>JAMPIV010014709.1:0-524839 GCA_024509875.1 Oreohelix idahoensis | reverse complement strand
TTTAATCCCACCAACACCCACAAATATATCCCCCCTCATTCCCCTCAACACCATAAACACCACCCCACAAACAACCAACACCCCTAACACGTCCCCCCCCCAATCCCGAACAAAGGCCAAACCAAATTTTACGTCAGCCACCTACATACCTCATCCCCCCATTCCCACTCCCACCATTAACAATCCAATTTAACTCACTGTCTTTTCATATGGAAAAAACACCACACTTTAAAAATCATGTGTTCTTCTCACTGAACAATTATTTGGAAGAATGACCCCCAAAATGCGCTCCTCCACCCTAATAATAATGGATTGTCTGTGGCCAAACAACACTGCCATGAGGTTTATTTTTAAACAAATTTCCTCACTCACTAATGTCATTTCATAACCCGTCCAAGCTTCACCACGTAAGGTGGTTACCTCACTAAAAGGTCTGTCCGTCTCTCTCTACTTGTTAAAACCTCTACAAAATTGTCACTCCACCACTTTTGATCCCTCAACATAACAATTACTCTTTAAATGCAGACCCCGTAGTCAAATTTTTGCGCGTGAGTATAAAAGTTATAATTAGAACAAACACACAGTACGCCACACCAATGTCCTCCTTCACTTATATGCCCATAGCTAAATTTGAACACACTGCGTCCCCAAGGGTCGTTGTTTTTTGTTGCAAATACCACGATATGTTTAGATTCAATACAGTCTGTCGATGATGTGAACAACACTGTCTTTTGTCATTATCTTCAATATTATCTACCGTCTGTAAAATTAAGAACATATTAGTTCACTGCTCAGAATGGGCCATCCGGCCAGCTAATTTTTATATTCCTAACATTAATATTAAAGTGAAAATTTTATACTTTTTAACATTTTTTAATAACTCATTTTTTCAAGACATCTGCGTTCCGTACTTCCGCTCAAATTTCAAACAAAGCGCTTGGTATCGCTAAAACGTCCAATTCCGTATTCCGTACCTTATCGTGTTCAATTTTGGGGACTTGAATTTTTTTAATTCTTTCATCACGTTCCCCACCACCCCAACCCCCACCCCCCCCCACCACCCTAGAATATACCCCAATTTGCCCAAAGCCTAACGCCCGTCAACCACATAGATAATTTGGACTTCCATCTATTTATTCCTTTCCAGTCATATTTTTTTTTTTTTTTTTTTTTGATACTCCGTTCCCCTCCGGTCTAGCAAGTCAAATTTATGGAGGGTGATGACCCGCGGTCTAGGCGATCATGTACATCAGCAGCCTACGCATTATGTTTTTATCCTTAAATGTTATCCTTGGAGGAATTTTACCGTTGTATCTCTGTCAATTTCACTACACTGACTGAGGTCTAAATGTGGTAGCAAAGTAAGGTCATCTGTAATACACCACACTTATTAGATACAGATACCTTCACAGCTGATCTCAGTCAGTACACTAAGTCCCCTATAAATATTTATATCATCCCACTTTACCACATATAATTGGGGGGGCTCATCCCAGGGATTTGGAATCTTTCTTTTATATATTATATATTGTGGGTAATTCACTTCAGGGAATAATAAAAATTTAAAAGGTATCCTTGGGTGAAAATAAATAAGGTTGAGCTCTCAGTTGCTCTGTGGTTGTCCTTAGATAATTAGTTATAGTTTGACTTGTTTAGGTTAGGACATTGTATAAATTTGCCCTGTTAGACAATGGCCGACCTGGCAAATTTCGATCTGCTGCTATGAAGGCTGCTGAAGAGTTAGGAATGGACGGGCAAGATATGATTGCTTATGTCACTACTGAATGTGACAAATATATTGAACGTGAAGAAAGAAAATTTGAAGCCGAAAGAAAATTAGAATCGGAAAGATTAGAAAAAGAAGCTGAAAGAAAGTTAGAGGCTGAAAAAGAAATTAAGAGGTTGCAGATTGAGGCTGACAAAGAGGCTAAGGCATTAGAGGCTGAGGCTAAGAAGTTACAATTGGAGGCAGAAGAAAAAAGATTGACTGCCGAAAGGGAAGCAGAGGAAAGAAGACAGGATGCTGAAAGGGAAGACAAGCGATTGGCTGCAGAAAGGGAAGCAGAAAAGGAGAAGAAGAGATTACAAAGGGAGCACGAGTTACGACTCAGGGAGTTGGAATTTCAAGGCCATGCTCCTGAAAATGGTGCCAGTCCCTTTACCTCTGATGCCACTGCTAGTCAGGGAGCCTCAACCTCAGCTATGAACTTTCATTTAGATCATTTTGTTGAGAAAGAAGATGATATCGAGAGCTATCTAAATAGATATGAACTATTAGCTACCACGTATGGGTTAGAGAGAGAAAGGTGGAGCTTAAAGTTATCACAAGGGCTTCGTGGTATGGCTTATGATGTTTTCGCCAAAATGAGCAGAGATGATCAAGAAAATTATGACATGCTAAAGCAGGCTCTTTTGTTAAGATATGAAAAGAATGGTGAATTTTATAGAAAAAAATTTAGGAATGCTAAACTACTGTCAGGTGAAACCTATCACCAGTTCTCTGCACGGTTAGAGACATACTTGGAGAAATGGACTTCTCTGGGGAAAACCCAAGATCTTAAGGAAATGATCCTTATAGAACAACTAAGAGAGTCCATGGCTCCAGACCTGAGAAAGTTTCTCATGGAACAAGGTGCAGAGAGGCTGGGTGAGTTGCTAAATGTTGCTGAAAGGTATCAAGCAGCTGAAGACGAGGTAACAGGTAAGATAACTTTAAGGCACCACAGAACTTTAATAAATTTGATCCTAAGGATCAAAACAAAGGTAAGCACCAATTTGATAGGCCACGGTATGACAATAAAAATAAATTCCCACAATTCGATGAAAGGAAATATGATGAAAGAAAATCTTTCAACCAAGGAAAAAGGTGGTGTAAGAATTGTCAGATGGACAATCATGACACTGACCGTTGCAGAAGGAACCTGTGTATATGGCAACCCTTCAGGTCAGGTCGACCTCAAGACAGGAGGAGGATATTATGTTAGATACCACTCCAGAAGAGATGAGGAAGGCACAGGCTGGGGATAAAACACTCAAGCCTTGTTTCAGAAAATTGTCAACTTGTCATACAACTCCAGGCAAGGGAGATTTTTACATGAAAAACAAGTTGATGTATAGGAAGACTGGAACTAGATCCAAAGGTCAGGGACAGCTGGTACTTCCAAAAAGGTATAGGGCAGACTTAATAGGAGCTTACATGTGAAACAAGATGGGGACCATGAGAAAATAGGTACCATCATTCAAAAGGTAGCTCAGAATTATTATTGGCCCAAGGCAATGTGGGACATTGATAATTTTGTAGAAAAATGTAGCATAGCACATGAGGGAACACCCACAAGTGGGAACATTGATCAGGACCTGGACACGCCACTGGGCAAACGTAGGCCTGACAATAGAAAGAATAATAAAGTGGACCGAGTGGATTGGGAAGCCCCTTTTCACGGACAATCTTCAATTGACTGTTTTACAATGGCCACTATGCAGCGAGTGCAAAAAGATGTCTTACCCCAGAATAAGCCGAAAATCCCTCGATCGGACTTATATAAACTGGAGGAAGAAGATGTAGAGCGGAAATCTCTCATCAAGAATTCTAGGTGGGGAGAAAGCCCCAAGAAAAAAATTGGTAGCGGTCGATTTCTGCATGATGATTCTGGGAAGAAAAGTCATCACAACAGGGCTTCGAGTGCAAAGGACCTGACACGTGCCAGGAAAAATAAGTTTCCGAATTTAAAAGTCCATATGTAACTCTGTTAAGAACGTGGACTGATGAAAAGGCAGAGGAAAATATTACATCCTCATACCAATATGTGAATGAGCTGACCACTCGTTTAAAAACTGGCTGGAAACTTGCCAATGAAAATTTGAGACAAGCCAGGAAAAAACATGCTGCCTATTACAACAGGAAAGCTAAAGACAGAGATTTGGCTGTGGGAGAGAAGGTACTGCTTCTTCTACCCGGTAGTCAGAATAAGTTACAAATTGGATGGCAAGGTCCATATACAGTTCTAGAGAAGGTGTCTAGAACAAATTATAAGATAGATAAGAAGGGGAAAGAAAAAATCTATCATGTGAATCTCCTGAAGAAATATTTGGAAAGAGAAAATCAGGAAGAGACACACTTGTTGACCTTGTCCATTGCAATGGAGATGAAAAAGGAACCACTTTCATCATTTGAATATCCCATGACATCCCTGTGAGACAGCGGCACAGGTGAAAATCAGTACACATTTAACGAAAAAATCAGAAGGAGAGAGTGCAACAGGTTCTAGATGATCATACAGAGGTGTTAACGGACCGACCGGGGCATACAAACTTATTGGAATATGATATGAAACTGATAGACCCCACACCTGTCTGTATGAAAGCCTATTCGATTCCTTTTGCTAAGGAGAAAGCCTTGAAGGAAGAGATAGACTATTTGTTGAAGGAAGGAATAATTTCACACAGTGAATCTTCGTATAGTTCCAGTGTGGTACTCTTAAGGAAACCCTCTGGAGAACATAGACTCTGTATAGATTACAGGAGACTGAATGCTATCATAGAAGGACAGGTGGATCCATTGCCGGATACAAATCAGTTGTTTGCCAGGCTAAATAAAGCTAAATATTTCTCAAAGGTGGATCTGAGCAAAGGATACTATCAGATTCCAGTAAAGCCTGAGGTTAGACCGTACCTAGCTTTTAGTACCTCAGAGGGACACTATGAGTTTAACAGATTGCCATTTGGATTGAAGAATGCGCCTAGTGTCTTCTCTAGAATGATGAGAAAATTGTTGGATCCTCTGAATAATCCATGCATCACAAATTTCATGGATGATATCCTTATAGCAACAGAAACATTTGAGGAACACATTGACTCTCTCTGAACATGCTGTTTAATCGACTTAGAGAAGCGAATTTAACAGCCCGACCAACCAAATGTTGCGTTGGATGTAAAGAATTGGAATTCTTGGGGACACACACTACATCAGGGAAACATGACAACTGACCCCAAGAATTTAGAGAAACTACAGAAAGCCCCGAGACCACAAACCAAGAAAGACGTGAGATCCTTTGTCTCATTATGTGGTTTCTACCAAAAGTATATCAAAAACTTTAATTCCATATGTGCACCGCTAACTGATTTGACACGCAAAGGAAATCCAGATCGAATTACATGGACAGCACAATGTGAATTGGCATACCAGGAATTGAAGGAAAAGCTCACAAGCAAACCTATTTTGAAATTACCTGACTTAAGTCAAGAATTCATTGTGAGAACGGATGCAAGTAATATCGGGTTGGGCGCGACCCTGTTACAGAAATCAGATGCACTGAATGGGGAATTAACCCCAGTGGCATATGCTAGTAGGAAGTTGAATAAAGCTGAAACCAATTATTCAACTAGCGAAAAAGAATGTCTGGCAGTAATATGGGCGATCAAGAAATTCAATATTTATCTGTATGGGAAGGCATTTAAGTTGCAAACGGATCACAAACCCTTGTCGTTTCTAGCGCAGGCTAGGCATGAAAATTCGAGGTTACTCAGATGGTCCTTACTTTTGCAGCCATTCCAGTTCAGCATAGAGTATATTTCTGGAAAAACTAACCTGGGTGCGGATTTTCTAAGCCGTCATCCGTGTGATGAAAATCACCGTAAGCACCAGGACTAATATTAAATTTCTCAATGTGTATATAGAATTATAGACTGACATATAACGTCTGTTTTAAGTGGGGAGAATTTGTAGTGAGACATTCTAAATCCACATATATAAATTAAAAAGGAAATGTAAAGCCTAACGAATTAATTCAATACAAGGAAAGAAGAATGGTAAAAGAACAGTGCGGTCACAATAGCGTACGCCTGTATTATAGAACGGCATGCTAGTTAAACAAGAAATCCCCTCTTTCTACTTAGTCTGCATAATTGTAGCGCTTTCCCGTTTGCTAGTAAAGCCTACTGCATCATACACACTGCGTAATGACCTAGATTTAATATTCCATTAATGTCATTTTATGCACTAAGTCAGCGGTTCCCAACCTTTTTTCACTTGCGTACCCCTTGGCAGCCAATTTCTATAAATTGTACCCCTAATATTAGCAAAATATTTGAAATTAATATAGTTGCTGTTATTCAAAATTTATAGATTTATAACCAAAAATAAAGGGGCCAACCACGGGATTAAAAAAACAATGTAATAAAAAGGTGAACAAACAGTGCATATATTTTTTACATTAAAAAAATCAGAAGATACAATAAAAATTAACACATTAAATTTATTATTAATTTGTTTATTTGTAGGAAAATATCCGACAAGTATGCAAGACTCTGAAGCCAACCACAGTCGTGTAACTTTGAAGTAAGTTGGAAAGGATGGTCTTCAAAAAAAAGTTGGACTTCATGTCTAAGTTCGAACAGCCGGGTAAGGACTTTACCACGAGAGAGCCACCTTACTTATGTATGAAGGAGCAGGGTAGAATGAAGACTATTCATCTCTTCACACAGTGCTTTGAAAAGCCTCGAGTTTGTGGACTTTGACTTTATAAAATTAACCATTTTCACAGCTTCATCAAGAACTACTTTTAATTCACCAGGGAGGCGGTTAGATGCAAGGCTTTGCCTGTGGATGCAGCAGTGGCTCCAGGTTATATTGGGGGGCTACCTTCGTGACACGAGCGCGAAGACCGGAGTAGCAACCTGACATAGACTTGGCTCCGTAAGTGCATAGTCCACAACAATTAGACCAATTAATGTCCTTGTCTTTGAAATAAGAATCAATAGCATGAAATATATCCTCACCTCTCGTAAGCCCTGACAGAGGATGACAAAGCAAAAGGTTTTCTTCAACTTCATTGCTTTTCACAATAACAAGCCAAACAGCGAAATTAACAATATCTGTGCTTTCGTCAACTTGAATAGCAAAGAATTTACTATTTTTAATTCTACTTATTATTGTCGCTTCAACATCGTCAGATATATCCTGCATTCTTCGAGAAATTGTATTGTTCGAAAGAGGGATAGCGTTCATTTTGCGAACATGTTCTTCTCCGAGCATGCACAGAACGGCATCTTTTATACAAGGAGAAATTAAATTCTCAGCTATAGTATGATTTTTACCACATTTAGCAATACGATAACTAATACGGTAGGAGGCTTCAACCGCATTTTCGTTATCTTTGTTAGTTTACGACAAGTACGATGTCACATTCTGTTGTTTCGATAGGCGCTGAAAAAAATTGCGTTCCTTGTTTTCATAACAGGGGTGTTTTGTTTGTAAATGCCGCAAGATTGTCTCACACAGTTCATGTTGTATAGTATAGCGTTGAATTAATTTCACAACTTTTGACTTGTCTTTTACGCTGTTGACATATGTATCTTTTTTCCGCCATTACTCAATTTTTTTCGCGTACCCCTGAACGTCCTGTCGCGTACCCCCAGGGGTACGCGTACCACAGGTTGGGAACCGCTGCACTAAGTAAAAGAAAAGACAGACGAGCTTAGAAGAGAGAGAGAGAGAGATGTACGGAGGAACGCATTCAATAATACCACGTCGTCTCGTGATGAAAAAGTGAACGCGAAAGGCATGAAGCACTAATTTTTTTTCAAATAAACAGTAATAAAAAAAACACTACCAATACACGGTTAGGTTTTGAAAATATGTTTAATGCTTATTAGGAAACATGACATTCTACTGATTTATGTCTAAGCTCCTGACATTAGCCTGACAGTACTGAAGACACCCCATAGTATGGAAGTGAGGAGGTGGTAACAGCACGACTATCCTAGAAGAAAATACATATTTTGAACGAAACCACTTAGCCCCATTAAACTTATATATTTGGGTGCCTTAGGTCTTGCTGACAAAGAATATGTTAGGTGTTAAGCCAATAGTCTAATAATTAACAAATTATAGCCAAAATATTATAGTGGTGTTGTCTGACAACACAGGATCATATTTGCTCATAATGGCGTGTTTGGACACTGCTTTAGAGGAAATGAGGCCACCACGTTAAATCCGATTTGATTGACTAGAATAATATGTAAGCCTAAACATGATTAGTCGATTGCAAATACTATTTTTGGTTGTTAATGGAGACGATAGGAAGGGTACTTTTTTTCAAAAGCTTTTGTAAACATGGTCTCATTGGCTAGACCCTTTAATATAGTCAATTAGGAGCGTCAGTTCAGTGCCACTTTTTGAAAATCCAATTTGTAAAAGCAAGTGCGTTGAGATCCAGCTCATATTTTTCTAATAAAAGCCTGGGACAGAGGCAGATCGGAATTGTGCCATAACTCATCGCCAATCAACGTATTTGTTTAATATTTCCGTGAATTGTGGTAAGCTAGACATATTTGATATCTTTTAGATGAAAATTGAATGTGAATTGATAAATTTATGTCTGTATGTGTGTGGTTCAGTAACAAACATGAGGCAAAGCCTAGATATTGCTCTATCATGAGAAAAACTTGTCGGAGAGGAGTATAACTGTATGGGATTGCCAAATAGTACTATGACACCTATCTTATTGAATAGAAGGAAATAATGCTGGAATTGCAGAGGCGTTGTAACCATTAGGGAGAGGAATACTGGTGTATATTGTTCATGAGAAGCTAGCAGTTGGCCTACCGCGCTGAACTCGGTGTTTGTTATGTATTGTGCTTCAGTGTGGAAATAGAGTATAAATTAGTTCTGAAGTAGGAGGTACAACCTTCTTGTTTCAGGGACCGTGGTACTAAAGAATTAAAGCAGCACCTGGTCTGAGTTTTGCTGAATCCAGAGGCTGGTAGCATACTCCTTGGTCAAGATATCGACCAGTGTTGTTTCTCAAGAAAACTGTGAAACAAGCGAGCATAGGAGACTGTTTCCTGCCGCCCACACAGAAGTTAAGATTACGTTGGCCAGAGCAGCTCAATCTTGTGTATCTTCTTCTTCTTCCGTCCTTAGCCACCGACCGTCAAAGCAGTCAGTGGCCATTACGCCTAGTGGCGTCTTAGGGCAACAGCAGATAGGTTTTCTTTGCCATTGTTTCCCATCACGCCTATTGGCGTCTTTAGGGCAACGGCAAATCAATCCATTTGCTGTTGTTTCCGTAATCGAAGTGACTGGCAAACGGGTGATCAGCCCGTTGGTAATCTTGTGTATACCCTCCTCTAACAGTGACTTTACATTAAATCAAGAGGGACATTTATTTCTTTCAAATAAAAAGAAACTGTGAACCTTTCCAATATTATTTCCACCAGAAACAAACACTTGAAGTCATGATGACAAACAACCACCTAGCTTGAAAAGCCAGTATTATCTCATAGTACTACATCACTACTTACACACATATTGTAATAATAATATATGGCAATACAAAGATCCTATCTATAAATTGTGTACATACAACTTGTGATTTCATTTGATTGTGATTCCTGGTTCACTTTGTAGTTGAATCAGGATATCTATTATTGAAAGGAATTAATACATATTTTAAAAGTTACACTTGACTTATTAAGATAGTCTTATAGAGTGTTCTATGTATGTGAGTGTCACAGTGTTGTAAAGTAGTGTGGATTAAATTAAATTGTTTATCTGTCTGTTGGTTGTTGTGAACATACACTTCAACACTATTGTGGTGAAGTGGGATGTTATAAATATTTATAGGGGACTTAGTGTACTGACTGAGATCAGCTGTGAAGGTATCTATATCTATTAAGAGTAGTGTATTATAGATAACCTTACTTGCTACCACATATCTATATATCTCAGTCAGACTTATTCTGGAATAGTGTGATGCTACGTTATGTGTCTAGGGTATGAATATGGTGAAGTGTAAGTCACAACAACAGACAGATAAACAATTTAATTTAATCCACTACACTTGACAACACTGTGACACTCACATACATATAACACTCTATGAGAATATCTTAAAGGAGGCACTGATAACTTTCAAATAACAATATGTATTCATTACTGGCATGAATGAATATGTGTCCTGATTCAACTACAAGGGAACCAGGAATCACAATCAATTTAAATTACAAGTTATGTACAGAATGTATTTAATATGAATATTGTAGTGACATATATTATTACAAATGTTCTATGTGTGTCAGTTGTGTAGTAGTAAAATGAGGTAATACTGGTTTTGTTTTGTTCAAGCTCTGTTGGTATTTGTCATCATGACTTCAATAGTTTGTCTTTAGGGACTAGTATTGGAGATGTTCACAGTTCCTGATTTTAAGACAAGTAAATTCCCCTCTGAATAGTATTTTTATAAAGTTATTTCAAGATGAGGGCACATAATGTTGAGCTCAGCTGGCCAACTCTGCTTATCTTGAGTGATGGCGGCAGGAGAGGACTCCTCTGCTCGAATTCTCCTCTGGGCTCAGGAGACACCTCACTGATAGCTAAAAGGACCAAGGAGTATGCTGTCCGACACTGGATTCAGCAAATCTCTGACCAGATGCTGCTCAGTACCATCAAGACCACTGTCCCTGAAATCAAGAAGGATGTACCTTCTACTTCATAACTAATTTATATTCTCTTTTACACTGATCACAATACAGCACAAACATTGCGTTCAGAGCGTTAGGCCAACAGTCAGCTTCATCTGAAATACTTTATTCCAGTATTACCCTTCTTAATGGTTACTACGCCTCTGCACTTCCAGCATTATTTCTTTCTAGTCAATCATCCAGGTGTCAGTGTACTGTTTGGCCATTCCATGCCGTTTTACTTCTCTCCGACACCCTCTGTTCAGGCTGGAGCATTTTAGGCTTTACCTCACGTTTGCCACTGAACTACACATATATATACAGGCATAAATCAACAATTCACATTCAATTTTCATTAAAAGATATTAAATGGTTCAAGCTTACCACAATTCATACGAATAACACAGATACGTTGATTAGCAATGAATTCTGGCACAAACTGGCACAAATTTCCATCTGCTTATCTTCCAGGCTTTTATTGAGCCAAATATAAGCTGGCTTCAACGCACTGATGCTTTATCAAGTGTATTTAAACAAGTGGTTTCGAACTAACGCTCCCAAGTGTGTATATCAGCGAGACTGGCCAATGAGCCACGTTTCGACAAGTGTTTGAAAAAATGTTATCTTTTCCCGTCTCCCCTAACAACCAAGATAGTATTTATAGCCCGACCAATCGTGGTTAGGCTTTCATTTGTTGCGCTCCAATCAATTTGAAGTTTACATGGTAGGCTATTTCTGTAACGTAAATTTTTTTTCAAACACGTTAAAAAAAAATCTTATGAGCAGAAATGATTTTATGCTGTCAGGCACCCCCAATATTTTATTTTGGGTATAATTTATTAATTCCTGGACTATTTGCGTAACGTTTTACATATTATTTGTCAGCAAGCCCTAAGGAACCCAAAAATACTAATTTAAAGGAGCTACGTGGCTGCGTTCAAAATATGCAATTTCTTCTACCTCCTGTTTCGAAGATGTGCTGTCTGGGTACTGTTATGTGTTCAAACGTAAACCCATCTAATGTTGTCTTTTCTAATAAGAGTTTGTTATGATTTATAAACCTAACTCTGGGAAAGGGTAGTGTATTTTATCACTGTCCGTCTGAAAAAGTTAGTGCTTGTAGACTTACACGCGTGATGCCAGCATTTGTATATCGCGCGTCGCGTGTTGCATGCGTTCCTGATTTTCAGCCCTCCCCTCTCGCTATCCTTTTGTCCATCTGTTCGTTCGTTTTGGTAACGTAATATAATTAATGTTAGGATTAATTTAGGTCATTACGCAGGCTCTCAATGTTTTTCTTAGAAATGCAGCACACGTTTCATTGAAGAAGGCGGGTAATAATACAGTAAGCTTTTATATCAACGTGAAAGCGTTACAATTTGCAGACGAAGCAGAAAACAAGGGGGATTTCGAGTACATTCTTTGTGACAGCACTGTTATTTTACCATTGCTCTTCTCTTTATTAATTTTATTTGTTAGGCTTCATATTTACCTAATAATTTATATATGTGGATTAGAATATTTCATGACACCTCCCCTCTTAAAACAGACATTATATGTCAGTCCTTTATTCTATATACACATAGAGAAATTTATTATTATTTCTGGGGTTTACGGTGATTCTCATCACACGGATGGCGGCTTAAAAAATCCGCTCCCAGATTGGTTTTTCCAGATATATATTCAATGCTAAAATTATATGGAGCCAGAAGCAAAGACCATCGGAGTAACCTAGAGTTCTCATGCTTAGCCTGTGCTAAAAACGATAAAGGTTTGTGGTCAGTTTGCAACTTAAATGCCTTCCCATATAGATAAATATTGAATTTCTTTATTGCCCATATTACTGCAAGACATTCTTTTTCGCTAGTTGAGTAGTTGATTTCAGCTTTATTCAACTTTCTGCTAGCATATGCCACTGGGCTTAATTCCCCATCCAATGCATCTGATTTCTGTAGTAAAGTTGCACCTAACCCAATATTACTTGCATCCGTCCTTACTATGAATTCTTGACTTAAGTCAGGTAATTTCAAAATGGGTTTACTTGTGAGCTTTTCCTTCAATTCTTGGTAAGTCATTTCACATTGTGGTGTCCATGTAATGCGATCTGGAAGTCCTTTACGTGTCAATTCCGTTAAAGGTGCACATATGGAATTAAAGTTTTTGATATACTTCTGGTAGAAACCACATAATGAGACAAAGGATCTCACGTCCTTCTTGGTTTGTGGTCTCGGGGCTTTCTGTAGTTTCTCTAATTTCTTTGGGTCAGGGGTCATGTTTCCCTGATAAACTGTGTGTCCCAAAAATTCCAATTCTTTACATCCAACGCAACATTTGGTTGGTCGGGCTGTTAAATTTGCCTCCCTAAGTCGATCAAACAGCATGTTCAGAGAGTCAATGTGTTCCTCAAATGTTTCTGTTGCTATAAGGATATCATCCATAAAATTTGTTATACAGGGATTATTCAGAGGATCCAATAATTTTCTCATCATTCTAGAGAAGACACTAGGCGCATTCTTCAATCCAAATGGCAATCTATTAAACTCATAGTGTCCTTCTGAGGTACTAAAAGCTAGGTATGGTCTAACCTCAGGCTTTACTGGAATCTGATAGTATCCTTTACTCAGATCCACTTTTGAGAAATATTTAGCTTTATTTAGTCTGGCAAACAGCTGATTTGTATCCGGCAATGGATCCACCTGTCCTTCTGTAATAGCATTCAGTCTCCTGTAATCTATACAGAGTCTGTTCTCCAGAGGGCTTCCTTAAGAGTACAACACCGGAACTATACGAAGACTCACTGTGCGAAATAATTCCTTCCTTCAATAGATAGTCTATCTCTTCCTTCAAAGCTTTTTCCTTAGCAAACGGAATCGAATATGGTTTCATACAGACAGGTGTGGAGTCTATGAGTTTCATATCATATTCCAATAGGTTTGTATGCCCTGGTCGGTCTGTTAACACCTCTGCATGATTATTTAGAACCTGTTGCACTCTCTCTTTCTGAGTTTTCGTTAAATGTGTACTGATTTTCACCTGTGCTGCTGTCTCACAGGGGTGTAATGGATATTCAAATGATGAAAGTGGTTCCTTTTTCATCTCCATGGCGATGGACAAGGTCAACAAGTGTGTCTCTTCCTGATGTTCTCTTTCCAAATATTCAGGAGATTCACATGATAGATTTTTTCTTTCCCCTTCTTATCTATCTTATAATTTGTTCTAGACACCTTCTCTAGAACTGTATATGGACCCTGCCATCCAATTTGTAACTTATTCTGACTCCCGGCAAAAGAAGCAGTACTTTCTCTCCCACAGCCAAATTTCTGTCTTTCGCCTTCCTGTTATAATAGGCAGCATGTTTCTTCCTGGCTTGTTTCAAATTTTCATTGGCAAGTTTCCAGCCAGTTTTTAACCGAGTGGTCAGCTCATTCACATATTGGTATGAAGATGTAATGTTTTCCTCTGCCTTTTCATCAGTCCACGTTCTTAACAAAGCTACATATGGACCTTTAATTGTGTGGACCTATTTGTCCATGCACCGGTATGGTCTCTTCCACTTGAAGCTTTATAGTGATGATTTTTCCTCCCAGAATTATCATTCACAAAACGACCGCTACCAATTTTTCTTTTGGGGCTTTCTCCCCTCTTAAAATTCTTGATGAGAGATTTCCTCTCTACATCCTCTTCCTCCAGTTTGTTTAAGTCCGATTGAGGGATTGTCGGCTTATCCTGGGGTAAGACATCTTTTTGCACTCTCCGCATAGTGGCCATTGTAAAACAGTTAAGTGAAGCTTGTCCGTGAAAAGGGGCTTCCCATTCCATTTGGTCCACTTTATCAAATCTATTTTTCTTTTTATTGTCAGGCCTGATTTTGCCCCGTGGCGTGTCCAGGTCCTGATCCATGTTCCCACTTGTGGGTGTTCCCTCATGTGCTATGCTACACCTTTCTACAAAATTTTCAATGTCCCATCTTGCTTTGGGCCAATAATAATTGTGAGCCACCTTTTGAATGATGGTACCTATCTTCTCATGGTCCCCATCTGGTTTCACATGTAGGCTCCTTATTAAATTCTGTCCTATATCTTTTTGGAAGAACCAGCTGTCCGTGACCATTGGATCTAGCTCCAGTCTTCCTATACATCAACTTGTTTTTCATGTAAAAATCTCCCTTGCCTGGAGTTGTATGACAAGTTGACAATTTTCTGAAACAAGGCTTGAGTGTTTTATCCCCAGCCTGTGCCTTCCTCATCTCTTCTGGAGTGGTATCTAACATAATATCCTCCTCCTCCTGTCTTGAGGTCGACCTGACCTGAAGGGTTGCCATATACACAGGTTTCCTTCTGCAACGGTCAGTGTCATGATTGTCCATCTGACAATTTTTACACCACCTTTTTCCTTGGTTGAAAGATTTTCTTTCATCATATTTCCTTTCATCGAATTGTGGGAATTTATTTTTATTTTCATACCGTGGCCTATCAAATTGGTGCTTACCTTTATTTTGATCCTTAGGATCAAATTTATTAAAGTTCTGTGGTGCCCTAAAGTTGTCCACCTGTTTCTTTTTATTACCTGTTACCTCTGCTTGAGCTGCTTGATACCTTTCAGCAACATTTAGCAACTCACCCAGCCTCTCTGCACCTTGTTCCATGAGAAACTTTCTCAGGTCTGGAGCCATGGACTCTCTTAGTTGCTCTATAAGGACCATTTCCTTAAGATCTTGGGTTTTCCCCAGAGAAGTCCATTTCTCCAAGTATGTCTCTATTCGTGAAGAGAACTGGTGATAGGTTTCACCTGACAGTAGTTTAGCATTCCTAAATTTTTTCCTGTAAAACTCTGCATTCTTTTCATACCTTAACAAAAGAGCCTGCTTTAGCATGTCATAATTTTCCTGATCACCTCTGCTCATTTTTGCAAAAACTTCATAAGCTGCCCCACGAAGTCCCTGAGATAACTTTAAGCTCCACCTTTCTCTCTCTAACCCATACGTGGTAGCTAATAGTTCGTACCTATTTATATAGCTCTCAATATCATCGTCTTTCTCAACAAAATGATCTAAATGAAAATTCATAGCTGAGGTTGAGGCTCCTTGAGTAACCGTAGCATCAGAGGCAAAGGGACTGGCACCATTTTCAGGAGCATGGCCTTGAAACTCAAACTCCCTTAGTCGTAACGCAGGTTCCCTTTTTAATCTCTTCTCCTCCTTTTCTGCTTCCCTCTCTGCAGCAGCTAATTTTCTTCTTCTTTCTGCAGCTAATTTCTTCTTTCTTTCTGCAGCTAATCTTTTTCCTCTTCTCCTTTCTGCAGCAAATCTTTTTTGTCTCAGCCTCAATCTGCAACCTCTTAGTCTCAGCCTCAGCTTCAAATTGTAACTTCTTAATTTCCCTTTCAGCCTCTAACCTTCTTTCGGCTTCTTTTTCTAATCTTCTTTCTTCGCGTTCAATAAATTTGTCACATTCCGTTGTGACATAGGCAACCATAACTTGCCCATCTAATCCTAACTCTTTTGCAGTCTGAACCGCAGCAGATCGAAATTTGGCCAGGTCCGCCATTGTCTATCAGGTAACTTTATATAATGTCTAACCAACAATTCAATCTCTAATGGACAACACAGGCACCGTGAGCTCAACCTTATTTAATTCCACCCAAGGATACCTTTTAATTCTTATATTCCCTGAAGTGAATTACCCCCAATATTTTTAATAGTTAAAGATTCAAAATCCCAAGAGCGAGACCCCAATATATGTGGTGAAGTGGGATGTTATAAATACTTATAGGGAACTTAGTGTACTGACTGAGATCAGCTGTGAAGGTATCTCTATCTATTAAGAGTAGTGTATTATAGATAACCTTACTTGCTACCACATATCTATATATCTCAGTCAGAATTATTCTGGAATAGTGTGATGCTACGTTATGTGTCTAGGGTATGTGTATGATGAAGTGTAAGTCACAACAACAGACAGATAAACAATTTAATTTAATCCACTACTCTTGACAACACTGTGACACTCACATACATATAACACTCTACAAAGATATCTTAAAAGAGTCACTGATAACTTTCAAATAACAATATGTATTCATTACTGGCATGAATGAATATGTGTCCTGATTCAACTACAAGGGAACCAGGAATCACAATCAATTTAAATTACAAGTTATGTACAGAATGTATTTAATATGAATATTGTAGTGACATATATTATTACAAATGTTCTATGTGTGTCAGTTGTGTAGTAGTAAAATGAGGTAATACTGGTTTTGTTTTGTTCAAGCTCTGTTGGTATTTGTCATCATGACTTCAATAGTTTGTCTTTAGGGACTAGTATTGGAGATGTTCACAGTTCCTGATTTTAAGACAAGTAAATTCCCCTCTTAATGTTATTTTTACAAAGTAATTTCAAGATGAGGGGACATAATGTTGAGCTCAGCTGGCCAACTCTGCTTATCTTGAGTGATGGCGGCAGGAAAGGACTCCTCTGCTCGAATTCTCCTCTGGGCTCAGGAGACACCTCACTGATAGCTAAAAAAGACCAAGGAGTATGCTGTCCGACTCTGGATTCAGCAAATCTCTGACCAGGTGCTGCTCAGTACCATCAAGACCACTGTCCCTGAAATCAAGAAGGATGTACCTTCTACTTCATAACTAATTTATATTTTCTTTTTACACTGATCACAATACATCACAAACATTGCGTTCAGAGCGTTAGGCCAACTGTCAGCTTCATTTGAAATACTTTATTCCAGTATTACCCTTCTTAATGGTTACTACGCCTCTGCACTTCCAGCATTATTTCTTTCTAGTCAATCATCCAGGTGTCAGTGTACTGTTTGGCCATTCCATGCCGTTTTACTTCTCTCCGACACCCTCTGTTCAGGCTGGAGCATTTTAGGCTTTACCTCACGTTTGCCACTGAACTACACATATATATACAGGCATAAATCAACAATTCACATTCAATTTTCATTAAAAGATATTAAATGGTTCAAGCTTACCACAATTCATACGAATAACACAGATACGTTGATTAGCAATGAATTCTGGCACAAACTGGCACAAATTTCCATCTGCTTATCTTCCAGGCTTTTATTTTACAAAAATATAAGCTGGCTTCAACGCACTGATGCTTTATCAAGTGTATTTAAACAAGTGGTTTCGAACTAACGCTCCCAAGTGTGTATATCAGCGAGACTGGCCAATGAGCCACGTTTCGACAAGTGTTTGAAAAAATGTTATCTTTTCCCGTCTCCCCTACCAACCAAGATAGTATTTATAGCCCGACCAATCGTGGTTAGGCTTTCATTTGTTGCGCTCCAATCAATTTGGAGTTTACATGGTAGGCTATTTCTGTAACGTAAATTTTTTTCAAACACGTTAAAAAAAAATCTTATGAGCAGAAATGATTTTATGCTGTCAGGCACCCCCAATATTTTATTTTGGGTATAATTTATTAATTCATGGACTATTTGCGTAACGTTTTACATATTATTTGTCAGCAAGCCCTAAGGAACCCAAAAATACTAATTTAAAGGAGCTACGTGGCTGCGTTCAAAATATGCAATTTCTTCTACCTCCTGTTTCGAAGATGTGCTGTCTGGGTACTGTTATGTGTTCAAACGTAAACCCATCTAATGTTATCTTTTCTAATAAGAGCTTTTTATGATTTATAAACCTAACTCTGGGAAAGGGTAGTGTATTTTATCACTGTCCGTCTGAAAAAAAATTAGTGCATGTAGACTTACACGCGGATGCGTGATGCCAGCATTTTGTATATCGCGCGTCGCGTGTTTTTCTGTTCATGCGTTCCTGATTTTCAGCCTCTCCCTTCTCGCTATCCTTTTGTCCATCTGTTCGTTCGTTTTGGTAACGTAATATAATTAATGTTAGGATTAATTTAGGTCATTACGCAGGGCCTCTCAATGTTTTTCTTAGAAATACAGCACACGTTTCATTGAAGAAAGCGGGTAATAATACAGTAAGCTTTTACTATCAACGTGAAAGCGTTACAATTTGCAGACGAAGCAGAAAACAAGGGGGATTTCGAGTACATTCCTTTAGTGACAGCACTGTTTATTTTACCATCATGCTCTTCCTATCTTTATTATCATTTATTTGTTAGGCATACATTATTTACCTATTACCTCCGGCTGATACTTTATATATCTGTGGATTATGAATATTTCATCGATCATCTATTCATCCACATCATAGATCATTAAACGTCCCTGTCATACAACATCATTCACTTCAACTGGTAATAATTTCAACTGAGGTCTTTCAAATGTGGTAGGCATCAACTAAATCATCCCACTTTACCACTATCATCATCATCATCACTATCATCACCATCATCACTATCATCATCATCACTGTCATCATCATCACTATCATGATCATCACTATCATCACCATCATCACTGCCACCATCATCACTACCACCATCATCACTATCATCATCATCATCACTATCATCATCACTATCATCATCATCACTATCAACATCATCATCATTACCATCATGATCACTACCATCATCATCACTATCATCATCTTCATCACTACATCATCATCCTCACTACATCATCATTATCATCACTATCATCACTACCATCACCATTATCGTCATCATCATCACTACCATCATCATCATCACAATCATCACCATCATCATTATCATCATCATCATCACCACCATCACCATTATTATCATCACTATCATCATCGTCACTACCTTCAGCTCCTCAAGGAACGTAAGTCTTCAACAAATTCAGGCTGTCTTCCTATCTTGTACTTCTAGGGATACGAAAAGCTTGTCAAGGGTGTACAGGAAATATCTGGCATAGAACTGTATTATCTTATTGAAATAATCCAATGAAGTATTTGGATGTAGCAGCCTTCTTGCGCATACATCGCAGCGTAACCATTTTTATTTACTGTTCATGTATTTTTTATTTTTATTTTTCATGCATGTCACTTAGTTCTGGTTCTTTCCCTCTTTGTTTTTCTAGCGTTTCTCCCTGATTAAGGCCTTGTGGTCGTAATTTAAACAGTTTTATTTGTCACTTGTCCTTGTAAGACGAATTTCCTACTTCGATATCCCACCACTCTTGAAATATTCCCCAAATAGTAGTGTTTGTTGGGGTGAAAAAAGATTTGGATTGGAGACGGAACAGTACGTCCTGTTCTCAAGAACATCCGAAGTAACAAATAAACTGGAGGTTGAACATGATATGCTGGTATCTTTTACAAATCTGTACCAACAATAAGAGCGTCCGATTGGCAGAGTGGTTAGATCGCTGGCCTCTCGCGGCAGAGGTGCCGGGTTCGAATCACGGTACCAGTCTACTCAGCTGTAAATGGGTACCTGACTCCTTGAGTTATGGAAGGAAAAGGCAGCGAGGAAGGGAACTGGTCACCCCACCTCTTGATGCTGGACCTAGTATGGTGAAGTCTCTAACACTTCACTCCCCTATGGCAGTATGCATGGTAAACTCTAGACTGCATTTCCTGTCGTACTTGAATACGGAGTACGGGGAAAGGCTGTCAAAGAGGAGAGGAGTACAGGAACTGGAAAAGGTTGGGCACCCCAGCTGTAGACCATCAGACTTATAAGTGCGTAATTACGGTAAACAGGAAAACAGCGGAACAATATTAAAACAGCAGCAGGAAAGATCAACTTCTAAAGCAGCACGTTCACAGAATAATCCGACCGTGTCTGCACAAATACTTATGCTGACAAATAAAACTACAATAATAAGGAAGCACTAAAATCACAATAAAACGAGATATAGCTTATAATAAAACAGAGATATAAACAAAAAACAACAACCTGGGATTGTGTACCTATACAGTTAAAAAACATACAAAACAAACAGCCCAGAACACTATGAGGAAGGTAGGCTATAGGTCAGGGGTCGGGATCCCGCGGCTCTCTGAGCCATTTCGTGCGGCTCTCGGCTCTCTACTACTTAACTCGTAGTGAATGAGGGATACCATGTGATTTTTTTTTAATGCGGCTCTTCAATTTGTTAAAAAGGAGACAAAATTAAATATTTAGCTCTTTGTCATGGAAAGATCCCCGACACGTGCTATAGATTTTACAATCAAAACCGTACTCACTTATTGCCCAGTGAGCCTTCAACAGGTATTATCAACATTATTATTTAACATCATATCATTATATTTACATGTCAGCTCTTAAATGAGCATAAGTTTTTCAACAAACTCACGCCAAGTCCTCCTGTCTCGTGCCATCAGCTGACGTTCTTTGCGGGTTTTCTTGACCCATTTCATTTCTGTCTCCAGAGCTATTCTCCGTCTGTGTTTCAGTCTTCTACATTTCTTACCCTGGGAACTAAAGAACAAGGAATGTCTCGTAATGTTATCAACACGTCTCATCAGCGTGTGTTCTATCCATCGCCAGCGTTTTCTTCTCATCTCTTGCTCCACTGGCACTTCTCTGCTTCTTGTGATCAGTTCCAGATTGGTGGTCTTGTTGCAACCTTTCATTCTTGCACTTCAACGCAAGCACCCGTTTATGAACGTCTGTAGCTTCCTGTTTACTGTTTTTTTTTTTTAAATTCATCTTGTTTCACAGCCATACAGTAGCACTGACTAGACATTTCAGTTGAAGATTCTAATTTTGTGTGTGTTAGACTTGATTACTCTTCATTTCCATACACTTAACAATCTGATGATACAGTCTTAATAGCAAAAAGTGAAAAGCAGCTGCGGGTAATGGTTGATACAATATTGGTAGAAAGTGAAAATAAAGGCTTCAACCTTAATTGCAAAAAGACAGAATTAATGGTCGTCTCAAAGAAAAGGGCTTCCCCAGAATGCACTATCAAAGTAAGTGGAACAGTTTTAAAACAGGTCAAAAAATTCAAATACCTGGGCACATTAATAACAATGGTTGAAAGATGCATCTCAGAAGTGAAGAGCAGAATAGCTCAGGCAAAAACAGCATTCTATAAAATGAAGAGCATTTTATGCAACAATTCTTTGTCATTGGAAGTAAGAAAGAGAGTTCTTCAGTGTTATATAGAACCAATCCTGACATATGGGAGTGAGTCATGGACAATAAGTAAACAAGTAGGGAAAGCACTAGAGGCCACAAAGATGTGGTTTTACAGAAGAATGTTAAAAATACCATGGACAGCCAAAAGGAGTAATGAGGATGTCTTGAAAGAGGCCGATGTGTAAAGGAAACTTATTTCACAAGTTAGAAAGAAGCAATCCACTTTCTTTGGGCATGTTATGAGAGGAGGAAAGCTGGAATATATCGTAACAAAAGATAAAATTGAAGAAAAAAAAGATACAGGAAGACAAAGAGAGCATATACCGGACAGTTTGACATCGTGGCATGGAAAGACGTCAACAGCAGAACTGATCAATTGTACTGGAGACCGGAAGTTGTGGAGAGACATGATCTCCTTCGCCACTAGGCATGGTACTTGAAGAAGAAGAATACTTAACAATACAATTATGATTGCAATTTCATACTGTTCTGAAGAGAAAAAAAAATGTTAAATTTCACTAGTCGGTTGCGCTGTATAACAATCAGCT
Source organism: Oreohelix idahoensis (assembly GCA_024509875.1). Lineage (NCBI taxonomy): Eukaryota > Metazoa > Mollusca > Gastropoda > Stylommatophora > Oreohelicidae > Oreohelix > Oreohelix idahoensis. The sequence goes on along the minus strand of JAMPIV010014709.1, from coordinate 502,812 downwards.
GTTCTTCTTTATATATACAGTACTTTGCAAAAAAAATGGCAGTCATATTTTCGCAACGCAGCACACTCATAGAAGCAAATAATAATAAAAACTGTATGTCCAGAGAAAGATTGGTATCTCCCCTATCTATTAACAGTGGTTTCAGTACAATATAATGTTGCCTTCTCCAGCAAGGCAAGCCTGGATGCGGCGAGGCATACTTCCCACAAATCTTTGTAGGTAATTGAGAGTCAGACTGTGCCAGTATTTTTCAGCTACCTTCTTCAATTGTTCAACGTCTCTGAGTCCACTCTTTTTTAAATGAATCTTGAGTAGTGCCCAAACGTTTTCAATTGGGTTTTGATCGGGACTGTTACTGGGCCACTTCAGCACTATCACATTCTTCTCTTGCAGCCATGCTTTGGGGGTATGAGCTGTATGATTTGGGTCATTGTCATGTTGAAATGTGCACCCATCGGGGTACATGACCTGCATAAATGGCAGAAGGTGTCCCTCTAGTATGTCGATGTACCTTTCTTTCGTGAGAATTCCTGTGAAAACACACAGTGGGGTGGCACCTCTTGCTGACACCCCTCCCCAAAGATGGAATTTCTAGGTATGTTTCGGTCGCTGGTACACAGGCGTTACAGAGCCTTTCGTCCAAATATTTATTTGAGCAGGATAAGACCAAAGAGAACATTCATCTGAAAAAATCACATTGTCCCATGACAAATTTTGGTGTTCGTGGCACCAGTTCAAGCGCATATCTGTTTGTGAGTCTCTTGAGCAATGGTGACGAAATTACCCGCTTTTTTGTGTAATTCATCCTGTGTAGCTCCCGGTTGACAATAGCATTAGATACCTCTGGGCTTCCCAACTCGATCATGCGCTGCCGTATGTTTTCTACACTCTTCATTGGCCCAGCCCGAACGATTTGGGCGAGACACCGATGGTCCTTTGTTACCACAATTCTTGGCCTCCCACTACCTTCTTTTCGCTCGATTAAATTACCTGCTTTTAATTTACTCACAACTCTGTAGACAGTCCGCTCAGGAATGTTCAAGGTTTTAGAAATGTTGGAACATGTTTGATTTCCTTCATTCCAAAGCTGTGAAATTAACATACACTTTGACTTTGTATCCATTTTCTGCCACTAGCATTAGAAATTGTCGTCTGCTCTTATATCAAGGGACGTTACTCTACGCTAATTTTTTTTTTTACTTTTGGTAGTGTTTGCTCACTTAAGTGGAGTGCAAATTTGGGGCAGAACATGCATATTTAATTAGATTTCAGCTTATTTAGCTGAGCAATATGACTGCCATTTTTTTTGCAAAGTACTGTATATACCTTGTATAATAGTGTTTAGGAACTGATATGCGCGACGTGAAAAAAGTAACCAACAATGTGAAATACAATACAAAATAACGAACCAGATGTCATGAGCGAAGTAAATATACACCAACAAGGAACAAAACTGTTCGGGCAATCATGTGGAATTCTGCTAATGGATCAGGATAGTGGGCTTTATCAAGCTATAAAAGGGGCTGTCAGTCCTATTCAGGACTTGTCCTTATTTACGATTTCAGTTCTTATGTTGTTTACTTGCAGTTTCGTTCAAATATAACCGAAGGATTTTGTTTGTAGTTGAACAAACGTGCCTTGCCCAGGGCCGGATTAAGCCAAGAAGGATCTCTAGGCTTTTTAGTGTTTAGGCCCCCATCCCCCTTTTCACTTAGACAATAATAATTTTTGTTTAACCCCTTAACATGGTGAGGGTATGTACTAGTATTATTAATAGACTGGTATGTTAGTTTGTTAGCATTGCTTACCTCTTTTATTAGTAATCATTTTTTATTAATGTTTATTAGTATTATTTTTATTATCATTAAGGTAAACATAAAAAACATACTTTATTGAAAAATATATGCGTTAAAAAAATTTTTTTTAATTTATGCACGCCCCCCCCCCCTACCCCCAAGAGCTCCGGGCCCCTATCACCCTACTTAGCCTAATGGATAATTCGGCCCTGGCCTTGCCAAAGTAAAGAAAACACCTGATAAATGGAAGAGCGATGTTTGTAGATCTGCGCAGAAAGAAAATGATGGATCCAGAGAGTAGCGTGAGAAAGATACAATAGATGGCTCGAGAGAGTAGCAAAGGAAAGTCAAATAATAATAATAATAATAATAAGATGGAACAAACAAGCACCACAGAGAATGCAAAAACAAGGTGGATTAAGGGAGTTGCCAAAGGTTTTAGAAGTAGAGAATACACAATTTTACACGTCTGTGAAAATTATTGAACGCACATCTTAAATCGACAACGGGACCCAAAGATGCAGCAATAGAGAATGCAGTCAGCGACCCATAGCTTGACTGCTTGCATCACAGTCAGCGAACCAGAGCTGACTAAGACCCTACTCCACCTCCACGTGGTGGTCCTGGAAACAGTCTGCATCACTGCAGTCTGGCTGAGCGAGTAGGGATCGCAGAGGGAAGGCAAACCCGGTCCCAAAAACTGCCGTGCTGAAGTCGGATGTGTCGACCGAAAGGTGCAGATATCACAGCTCCGGCGTAAACAGACACAACGCAACCAACGTCCTTTTCAGGACGAACGAGGAAGAAGAAGAAGAAGAAATCGACAACGAAATGGAATCAGCAAAAGATGAAGCATTTCGTAGACAAACTAGTTCGTTTCTGCTCTCTTCCAAAATGCTCACATGAAAGTCTAGTTCTAAAGCATGCGGTTCCAGATCACTAATTGTAATCAACAGGTCGTGTTTGAAGTTTATAAACAAAATTACTTCTACTCTTCTCTAACATAACCAACAATGGAAGAATAAAGTAAATCAAAGACAAACGTGTCAATTTCTGTTCTAGTCCACAGCGCTGACATCAAAGTCTGTTTCTAAAACAAGCGGTTCTAGGTCACTTGCTGTAAAACCAGGTCATGTTTGAACCTTAAAAAGAAAATGTCTATTCTTCTCTAACAAAACCAGCAACGAAAGAATAAAGTGTTTCAACAACCAACTTCTCCGTTTCTGTCCTTTTCTAGAGAGCTAACATGCAATTTCATTTCTATAACATGCAGTTCCAGATCACTAAATGTAATCAACTGGTCGTGTTCGAAGCTTATAAACAAACTCTCGTCTGCGACTTCGCTAACGGAGCTAGCCATGAAAGTATAACCTCTTTCAAAGATAAACGTCCGTTTAATTGTTGTGTTCCAGGACACTCACGTGAAAGTCTTATATTTCTAACACATGCGGTTCAAGGCCATCAACTGTCATCAACAAGTCGTTAACACCTTTTAAACAAACTCTCAATGGTTGGAGTGGCTAAGAGGTATGGCGTCCGCCTCTAATTCTGAAGGCATCGGGTTCGCAACTAGTACAGGGAATATAATTCATGAACATTTTTTTTCAGAACTAGTGGTTCCTAATGATGGTTCCTAAAACCGAATGACTGGTTCCTAAAACTCCCCCCCCCCCCCACCCTTCCTGATCTCATGGGTAGTGAGATCAGATGCCTTGCCTTATCGGATAAGGGTGACAAAACAGGAGGTCCCGTATGCAAGTTGTGCACATTACAAATCCCTTGACAGCTGGAAATCGTAAAGGGTAGGTCACGCGGCCGCTGCCCTGGCAAAATTTAAATATTAAGAAACCTACCCACCACAAACATATTTATAGAATGTGTGATTCCTATATACGCACACTGGGATCCTCGCCGATGCTACAGAGTTCGTGCACTGTGCTGAGATCCTCCCAGTGTGATCTAAGGGAGGAGATCGGAGCACTGATGGAGTTGTCCGTGTCCAATGAAAGTGGTCCTTAAAACCAACACTAAGAAATACTCTTCTGCCCGTCTCTACTGAACCTTCAATGACATAATACATTATTTCAAAGACAAACTTGACAATTATTGTTCTCTTCCTAAAAGCTCACAGGAAAGTCAGTTTCTAAAATATGCAGTTCCAGACCCTTAACCATAATCATCAGAGCATGTTAACAGCATATAAACAATATGTCTTCCACTATTCTCTAAAGTTACCAGCAACGAAAGAATAACAATATTTCAAACACAAAATTGTTCATTCTGCTCTGTTCCACAGTGCTCACATGCAAGCCTGTTTTCTAAAACAAGCGGTTCTAGGTCACTGGCTGGAATCAACAGGTCGTGTTTTAAGCTTATATATAGTCTTTTACTCTTCTCTCGCTCTCTGCCCTACTTTATCCTGTTTGAAGTCGACGTTGTTGGGTTAAAAACCCGACAGTTTCTCGCTGCCTGACCTTGATATCTGCCACATGTTAAATTTGTTGTTTTTTTTTTTTACTTCTTTTTACTGAATAGACAATATAGGAACATTGGTACTGGACTCTTCTTCTTCGTTCATTCTCAAATAACCACATCTCTCTCTCTTTCTCCTCTCTTTCTCTCCTCTCTCTCCCCTCTCTCTCTTTCTCTCTCTCTTGTCCATCTAAAAAAGTTGGCGGTCGATCTCAGGCTTCTCTCGTCACCATACAGTTTGTCCTTCAAGTGGGTTGGAGAAGGCCATGATGACACTCTGCTCCTCATGTAGAGTTGACAGTCCTGGAGTACATGTTCTATTGTTTATTTTATCCTCCTCACACGGACGCACATCTGTTGGTCCTATTTTTAATTTGTTAAACATATGGTATTTAAGTCTCCAGTGGCCGGTTCTGTGTTTGAAAATCATCACTTTGATTTCTTCATCTTTAAGGAGTAGTATCGTTCTGCTGTATCAGTCTCTGAGTATTCTGTACGTAATTTTTCTTTACACTTATTTTAGATAATGAGGTAAATGACGTTAAAACGGGGCATAGATAACATTAGTAAATAAAGTTAGACTGAAAAAAAATACACGTCACATCTGTCACTTTTTTTCGCTCATTACGCAGCCTAGATACACCCACCCCTAATAGAGCCCGTCACGAAAGCTATGCCAAAGCGCACGCTCATGCAGCGGTGCTTTCTGAAGTAATACGTTTTACAAGATAAGGTTCCTACTCACAAGCACAACCTTATTTTTGTTGCATCTTACGACATGCCCGAGGGAGCAGTATTCTTTCTGTCTCCCCAGAGATCCCAGGGAAGATATTGCTACGGAGCGAACGGAATAATTTGTCTTCTCTTTGTTACTTTCACAATTGCCTCCACGGCTGGCGGAGTTGTGGATTAAAGCTGCCACCATAAGTGAAATGGGTTCATTTTCGATACAAGACAACAGGAGGCTGAGACGCCTGGGAGTCATGACCCAAGTGGGCCCGCCCCCCTTAGAGTGTAAAGGAGTATATAGGGCCGAAACACTTGTCGGACGAGGGGACTACTTCTGATGATCAGATTGCTTCCTGTTGTATCGCTCTGTAAAGAGTTTCCTATCATCATACCACATAAACCACTGCTGTAAGAGTTTTAGCTTTGGCGTAGCTTCCTTAAGAGGGACATCTGCAGTGGTGAATCTATGTTCCAAAATGAGCGAAAAGGGACATGATGCTGATGTATTATAATACTGTATCAGGCACGTAATTAAAGTAATTAGAACCCAGGTCGAGTCCTACCTTTTGCAACCCCTGCCATTAAAAAACACACTTGTAAGTACACTGTATTAACGCAGAAAAGAATGACTGGAGTGGTATGAAAAGATCATTAATGTAGACCTGGCGACAAAAACCAAATAAGTGCCAGTTGAACAAGATATCAGAAGACGCCGGAGATGAAGGACATACATTAAGGACAAATACTGATAGCTTTACAAGGCAGTCCTTGATCTGGAATTCCCAATGTAAGAGACGCAGAAGGATGTCGAATAGCGCATGAAGAGAACAGACCTGGAGACAGACATGAAGAAGATATGGAAAGACCTTGACCTAATGGCACGAGACAGGAATAATTGGCATAAGTTTGTTTAAGGCCTATGCTTCTTGTTGAGCTGGTATGATGATGATTATAGTCAGCTGTGGTGTAAGGTTAATGCGGACAGACAGTTAAGGAAACACGAACGTTATGTTAAGTCTATAAACTAACTTTGTTTACTAAGCCCGTACAAAGATCTAGAACCCCCATACGGTTGAAATGAATACCAGTGGGCCGTGTGTTCGATACGGCCTTTAAAAAAAAAGAATTCAGAAAAAACAGTAATAAGGGGCAAGTGTTATGTTTAGGAATCCCTAAACCCTAACCTTAATCCTAACCCAAACGACGTTGAGGACTTACGAGGATGACATCGAAGAACACATCTAACTGTTGTTCAATTCAAACCTTCCTCTCCACCCCCCACACACACACAGTACACATATGATCGACAGCTAGGATTTCCTGCAGTCTTTCACAAGTATTCACACATATAGACCTTTTTTTTTCTATTGATACAGTGGCAACGATTACACAGCTTATCAAAAGCCTCATTCCTAGCGACAAGAGGGGTTATCGTAAAAGACAACTGATCAATGAGACTTATCAGTAGACACTCGTTGTGCATGAAAACACAAATAAAGATAACAATTTTTACGAGGGTAAAAAATACAATTGAATACTTTACCTTCGTGCTGAATGTATTCGTAAATAACCACACATTTTTATCCATGAGAAAGTTTCATAGAACGGTAGAACTTAACACACATACTCGAAACTGGTGAAATGCCGTCTGCTAAACTTGTCAGTCTGGCTCAATTGAAGGTACGTTCGTTCACACGACGCTTTGCACGAACCCGCACATATGGCACGAGACATCGGTCTCCCCGCGAAGGGAACCAGCTCTCGTCACTCGCCATCGGCTAGTCCAGAGGTTCTCAACTCCTTTTGATCCCCGTGACCCCTAGGCTATTAGTAAACCTTCCCGTACCCCCAATCCAGGATAAAAGGAAATGAATTCTAGACTTAATCTTACACACGGACATAGGAAAATAAATAAACATATCAATAAATTTATTGTTTAAAAAAAACTTCATTCTCTACATAACAGCATTTGTTTAACATAAAACTGTTACGTGTTTATGAGCGCACAAACAAACAAACAAATTATCAAAACCTCGATTCTGTTTCTTGTCAATCAACAGTTATATGCTTAGTACATGTTTTTTTAAGAGATAGGCACATATACTTTTAATTCTGTCCATTTGTTTCTTGTTTTGGATTTTACTGAGAACAGAACTCTCCGCCCTATCTCTAATCTACAACTTTCTTTTTTCCCACACAAACTTTTGGAATATTCCCCATAAACCCTTGGTGCGCTCTTTTGTCGAAGGACACGCTAGGTCTTAGTAGATTTTACAGATTGTTAGCCCACTTTGCCATTCAGAAATAAGTGAACTCTGTTAACTGAAGCGTTGATAAACTCTAAACCCTGAAAAGGACTATTAGCATCTATCAGCTAGCATGAAGTAGCCTTGAACAGGACTGCTAGCCCGACCAGCGTTGATAGATACTAAGTCCTGAAAAGGACTAACATTACCTATCTACTAGCATGAAACCCTGAAAAGGACTGTCCAGCTACGCCAACGCTGCCCGTCCTTCCTCAGTGTTCAGCGCACACCGGGTGTAGTGAACTCTCAAGCCATCGAAACCAATTGCTAGCCCGTCCAGCGTTGAAAAGAACTGCCACCACCGCCAACGCTGCCCGTTTGAGAAACTTATCGTGTCACGCTTCTGATATTCCTGGACATATACGTACAGCAGGTTGAGAACCTCTGAAATAGTTGCTAATGAATGAGGTAAATACTGTTATTAAACATTCTACGCAGAACGCGGGAAAGCTGAACTTGTCAGTTCCAGTCTGTGGTTTTCCAAGTCGGGGGTAATTCACAACAGAAAACGTAAATACGTTTATGTTTGTGTTCATAAATCATTTTCCTCGAGGTGAAGTACTGAAAAGTAACTCAGTAATTCAGCTCAATCATCCACGACAGAGGAAGGTCTTCTATTGATAATGGAATTGGAGACAGAAGTGAGAGGAAGAAAAGACACGAAAAGACCTTGAAAGAACGGCACAGGACAAGGAGGCTTGGTGTGAATTTGTTGCAGGCCTGTTGCTTAGGGACACATAATGAAAAAAAACCCCAAAACCTGTTGATAGAATTAAAAGACGGTCCCTATTCTTAAATCCTAATTGTAAGTGAGGTAGAGTGAGACTGACAAACATTCGCAGAACAGAACTGGACAAAGATATTAACGGGATAATGGTGCTACTGACATACAAGTCACAGCTATCAGTTCCTCATCCTGAGATGCCAACAGTCGGCCCTGTCTTGAACAACGCATCATTTACCTTATGGGTTGCCTTAAACGTAGGTTCTTTTTTTGCCTTTTGTCCTAGTAAGACGCACTACCTCCCCCTCCCCACACTCTAAAGAAGATATGAAAGGATATAAGAATATATATATATATATATATATATATATATATATATATATATATATATATATATATATATATATATATATATATATATATATATATATATATATATATATATATATATATATATATATATATATATATATATATATTATATATATATATATATATATATATATATATATATATATATATAATCCTCGCTATTCGCAGGGGTTAGGTTCCTTGAAAACCCCGCGAATACGGAATCCGCGAATACGGAACCAGTGATACTATGGGAGAAAGAGGGCTAGATTCCCGCGTGTCGCGAGAGGTTCAGATGTTATTAGAATATATAATATCCCAGACAAAAAGATGTATCAAAGGATACCAGAATAGCGCCAGATAAGAGACTGGTCTTATAAGAAATAACCCCTTCTCTGAAAAGGGTAAGGGTGTATCGACAATCAAGATAGGGTCAAGCCGTATAAATCTTCAAGTATGATAATAGTGAATGTTACTGAAGGTCTAAGTGCTACCTCTCCAGATCCCACCCTGAATAATGGTTATATAGTTATTTTGACTCTGCTAGGGGATAAATTAATTTAATAGATATGTAATATACATACAAACAGAACCTAACTCAGCTTGAATAATTAAGTAAGACTGAGTGTAAATATTTACAATTTATTGATCCTATACCGTTTCTCTTTTTGGTTAGGAAAATGATAATAAAATTCAAATGCTTTTTACATAATAGAAATAAATATGGAAGGAATTTTCATGTCCACAATAGTTAAATATGATAGTTATAGTTCAAATTGTTATTTTCACTGGACTGTAAAGTTGGTATAAGTTTATTAAAATCATTCATGAGTCGTCACTCAATTGTTTGTTTGATGTGTGTTTTATCTCTTAACAAACTGAGTACCAATGTGCCGACCAGTGGATTTAGGTGTCCACCTATCTTTTATAATGCGAAGCATCCATTATAGCCAGGATCACACAGTGTCTGGATCTCCAGGCTGGGAAACAACATGGTGACTCGCTCTAAGTATCTTGAGAACGTTTCGCACCAATAGAGTTCCTCAGAATTGAATGTTTCGAAGACTGTTAGTCATTTCAGGATAAAACCTGGAAAATACAAATAATCGCAAACCTTGTATGGTCCAACACTATTTTATCCACACACACACACAATGAACGTTACAAACAATCTCAGACAATGTGCTATCAGTTGCACATAACTCTTTACTTCAGTACCACTTACTTACTTACAGTTCGATGTGATTACATTTTCCTCATAAATCATAAGTTCGATCCATGTGTCCATAATATGCTTCCTTACGATGATTTGGTTTAGTACAAACTATTAAGTGACACCTTGATTAATACATGTTAACAATTCCTGACAACCTTTCTTATGTTCCTGACCAGTGTGACGTTCCTTTATGAAATACTCCTTCAAATACAGTATTAAACTTACAGTCGTAGATTCTGCCATAATTCTCAATTATCCTACACATTCCCAATGCTGGCTTTCGTCTCTAAAAGTCAACACATGCTTGCGTTCAAGCCGGCAGCACACTCGTCCTGTACTTTTTTTTTTCTTAACACATATAACACACTACCGAACACACAAGTGGATTATACACAGGAAAATTACATAATTATATATATATATATATATATATATATATATATATATATATATATATATATATATATATATATATATATATATATATATATATATATTTCTCTTACCCTCAGGTAATACACAATAGCTGTAACAGGCTGTAAAGGGGTATCTAGGTCTGTTACGTAGATACAGCGGCAAATTATTTGACAGCAAGCGTTTGCCGCTTTCGTCTGTTAGCGTAGTATTTGAGAATGTTGTGGCCTCAATTCAGCCAAGTTCAAGGTCTTATATAGTATCGTATCGTACCTCGCGGATGGAAGGGGTAAAAGCGGTATTGAGAATCTCAAACCAATGCATCTTTTTGCCTTCTCGTTCAATGTGCAGAAATTTTAATATCTATTATCTCTCTTAATTGTGGACCGATTTCAATCATTTAAAGTTAGTATCATACTGGTAATTTATCTCTATCGGTCTATCTAAAATTTTTTAGTTAGCAAAATGCATTTAAATCTATGCAGCCTTTAACTAGCTATATTGGGCACTACCCTGATGTATAAATGTCAATTTAAACGATTTTTCACTTTAAATGAACTACTATTCGAGGAAGTCTTTGCACCTACCTCGTAAGTAACATTCCCGTTGTTGAACTCTCTATATCTTTCCTTTTAAACATCTCTAGTTCTTAAGAAATTAAATAACTTCGTACTTTCATTTACACAAAATGGGCCTCTATGTTACGCATAAAAAGGTTTCCTTATACACACCAGAAAAAGGAGCGTTTTCATTGGCTGTTTGTATCGGTCCGTTTTCCTATAATATTGCGAGCGATAAATATGACCGTGGTGAAAGACAGACCAAAACACGATAGAGCTCCCCCATTTAAAAGCGTGAACCATTTGGTGAAGCTTTCCTGGTCTGTATTTACAATCACGGCATTACCCCAAAATGAGGTTCACTCCGCCTTACTGGTATCCTGGTTTCCTGCAGGTGGATCAGTTCAAGTAGGCACTACTCAAGAAATCTGGATCAACCCTCTGCGATCCAAGGATAATCACCGCATGTGTTAATACACAGCACAGGTGCTGCTGCCTGTCAAATGCTGATTATCAATCAATAGTCACCATTACTCTTCTCTGAGTGTTCAATGACATGTCCAGAGGTGTTAGATGTTCCTCAAGGTTGCAATATTTATGAGGATGTCATCTATAAAATTGGTGATAGCTGAGTTGTGTAAGGGATCCAGTAATTTCCTCATCATCCTGGATAAAACACTCGGAGTATGTTCCAATCCAAAAAGCAACATATGAAATCATAGTGCCCCTCCGAAGTGATCACAGCCAGCAATGGTCTGAGCTCAGGCTTGACTGGAATCTGGTAATACCCTTTACTTATATTCATGTGTGACTCTGTTACTGTAATTATTTCCCAAATGACCCTCAGCTAAACCTCATTGGAGCGATAATATGATTCATATGGGGAAATGAATTTCCTGCAGCAAGAAATCAATTCTCCCTTTTGCATGGCAATATAATATATAATCTCAGTCCATGTCCGTGTCAAATACTTTCAATGGACGGTGTAGGGCCGGCCAAGTACCACCGTTACCGGTGCCCTTATAATGCTAATTTAATAGCCGTATGTCGAAGTGAGCTGAGCATTAGGCCAATTGCCCAACCTCCCACTCCCAATTTTTCTGGGGAAATCCCTCAGTTTCGTTTTCAAAGTTGGCTGACTAACCACTCTATTTTTAGCCAGTTCCTGGAATTCCGAGCAACGTTGTGTCGGCGCGGGATGGGTCGTTTCCCCTCTCGGTACGAGACGGAGAGTCGCCAGGGTCACTGGTTTTCTGGAAGATTGTTGGTGAGAAGGTGCCGTCCTACCCACTATGTCTTCCTGTTTATGTTTATTTTCAGGACTAGTTTCACCGCAATGAGTTCCTGGGGGGGGCGGAGGGGTTTATGGCTGTTTGGCAATTTGCCAAAGCAAGGTTTTAATGTTTTATCTTTTGCCTGGGCCTTTTTCATCTGTTTAGGATGAATGTTTAGTGGTGGTCCCTCCTCCTTCATAGTGCTTGACCTGGTCTGGAGTGTCGCCATGATCGCAGGTTTTATTGGGTTCCCTAAGAAAACATATCTCCTTCCTAACACCAGCGGGTAATTAGGATCATCACACACTGCTGCACTGATCACTCCTTCAACATAACGAGTTTTGACATTTATTCTGGCTAGGGGAAGTGTCATGGTGGCTGTTCCTTTTAATGCCCCTTGTATCTCCACTTTGCCTGTGGTATACTGATCAGGGAGCACCAGGGTTGCACTCACAACTGAGTCATATTCCAATCCTGAATCGTAAAGGCACTTGACTTTAGTACCATTACATGTTACTTCTTAACAGGTGGGGGATGATGGAGATCTACCGGACTTGCTGTCGGTTCCTTCCTGCCCTTTCCCACTGTTATCATGCATGCAGCGTGATATGGAGGGACTTTCTTACCACAGTCAATTGTATTGTGGTTACCCATTTTGCAAATTTTGCACCACTTATTTCCCTGTCTGTAGGGTTTCTTATCCGTTACCTGAGGGTTCCTGTCTCTTTGGTCATATTTAGGTTTGTCATAACCTTGTCTGTAATTGTGTTGTCGGTTCCTATTATCATACTCATCTTGGTTTTGGGGGGCTTTACTAATATCTCCTTGTTTTTTCTTAAGGCCAGCTATTTCTTTCTGAGCTGCTTGATATCTCTCAGCAACTGTTAGAATCTCCCCCAATCTCTCTGCACCTTGTTCCATAAGAAATTTTCTCATGTCTGGAGGCATAGACTCTATTACTTGTTCCATCATGACCATTTCTTTTAGGTCTTGAGTTTTCCCAAGAGTAGTCCACTTCTCCAAGTAGGTTTCTAATCTTGCAGATAATTGGTGATAAGTTTCTCCAGAAAGTAGCTTGGCAGTTCTAAATTTCTTCCTATAAAATTCTGAATTCTTTTCATAACGGACTAGCAATGCCTGCTTCAAAATTTCATAATCTTCTTGGTCTTCTCTCCCAAGTTTTGTAAAAACTTCGTAAGAAGCTCCTCTCAGCCCTTGTGATAACTTAAGGCTCCATTTCTCTTTCTCTAGGCCATAGTTAGTAGCTAATCTCTCGTACCTACTGAGATAAGACTCAATGTCATCTTCTTTCTCCACAAATGGATCCAAGTGAAAATTCATGGCTCCATTAGAAGTACTATGACTTGCATTAGTGTCAGATGTAGTTGGGCTACTTCCATTTCCTGAAACATGTCCTTGAAGTTCAAGCTCTTTCAGTCTCAACTCATGTTCCCTTTGCACTCTCTTTTCCTCTTTCTCAGCCTCCCTTTCAGCAACCTGTCTTCTTTCCTCAACCTCTATTTGCCTAGCTTCCCTATCAGATTCTAGCTTCCTAGCTTCAGCTTCTATTTGTCTAGCCTCCCTATCAGCCTCTAATTGTAATCTTTTAACTTCCTTATCAGCTTCTATTTGTTTAGCCTCCCTATCAGCATCTAATTGTAATCTTTTAACTTCCTTATCAGCTTCTATTTGTTTAGCCTCCCTATCAGCCTCTAATTGTAATCTTTTAGTTTCCTTATCAGCTTCTAATTGTAATTTCTTAGCTTCCTTATCAGCTTCTATTTGTAATCTCCTTTCAGTTTCCACTTTCTTATCTTCTCTTTCTATATACTTATCACATTCAGTAGTGACATATTGAATAAGAGCCTCCCCACTTAATCCAAATTCTTTTGCCGACTGCACGGTAGCAGATCTAAATTTTGCCAGGTCTGCCATTCTCTTGCAATCTTATCAATATACAAATAATAAATCTAAATAAGGTACCAACTTAATTACTATGCAAAACTTAATTAAATCCAACCACTGTCAGCTCATCCAGTCACCAAAATTTTGTTATTTACTTAATATTATTACAATGAGTTATTTTTATATATTTATTTACTTCCTTTCTCTTATTTATTTACTTTCTACTTTTAACTTTTACAAGTGACTATCTTAAAATAAAGACCCCAGAGTATTAATGAAATCCCGGAAGGAGACACCAGATGTTGCGAGAGGTTCAGATGTTATTAAAATATATAATTTCCCAGACAAAAAGATGTATCAAAGGATACCAGTATAGTGCCAGATAAGAGACTGGTCTTATAAGAAATAACCCCTTCTCTGAAAAGAGTAAGGGTGTATCGAAAATCAAGGTAGGGTCAAGCTGTATAAACCTTCAAGTACGATAATAGTGAATGTTACTGAAGGTCTAAGTGCTACCTCTCCAGATCCCACCCTGAAAAATGGTTATATAGTTATTTTGACTGCTAGGGGATAAATTAATTTAATAGATATGTAATATACATACAAACAGAACCTAACTCAACTTGAATAATTAAGTAAGACTGAGTGTAAATATTTACAATTTATTGATCCTATACCGTTTCTCTTTTCGGTTAGGAAAATGATAATAAAATTCAAATGCTTTTTACATAATAGAAATAAATAAGTATGAAATTTTCATGTCCACAATAGTTAAATATGATAGTTATATTTCAAATGTCACTTATTTTATTCATATATATTTATAGATATATAGTTGTTATTTTCACTGGACTGTAAAGTTGGTATATAAGTTTATTAAAATCATTCATGAGTCCTCACTCAATTGTTTGTTTGATGTGTGTTTTATCTCTTAACAAACTGAGTACCGATGTGCCGACCAGTGGATTTAGGTGTCCACCTATCTTTTATAATGCGAAGCATCCATTATAGCCAGGATCACACAGTGTCTGGATCTCCAGGCTGGGAAACAACATGGTGACTCGCTCTAAGTATCTTGAGAACGTTTCGCACCAATAGAGTTCCTCAGAATTGAATGTTTCGAAGACTGTTAGTCATTTCAGGATAAAACCTGGAAAATAAAAATAATCGCAAACCTTGTATGGTCCAGCACTTTTTTATCCACACACACACAAACAATCTCAGACAATGTGCTAACAGTTGCACATAACACTTTACTTCAGTACCACTTACAGCCAGTTCGACGTGATTACATTTTCCTTATAAATCATAAGTTTGATCCATGTGTCCATAATATGCTTCCTTACGATGATTTGGTTTAGTACAAACTATTAAGTGACACCTTGATTAATACATGTTAACAATTCCTGACAACCTTTCTTATGTTCCTGACCAGTGTGACGTTCCTTTATGAAATACTCCTTCAAATACATTATTAAACTTACAGTCGTAGATTCTGCCATAATTCTCAATTATCCTACACATTCTCAATGCTGGCTTTCGTCTCTAAAAGTCAACACATGCTTGCGTTCAAGCCGGCAGCACACTCGTCCTGTACTTTTTTTTTCTTAACACATATAACACACTACCGAACACACAAGTGGATTATACACAGCAAAATTACATAATCATATATAAATATAAATATAAATATATATATATATATATATATATATATATATATATATATATATATATATATATATATATATATATATATATATATATATTTCTCTTACCCTCAGGTAATACACAATAGCTGTAACAGGCTGTAAAGGGGTATACAAGTTCAAGGTCTTATATAGTATCGCATCTAGTGCCCTAGATTTCTATAGAGAGTTACGCCAACTAAAATTTGGCAGCCATTTTCGGCTGTACCCGTATTGCAGGAAAATGGACCCAATCGCGAGTTTCAGACCCAATTTGCATTTTCGTTTTGGTTAACTAATAATCTGAAATAAAATTAGATGCAAATACAGTATATATATATATATATATATATATATATATATATATATATATATATATATATATATATATATATATATATATATATATATATATATATATATATATATATATATATATATATATATATATATATATATATTTAATTTTTATTATTATATAATAATAATATTATATAATTTATTGTATAATTTTATTATAATGTTATTAGAATTAATAAAAAATATAAAATTTTATTATATTATATAATTTTATATTTTATATATTACAATTATGTAACAATAAAATTATATAAGTTATATTACATAATTTAAAATTATATAAAAAATATAAATATAATATATATATATATATAATCTTATAAATATAGAAGAGGTGTTAAGAATAGACAGACCTAGGGAACTGCAAAATGTAGTCAAACAATATTTAACACGAACACATGTTAATATTAGTGGCTGGGAATGTGAAGGTCTGATGCTGTTCTTACAATGCATATGACTTTTAAAAATGAAAGTCAATTAAATATCTGTTAAAGTCAGTTATATAACTGGAAACACCAGGCCTTTACATCCCTCCATTTTAATATTATTCTTGTTCAGAGTTTCTTCTTGATTTTGTTTGTTTTGTTTTTGTTTTTGTTTGTTTATTTATTTAACGTATTAGCATAATTGTGATTGTCCCTATTTACAATGATTTGACAAATGTGATGCTACTTTCTCATATCGGCAGTTGTTCATATTATTTGGAATTGAAAGCAATATATATCCTAATTATAACCCATCAGAGGTTGAACGGGATATTTTTCTTCATTAATTAAAAAAAAAAAAAATCTTACTCGATGCTTATTCTCGCTACTAACCCTGGTATTGTCCAGCTGAAAATGGCGTCTACGTCGTTCAGCCTCGTTTTCGATTCTGACATAGTTGACGTAACTCTCTATAGAAATCTAGGGCACTAATCGCATCGTACCTAGCGGATGGAAAGGGTAAAAGCGGTGTTGAGAATCTCAAACCAATGCGTCTTTTTGCCTTCTCGTTCAATATGCAGAAATTTTAATATCTATTATCTCTCTTAATTGTGTACCGATTTTAATCATTTAAAGTTAGTATCATACTGGTAATTTATCTCTATCGGTCTATCTAAATTTGTTTAGTTAGCAAAATTCAGTTAAATCAATGCAGCCTTTAACTAACTATATTGGGGACTACCTTGATGTATAAATGTCAATTTAAACGATTTTTCTCTTTAAATGAACTACTATTCGAGGAAGTCTTTGCACCTACCTCGTAAGTAACATTCCCGTTGTTGAACTCTCTATATCTTTCCTTTTAAACATCTCTAGTTCTTAAGAAATTAAATAACTTCGTACTTTCATTTACACAAAATGGGCCTCTATGTTACGCCTAAAAAAGTTTCCTTATACACACCAGAAAAAGGAGCGTTTTCAGTGGCTGTACTACCATTTATACGTGTTAAAACCACATAGAATGAAAAAGCACGTTAAAAGCAGTTAAGGCATTTTTGCACAAAACACAGTATCATGAAAAGTTCACGGCTTTGAGAGAGGCATTGTAGAGCTGTCCCAGAACAAAACAATAGTAAATGCATGTTTTTGAATGGAAAATTTTGTGAAGGTGAGAGTTGCTAATTTGGGTTTTTTCCGTTGTTAGAGGGAGAGGCGTGTGGAAAAAGTAGAAAAGCTGAGAAAGTGTGTGCAAATGTAGATAATTGTACCGTGTGAAAGAAGAAAGCATCGTGTGAAAATTGGCGGGAAAAAAAGAAGAAATAGTATAAAAAAGAGAGACGTGGGCGATAGACATGCTGTTACAGATTTTTAGGATTCATTAGGCGAGAGGATTTTACAGATAGTGTTAGGTGAACTTCGTCTTTGAGATTATCAAGACAAGTTTTTAACTTGACAAGTTTTCAAGTTAGACAAGTATTTTTAAGTAGACAAGTTCGTTTTTAAGTAGAGAAGTTTGTATTTTATTCTATTGGATATATTATTCCTGTGGATATACACTTTCATTTTGGATACTCACTATTTTGTGTAAGCGTAAGAAACAAGTACTTCACCATTGTGTCAATAACATTGCTGTTCTAATGACGTTAATAAACTATATTTTATTTTTCTACATTGCTGAGTTTTCTTTGGAATATTACAGTTGGATTATTCGACAAACCATTATACGAGGTATTGCTTCTCAATAAACCAAAAAGGGTACGAACGAACTTTGGGTAGAAAAATAAACTAAGGTCAAGAATTTCCATCTCAGGCGAAAGGCCTGTAACGACTTGAACAGAAACGTATTGAAGAATTAGCTCTCGTCAAAATATTTACCTGCGCACAACACAATTAACTGAACTGACCCCGGCCACACACGTATTATATGGCCACACTCACTCACCCATTCACTCACACTGTCACTACTCATTCGCTCATTCACACATTCACACGCAAACACACAAACACATACAATGTCTTTGCTACTATGACACATAATGGCTAATAAAAAATATAATTGTAACATCAAATTGACAAAAAGCCTGGGGCGCTGATTCTACATGAAATTAACTTCTGCTTTATACTTCATTATACACTTATGGATAAAATATATGATAAGCGCTTAAGCGCCATAGGCTCTTTGTCAATTTGATGTTACATTTTTTGACTCCGTGAAAAATTATTTGTGGCTTTTTAGTGCATTAAAAGCCTGTGTTTAAAATGTTTTATTTTTATTTTTTATTTTCTTCTTTTTCGTGTTATTTTTTTGTTCTTTTTAAATTTGTCAAATGTAATCGATCCGCTAATGACATCAGTTTGCGATAAACGAGTCCAGTGCACAGGAGGCGGATTTCATTATTCAGTATATTAAACGGAAAGTAAATTTTTTTTTAAATTTTAATTTTGATAAGAGTTGTAAATTACATTTTTTAAAATGTAGTTGTCAGTTGTGTGTATGTATGTGCACGCGCGCGCGATAGTGTTGTGTGAAAGGGGGGGAGGGGTAGTTTTAATATTGCTCTCAAGAGAGACAATCTTGTTAGAAAGAATACACCTAGATTATTTGCCATTATCGCCCATTTCAGTGATGAAACAATACAAACAAACAAAATTAATATTAATTTTAGCTTTATTCATTGTCATAGGGAGTTCACAACTATGCCAAGTTTCAGAGCTATTGCTTATCTCGAAGTGATTGAAAACTCGATTGCAAGATTTGAAGGTGACAAGAGAGTGACATACGTTGCAAGCTAAAGAAAAGCCTGTAAAAATGGATTACGCTTTATCTCTCTCGAATGAGCGCATCCGCAAATACGAAACACGCGAATACCAAGGATATATATATATATATATATATATATATATATATATATATATATATATATATATATATATATATATATATATATATATATATATATATATATATATATATATATATATATATATAATTTTTGTCTGTTCCTGACAAAAAGAAAGAATACTCACCAGACAGTTACTGCCCCTTGTGTTGACATTTTATTTTCATGTATGTATGGCTGATACAAGTTAGGATTTAAAAATAGGAAGTCATTTTTCAATCATCCTGTGGAATCAATACTTTTCCCACTAAACCGCCTACTCTCATTACTTTTAACACCTATCACCAGATCAATGTATCACAACGAATAAAACAGGAAATAACAGACCATTTTTTTTACAAGCAGCAATTTAAAAGTCGCAACAAAAACAACAGCACAATCAATTTTCTCTGCTCGTCTTTTCCTGTTCACTTATGATCTGTTTCCTATCGCTAGATAGGACGCGTGTTTTTGTTTACGCTTGATTGCGATTTTGGGCTGAGCTGCGATATTTTCGTAACAAATATAATGCCAAGCCTCAGTGTGACGATTGAATGATTTAAGTGGTATGACAAGATCATCAATGTAGAACGTGGCGTTTTGTAGGGCAACAATAAATTGATTCCACTTTGCTCGGTCGGTGGCCATCCTTCGTACAGTGCCCCAACTCTGGTTCATTCTTTGCATCTCAGCCTCCACAGTCCTCCGCCAGGTTGTTTTTGGTCGGCCTCTCTTTCGTTTTCCTTCAGGGGTCCACAGCATAGCTGTTCTTGTTGGCTCGGATGCATGGATAAGGCACACGAAAAATGACAAGAAGACGCTGGAGATAGATAAGGCACACGAAAAATGACAAGAAGACGCTGAGAAGAAAGAAGACGCTGGAGATGGATAAGGCACACAATAAATGACAAGAAGACGCTGGAGATGGATAAGGCACACAATAAATGACAAGAAGACGCTGGAGATGGATAAGGCACACGAAAAATGAGAAGAAGACGCTGGAGATGGATAAGGCACACGAAAAATGAGAAGAAGACGCTGAGATGGATAAGGCACACAATAAATGACAAGAAGACGCTGGAGATGGATAAGGCACACAATAAATGACAAGAAGACGCTGGAGATGGATGACAAGAAGACGCTGGAGATGGATAAGGCACACAATAAATGACAAGAAGACGCTGGAGATGGATAAGGCACACAATAAATGACAAGAAGACGCTGGAGATGGATAAGGCACACGAAAAATGAGAAGAAGACGCTGAGATGGATAAGGCACACAATAAATGACAAGAAGACGCTGGAGATGGATAAGGCACACAATAAATGACAAGAAGACGCTGGAGATGGATAAGGCACACAATAAATGACAAGAAGACGCTGGAGATGGATAAGACGCACATTGAGAAAACTTGTTGATAGAATTACGCTGCAGTCCTTGCTCTGGAACCCACAGGGTAAGAGAAGGAGAAGGCCACAGAACATTTGGAGAAGAGAACTGGAGACAGAAAGGAAGGAGAAAGAGATAGAAAAGACATTGAGTTAATGGCTCGGGACAGGAAGACTTGGTACAATTTTGTTGAAAGCCTCTGCTCTTTTGGTAGTTGAAAGTTCATGATGAACCGTGTAAGTACCCTTACCACCCATCCTGTTGATTACGCTAGATGGAGGCTAGGGTGTGTGGGCCCCCAACCGATGTGGGCCCTCGGGCACTATCTGATTTCCCGAGTGCTCAGTCCGCCCCTGCACGAGTTGCTTCATCTTTCATAAAGAGCGAAGTGGGAAATTATGGTTAATATCACAGGATGGATTTAGGGCTATCCCTTCTCGATCTCTCTTTGACTACGGCAGTAATCAGTTACATTTGTTGTACTGACTATTTACTTGCTTTTCCAGGGTCGGCACCTCTTTCTTTCTCTGCTATGTAGCAGCTATTTTGTACTTTCACTCCTTTTAGTAATAACTCGTCTTGTCTGTTTACCTGCCCATCCCTGCTGAAATAGTAGACACGTATTGCAATATTGAAACGGCAGTCATGTTGGTAAATTCTCGTGCACCAAACCTTGGACGCGACAGATTAACACTAAGATCGCCCAAGCGTATTTGTTTAATCGCTGATAAGGCAAGTTGACGGGTTGTGTATGCTCAAGCGACAGATAACGAGATTACTCATCTGTGAGACACCTTATGGACAGATATAAATAACATAATCGTTTCCTGTCCGACTTTCATGAAGACATTACTTTATATGAAAGTAATAAGTTGTTACAACTGACACACATTGTCGTATGAGTTTACAGATGTGTTTGTGAGTCTGTCTACCAGGCAATCGGATGTTTTATTACCATATATGGGAGAGGTAACCTCTGCAGCATGCACATAGTTTTTCAATGTCGGAAATAATTGTAAATATTTCCCCACACGACACGCATGTTTGAAAACGACTGGCGTTTTCTTAGCATCGTAACAAACTAAATGCGGGGACAGACTTGCAATATAATCTCACAACTTTTGCAAGTCTAGTTCACTGTGAGAAATCGCTTGCCAAGACTACAACCAGATCTTGCTAGAAGTTAGAATTCAGAATTCCATTTATTAGGCCGGACTTTTTTTTGGGAGTATTTTGGAAGGACTTACACAGCCCAGGAAAAACTCTACCATTTAAATAAGGAACCGGAATCTGAGGAAACTGAAACACACGGAGTCATAGTGGGATCTATTATTAATATAACGACCCTAAGTACACGTGGAAGAGGCACCTTCCGGTGTCTTTATTCATCTGAGCAAAACGTCTGTGAGCCAGGATTGGCATAAGTTGTGCATTTTACATTTTATAGTTTTTCATTACTAACATGTGAACTAATATGTATATATTGCCAAGTGAATATTAATATGTGAAAATCGCTAGTGGATGTCCAAGTCATTTGAGGCTGGCAACCTCAGCGTATAGAATGATGATTTTTTGAACCACCACTGCATGGCTGGTGACTGCTTTATTGCTAGTTTCTTAAAGAAGACTAAAAGCCTAAGTAGTTCCAAGTTCCAAAAGGAGCAGGGAGGGAAAGATGAAAGAAATGATATACATTCTAAGTATAAGATTTACATTTTCAAACCAGTGTAAATGTCTATGTAAACATAATCACTTTAAAATTAATAAAAGTTTCAAACTGTTCAACAAGTGTAGATATAAATGAAAACATATTCAATTTATGTTGTGTTTCAATCAGTGGAGATGTAAATGTAAACAAATTCTACCAGTACTATTAACCTTTTCATTTAAATGTAAAATAAAGATAAAGCTATTCAATTTAAAATAAAGAAAATTTCTGATACAGAGTAAATATTAGCAAGGGGAGGTGATCTTGAAAATGTTAAGCGAATAGATTCGATTACGGGTTACGTTGCTTGGTTAAGCTGATGTTAAGTTAAAATTGTATTAGGGGAATTCCCTCGTATGATCGAGAAGTTTCCAAGTCGGTAAGCGTGGCGAACACTGGTCAGTTCAAATCGCGGAGATGTGTTTTCTCTGAACTGTCTTGAGCTGTGAGTAAGCTCGTGTGACTAGCCCATGCAATTATCGAGACTGAGTTTTGTTTTTTAAACAACCGAGTCTCGTGTCTTTTTTGGCGGGACTAGTGTGTGAACTAAGAGGATTCTGTTTTTGGGTACCGACGGGAGAGGTCGGTCCTACAGTGTGTGTTTTGAGTATGCCTGCGCAGTGCAAAAGTTACAGAGGCCATTATTTGTGTAGGCCTATAATTCCTGAGTTTATTGGAGAATTGTGTTTGTGAGTATTTTTTGAAGAGGTAAGGATCCATGAGGGCGAGATTACTGCAAACTGCCAGGGAGTGCAGTCTTGCGAGAAATTGCCGCGAGTATTATTATTTATGTTGTTAGCACGGCGAGGATGATGTCCGTTTGCTAACCGGATCCATTGAGGTGATTTGAGGAGGCCATTGTTATTATTGAGAGGATCCATATCTACATTAAAGCGCCAAGGTTGAGAGCGTAAAGCGCCAAGGTTGATTATTGAGAGGATCGTATCTTTGATGAGAGCGTCTTTGATGAGGCATATTTGAGGAGGCGGCCATACTACATTGAGACCTTTGATTTCATCTTGAACGGGGAAAAAACTACAGAAAGTTGAAAGTTTCATTATTGAGAGGATCCATATCTAAATTAAAGCGCCAAGGTTGAGAGCGTCTTTGATGAGGCATATTTGAGGAGGCCATTGTTATTATTGAGAGGATCCATATCTAAATTAAAGCGCCAAGGTTGAGAGCGTCTTTGATGAGGCATATTTGAGGAGGCCATTGTTATTATTGAGAGGATCCATATCTACATTAAAGCGCCAAGGTTGAGAGCGTCTTTGATGAGGCATATTTGAGGAGGTCATTGTTATTATTGAGAGGATCCAGATTTACCTTAAAGCGCCAATGTTGAGAGCGTCTTTGATGAAGCATATTTGAGGAGGCCATTGTTATTATTGAGAGGATCCATAGTTACATTAGAGCGCCAATGTTGAGAGCGTCTTTGATGAAGCATATTTAAGGAGGCCATTATTTATTACATTAGCACGGTGATGCCGACCGTTGCTGAGAGGATCTAGTGTTGATGTTGTAGAGCGCTAATGATTATGAGAAGTGGAGATGTGACTATAGTACTTTCTTGTTGTGAGTTATGTTTGACTATGTGTATTTCATATGAACGTATTGTGACAATAAACTATGTTATATGTCACCTGTAGTTCCACGACTCGTACGTGCGTATCTGTGGCGTGTGAATGTACCCACGCACACTCACTGCAACATTTAACACGGTAGGAAAACAGTAGTCGTGACAGTGATAACGCATGACCATAAATAGCCTGGGTGGCGAAATCTATGTCAACAAACAGATTGAATTCACTAACAGTATCTCGCGTGTAGCAGTGGTATGTTAGTCTTATAGAATTTGATATTTTCGACATTCGCGTGATATAAGAATTATGTATCTGCTCTGTGTGGGCGCATGAACAGTTTAAGCATTAACGAAACACCCACTCTCATTATATCATGAATGTTAAGAAAACCTTTGTAACAATTTCTCTCGAGGGATTAAGTTTAATTCTCATTGAGGGTAAATTCTGAGGTAGATGGGATGATGGAAAAGAGAGCAGGGGACCCTTAACTATGGGTTGGAAAATGCAATACTCAGGAGAGCGTTTTATTTCTATTCTTTAACCATAGTTGTTGGTGCTACCAGTTGAGGGTATTATCTCTGGAACAAGAAGGGAACATTGGCCTGAGCTTTAAGACGAGGGACCAACTTCGTAGACACTCACTGACATTTCTGGGAACGTGCAGCGCCCTGACAACCTTGACCAGTGGCGAGCGGGATCAGTCTATCAAGAACCAAACCATCAGCGGGAGCAGAAACTACCATTGGTAGATAGGTTAAACGTTAAAGCTGCCACGTGAACTCCTTTATAACTTTCATTCCATCACAAAAGTGATGACAACTTTCTGTTAAATCACTTTTTAAATTTTCTAAAACCTTGTTAAACCTAAATGATTATTAAATCTGTTATTTGTAACTATACAAATTTAACTCTGATTTAATAATTTTAAATGTACTGCATGTTTGTTACAGTCAATTTACTAAATACACTCTAAGCAGAGCTATACCTTAATAATAAGAATTCCACTGAGTAAATCAGGGTGGGGGCTTGACGAGCTAAAATTAATAATTGCTTAATTCTTAATAAAAGGCGGCGGACCGATATAAAGTTAACAATTGCCCTGCAAATGCAGCATTGTTCTTGATTTCAGAAATATCTTACGAAAACTAACTTGAGATAGAAGCATCATTATCCTTCTATCTACAACTCTGCCAAGAGTAATCTTATGCGAAGGTAGACACCTTTGAAGGCCCATATTAGACACTCTTGAGTTTTGGCCATTGTTGGACCACTACTGCAAAGCAGGGAGACAATTCGTGACAATTAAAATCGCGCCGGATTTCGCAAAATACAAAACTATACTGTTCAAAAAAAGAAACGCAACATTTTTGGTGTTACTTTTATAAAAGATATTCGCTGGTTGGACATCAGTCAACCTATCGACTGTGTCCATCTGGTCATTAACTTCTCGTGGTTACCTGAATTGTACTCACCTCCTGATTCGTGAGGTCATGACAGAGGTCAAGGTCAAAACAACATTTTTGACAATAACTCGTGACAGGTTCATGAGAATCCCGTGAAACTTACTGAACACAAAACTCTCTGACCATATTATTGAATGCCTATAAAAGATTGACGCTCCTCGAATAAATTCAGTTGAAAATTCAATGCGTAAATATGGCTCATCTCACTACAGAACAACGAATCATCATCATTGGACGTTTACAGACTGGACAGTCACAAAGTGTAATGGTCAGACAATTTAATGTGGTTAGAAGCACCATTAGACGCCTTTGGAGGCGATTTCAAGAAACTGGCTCAGTGGCTGACCGGCCGCGCAGTAGAAGACCCAGAGTCACAACTCCTGCCGAATACCGCTTCATACGGCAGCGTCACCTCAGGAATCGACTTGCATCTGCGTCCTCCACAGTCCAGTCAATGTCAGCAGCTCGTCGAATTTCAGATCAAACGGTCAGGAGTTATTGTCAAAAATGTTGTTTTGACCTTGACCTCTGTCATGACCTCACGAATCATGAGGTGAGTACAATTCAGGTAACCACGAGAAGTTAATGACCAGGTGGACACAGTCGATAGGTTGATTGGTGTCCAATCAGCGAATATCTTTTATAAAAGTAACACTAAAAATGTTGCGTTTCTTTTTTTGAACAGTATATATTTGGTCGCTTTCGATACTGTTTGGCGATCTCTAGATGCGTTCCCTACGACTGTCGGTCACCTGACATTTCCCATTATTTTGGTTCATCTAGCGCTGTTGGTAAATAAACTTCAGCAGAGTTACTGATCGTCATGGTGTGAAGCTTAAAGCATTGATATTCTTCTACCTCGTTCGTCCTGAAAATGACGTTGGTTAAGCATTGCCCATTAGAGCTGGGTCGGCTCAGGAGCCGCCAGACCCTAGTCGACGACCCCGCTTCAAATGTCCTCGCCAGGGCTCGAGTTAATCCAGTCCAAATCTTCAAATGTCCTCTCCCGGGTTTGATCCTGGGTCACCCGGTCGCCAGCGCAATTTGTTTTAAGTAGTAAACACTAGTGTCTGTTTCCTGATATGTAAACATATGTACAAGTAGTCATTTATATGTTTTCCTCAATTAAACTATATCACCATAGTCTTGTATGTTTCTTCAACATATATCATGCTGCACGATGGCTTCCCTTAGCTCCAGAGTTCAAATAGATCCTGGTTTCTTTCTGCAATGGACTTGGCATGATGGACTATGTGTAGTTGTTAGCGACTCTAATACTAATTCTATAATTATATATATAATTGTTCTGCAGCCCCATGGGGGGAGGGGGGTAAAAAAAAAGGAACCCGTTACACGCCCATTGAGGCATATTGGGAATATGGTGTTAGGCCCATATTATCTTGACCGTCGGCACACTAGGGGTGATGTGGTCGGCATCACGCCGGCCGCCTTAACCTTCCCAGAGTTGCTCTGGTACCCAATTGGGGCTGGGTCGACCCAGGAGCCGTTTGTGGCCTAAAAAATTCCCACCTCATCTGGGGATCGAACCATAGACCACTGCGCTAGGAAGCCAGTGCACTAACCACTATACTACCGCGGCTCCTTAAAAGGGGGGGGGGGGGGGAACAAACTAAGAATTTATATTTCACTTAAAGAAATATTTGTGCTTGTTAACTGGCAATGCTTTGTTACAGCAACAGAGGAGAAAAGAATTCACGAGTGAGCAGTTATCCATTTTTCCTGGATTTAGCATATTTCGCTGGTGCATTTTATAGTAGTGCATAGGCAAATTCCTTTTCTCTTCGCGCATGGGTACCCAACGAGGTACTCGCCGAGACTTATTTGTGTGCTCGCTCATGGTTTGCAGATAAAAGAATACATACACAATTTTTTTTCCATGGTCAGAAATTATAGCTTACTCTTTGCCAAACTTCTTAGGTATTGGCGGTTAGTGGTCCCAATAAAACTACAGAAACGTTTCCGATAGGTACTCTTATGAAATGATGTCCTGTGACTTGCAGTGTCAACGTACTTAGTCGTTTCTCTTCTACCGTGAGGTGAAAACCTTTGGAAGACAGAGCACCATACTATACTATCAGCTGTCTTCCTCCTGGCCTGGTTTCATTCTAGTCCTCGGTCCTTCAAAGATTGTCTAATGTTGTCCTCCCAGCGGACTCTGTGTCGTTCTGGAGGTCTGGATACCTGGCTCTTTGTTTCCCATGCTTGTCGTGGTAGCCGTTCTTTTTCCATTCTGCAGGCATGGCTAAACCATGTTATTTGGGACTGTTCTACTTGGGTCTGCAGGGGTTGGGTTTTTAGGCCTTGACCTATCATCTGGTTGCGGACCAAGTCTCTTCTTGTTACTTCAACGACCTTCCTCAGATATCTAATTTCTGAGGTTTGGATCTGATTTTTGTGGGTTGTAGTCATTGCCCGTTACTCGCATCCATACGTCAAGACTGGGACGCAGGTGGAGCAAACGCAGCCATCTTCGTCTTCTTACCCAACTTCTCTTTTGCTGAGGAATCCTCTTTTTATGGCCTGAAAACGTCTCCCAGCTGCTGCTCTTCGGGTAACCAATTCTTCTTTGATGCCTCCTTTCCAGTCTATAACAGCTCCGAGGTATTTAAAGTGATTGACCTGCTCCAGGACCTGTTCTCCCAGCTTAACCTGATGCCTTCTTTCCTCTCGTGAAATCACCATGGTTTTTGTTTTTAAGCTGCTGGTGACCATCCCTTTCTTCGCAAGCTCGTCCTTCCAGATGTGCAGGTTAGATTGAAGATGTGCCTCTGATTTAGCAATCAGGGCAACATCATCAGCAAATGCCAGCTCTGACATGGAGACCTGCCTCATCTTCCAGTACCCCACTGAATACTTTCTTGTCCTCTCCTTACATGCCTTGATGACATTGTCCACGAGGAGTATGAAAAGATAAGGTGACAGAATATCACCTTGTCTTACACTAGTGCTGGTCTTGAACTCTTTTGAAGTATGGTTTGCCGTCCTCACATAATTTCTGCAAGACTTGTAGAAGCTTTGTATAGCATGAATCAGAGGTGTTGGAATGTTCTTCCTTGCCAAACAGTCCCAAAGTTTGCTCCAGGGGACCATGTCAAACGCCTTTTCCAGATCTAAGAAACAAAGATGGATCTCACTCTTATACTCAAGGGCCTTTTCACTCAGCTGTCTCAGTGTGATAATTAGATATTGAGTACATCGATCTCTGGTGTTATACCATCATGCCCTGCCGCTTTGCCCATCTTGATTTTCTCCAGTGCTGCCTTCAGTTCTTCCATCTTTATGCCATCTTCACCACCATTGGTTTCCTCTTAGTGGTTATCATTTCTTAGAGCTAGTGGTTATAATTTCTGATGCTTGACTTTGCTCACCATCAAAGGGTTCTGAGAAATATTCTTTCCAGTACTTCCTTTGGGGCAGTAAGCAATTTGTCTTGCTTATCCTTTATAAATTTAAGAGGGCAGTGTTTTTCCTTCCTCATTTTCTTTAGGGTCTTGTAAAACAATTTCTGCTTTCCTTGAGCATCATTTCTAGCTTTTCTCCAAATTCTTTACAGGACTTCTGTTTTGCTGCTAGCACCTTGTTCTTTGGGGTCGGAATGGCTAACAGGTATGGCGTCCGCCTTGAGTTTTACAGGTACGGGGTTCGATTTCCAGTTGAAGGAATATAATTTATGGAATTATTTTTTCATAACCAGTGGTCCTGATGATGCCATACTCCGCCCCCCCCCCCCCCCCCACCCCCCCCCCGCCCCCGCCCCCCCGGCGTATCAGGCCGCTGCCCTGCAAAATTTAAAAAATTAGAAACCTAACCACAACAAAAATATTTACAGAATGTGTGATTCCTAAATAAACACATTGAGATTCTCGCCGGTGCTACGGAGTTCGGGCACTGTGCTGAGATCCTCCTTGTGTGATATAAGGGAAGAGATCGGAGCACTGATGGGTGTGACAAAACGTCTGAACATGCTTTTTTGTGTGATCTCTCACACCTTCAGCCCTCCGGCCGTATCCTTTCTTTTTTTCTTCATTTTTCTCACTCATCGCTTTCATTTGGCATAAATCATGCCTTTTCATTCGTTATTTCTACTATTTTGCTCTATGCTAGACATAGCATGGGGAATTCTCTAACACGCCACTCCCCTATGGCAGTATTTGCTATGGGAGTAATGCGTATCTTCAGCACCTCTGATTCATGCTATACAGAGCTTCTACAAGACTTGCAGAAATTATGTGAGAACGGCAAACCATAAGTCAGAATAGTTCAGGACCACCACTGGTGTAAGACAAGGTGATATCCTGTCACCTTATCTTTTCATACTCCTCATGGACGATGTTATCAAGGCATGTAAGGAGAGAACAAGAAAGTATTCAGTGGGGTACTGGAAGATGAGACAGGTATGTATTTCAGAGCTGGCATTTGCTGATTATGTTGCCCTGATTGCTAAATCAGACGGACATCTCCAATCCAACATGCAAGTCTGGAAGGAAGAGCTGGAGAAGAGAGTGATGGTCAAATGCAGCTCTAAAACAAAATCCATGGTGATATCACGAGAAGAAAGAAGACATCAGATTAAGCTGGGAGAACAGGTCCTGGAGCAGGTCGACCACTTTAAATATCTCGGAGCTATTATAGACCGAAAGGGAGGCATCAAAAAAGAGTTGGCCACTTGAAAAGCAGCAGCTGGGAGACTTTTTCAGGCCATAAATCGAGGATTCCTCAGCGAGAGAGAAGTTGGTAAGAAAACAAAGATGGCTGTATACCGCTCCACCTATGTCCCAGTCTTGACATATGGATGCGAGTCATGGGCAATGACTACAACCCAGAAAAGCCAGACCCAAACCTCAGAAATGAGGTATCTGAGGAAGGTGGTTGAAGTAACAAGAAGAGACATGGTCCGCAACCAGACGATACGTCAAGGCCTAAAATTCCACCGCCTGCAGATCCAAGTAGAACAGTCCCAACTAAGATGGTTTGGCCATGTCTGCAGATTGGGAGAAGATCGGCTACCACGACAAGCATGGGAAACAAAGAGTCAGGGATCCAGACCCCCAGGACGACCCAGAGTCCGCTGGGAGGGCAACATTAGACAATCTTTGAAGGACCGAGGACTAGAATGAAACCAGGCCAGGAGGAACACAGCCGATAGGATAGTCTGGCGCTCTCTCTCTTCCAAACCTCTACACCTCACGGTAGAAGGGGAACGACTAAGTAGTAGTAGTAATGCGTATTTTATTGTTTCACACATTACTCCCAGACTGTTGTTACGCTTCACCAGGTTTGGTGACCCGGAAAGCGATAATATCTTATCGCCTAATCCGTCTGACCACCTGTGGAAATAGGGCGGTCAAACATTGGACCCCACTGGAAAGCTGTTGATCATGTTGACACAAGCAGGTGTTGTGATGCAATGAAAGAAGACGATACGGTCTGGCCAGACATCTGTCTGGCGGAGGCACGCAGTTAAAATTGGTAAACAGAGGTGCGCCGGAAGTCTTATGTAACATTATGACAT
Source organism: Oreohelix idahoensis (assembly GCA_024509875.1). Taxonomy (NCBI): domain Eukaryota; kingdom Metazoa; phylum Mollusca; class Gastropoda; order Stylommatophora; family Oreohelicidae; genus Oreohelix; species Oreohelix idahoensis. The sequence goes on along the minus strand of JAMPIV010014709.1, from coordinate 472,036 downwards.
CACTGTTGTAAGAGGCCACGCGTGTATGTTAAATTTAATATTTTCAAATACGCGTGGGATGAGTAATGATAAACTTCCCCACCCAAACAGTGCTAGATAGATTGGATTGGTTCGCCAGAATCTACTATGATTTGATTGGAACTTTCGGCGGAAACACAGCGGGGATTTGAAACTAAGGATTGTGAGATATAATCTAACAAACTCGGAGTCACAACACACAGAACAGACAGACTGCATCGCAGCGACAACTAAACACCTCCTACAAACCAGAGGAAAGAGGATAGGACTTAAAATTCCACAACTATAAGTACCAGATCGAGTATTGGGCAACTTTGGAATTTACAAGTAAACCCGCAATTTTAATACAAGACTGAAAACTTGGGAATTTTATCACAAGGAGTCATAAGAGGAATTATAGATTTTCAGACCAAGTGTTTCACCCGTCATAAGAGGAATTATAGATTTCCAGACCAAGTGTCTCACCCGTCTTAAGAGGAATTATAGATTTCCAGACCCAGTGTTTCACCCGTCATAAGAGGAATTTCTCAGACTTAAGTGATTCGAACAGCCTCTAAATACAGGGCTGTGGGTCCATTCTAACCTGCGCCAGGAGAAGTGCGTATTCCCAAAATTTTGAGGTAAGTGTAAACAATTTATTTACTAATGTAAATTTTACAGGTTTCTTGCTAAGTGGTTATATATATATATATATATATATATATATATATATATATATATATATATATATATATATATATATATATATATATATATATATATATATATATATATATATATATATATATATATATATATATATATATATATATATATATATATATATATATATATATATATATATATATATATATATATATATATATATATATATATATATATATATATATATATATATATATATATATATATATATATATATATATATATATATATATATATATATATATATATATATATATATATATATATATATATATATATGAAACACTACTGCAAAGATGGTGATTGTTTCTGACTAGTCGTGCGGGAAACCCGACAGAAGAGCGACCCCAGACCCCGACGGGAGGAGCGACGAGTAATGAGTGATGATTACATCACATGTGCCTAAAGTGTAACATATTATCTTGTGAGAATTATGCACCTTTTTAATTATAATTCAGGCAAATCATTATTCATGCACTCCAGGCGCAATTTCCTAGTTAACACCCAGAAGTATATTGGTGAATTTTCATCATATTCCCTGAGTTACATTGTGTGCTCGGGAATTTAATTCTTCTGAGAGGTTAACATTCGTGGGTAGAGCGAAGGAAAATGGGCCTGTTAGTTGTTTACTGGGGCATTTGTTTCTCTCTAATTTGTCACAGTTCGTGGTTACAAGACATCAGACTTAAGTACTGAAGTTCCTACGCAACGAGTGTGGGAGAAGAGTATCACCACCAACAGTGGACGAATTATGTGGAGAAGTGTACTCATCACCAAAAAGAAGTGACGGAAACCACAGCTGCAAGACGCATCTGGAGCTAAGTTTTATATAACAGGCTACAGCAAAAATACGGACATTATTATTAACGCCCTACCAAAACCTTAGTGAGGAAACTTTAATTTCAATTTTCACCAAATTTTCCATATTTATTTTCCCATGTTAAAAACTACGACTATTAAATTTGTTGTATGTTATTTTAAACTAAACAATAATAGTTGATTCAGTTTATTTGTACGAAAGCAAACGTATGAGCCAGTTCTTCTTGATAAATACATGTTTAAATATAGAGCCATTAATTATAAGAGGGCATTCGTTGGATTACTCCAACTGGGGGCTTGACGGGCCAGAATCATTGCATAACCCCCTTGACAAAAGGCGACGGACCAGATAATAAGTTAACAAATTTGCCCAGCCCTTAAGCAGCGTTTGTTCTTGGCTTCTATGAATTTCTCGTGAAGGCCCCCCCCCCCCCCCACCCCCTAAGGTAGAAACGACATTCCTCTTCTATCTATATCTTTGCCAAGAGTAATCTTGCGCGAAGATAGATACCTTGGACGACCTACTTTTAGATACGCTTGCATTGTGACCATTAGTGGACCACCACTGCAAAGCAAGGGGAGGCAATCCCATGACAATGGAGTAGTCAGTGTGCAATGAAGATAGTCCTTAAAAAAACCAAACCAAACCAAGCCTTGATCTTTGCTTCTGTTCTGAGCGTCACTTTGCAGTAGTGGTCCACCAGTGGCCAAAACTCAAGAGTAACTAATGTGGGTCTTCAAAGGTGTCTACCTTCGCACAAGATCACTGTTGTAGATAGAAGGATAATGATGCTTCTACCTCAAGGGAGTAATCATAAAAGATTTCAGATGTCAAGAACAATGCTGCATGAGGCAGAGCAATGTTAACTTTAGTATCTGACCCGCTGCCTTTTATGAAGATGGTTACACTATACTTAATGTTAGCTAGTTCAAGCACCCAGCTGATTTAATTCAGCAAAATTCCTCTTATTATTTATTTGGCTCTATAGATGTAAATATAGGTATATGTGTGTGTGTTTATATGTATGTATAAATATATATGTATAAATATATATATGTATATAAATATATAAATATATAAATATAAATATAAATATAAATATAAATATATATTTTTTAAATATATATATAAATATATATATATATAAAAAAAAAAATATATATATATATATATATATATATATATATATATATATATATATATATATATATATATATATATATATATATATATATATATATATATATATATATATATATATATATATATATATATATATATATATATATATATATATATATATATATATATATATATATATATATATATATATATATATATATATATATATATATATATATATATATATATATATATATATATATATATATATATATATATATATATATATATATATATATATATATATATATATATATATATATATATATATATATATATATATATATATATATTAAAGATTCTGGATCATACGCTTGCTCTCATATCTATAGTAACTGAATCAACTATGAATTTGTAAAATAACATATAACAAATTTAATAATCAATTATTCTTTAACAGTTTAAAATAAATATGAAAAGATGGGTGAAATTTAGTAAAAGTTTCGTCTTCATAGAGACTTGATAGGGAATTATAAAAAAAGTCCGTTGCTTTCGCCTGTTAATAAAACGTAGCTTGCTGAGTACTGCAGTGGTTGGTTGTCAAGTATTTTGTGATGAGGGCTCTGCTCTGGTGGCGTCTAGATGAACTTCACTCCTAATGTCAAGGTGGGTGTCTTTACAACTCGTCCACTGTAGATAGTTAGTGTCGAACCCAGCTCTTGAATCACAAGATAGTGTCGAAGACTCTTACTTCAAACTGGTCTCTTTTAATTTGTAGTTTCGTACCACGAACAGTAATGTAGTCTCGTACTACGAACCCAAATAGGGTCTACAATTTCCTGACACAGTAAAATGGACACAGCAACGTTGATTTGATGATTCGAACACTTGGTCTGGGTATTTTTAGTATTCCTATTATGACTTGTGCTTCTGATTCCTAAAGTCTCCAGTCTTTGTATTTAAAATTGCAGGTTCTCATTTAAGTTATAAAGACGCCCACATACTTCAATCTGGTCCCTTTTTATTTTGGAATTCTTTGTCCGATCCTTTTCTCTGGCTCCGGGGAGTTGTTACTTGACGTTGTTGAAAATGCAGTCTGATTTGTGTCTCAGAATTTGCTAGTTTATATATCTCTGATTTTCAGCTCCAATTCCCTTATGGTATTGTCGACAAACTTGCCAATGAGAGCTAATGTTTATGTTCTGCTCTCAAATGGAGCCAATGGTAAGCTTGGCGCTGGTGTGGTTGAGTATTAATCTAATTCTCCCCCGAGTGATTAAAATTATCCTTTAAAATGTAAACTCATGACCTATCTTTTCAAATAAGGCCCTAATACTTCCGGTTGCATTTGTACAAACTTACACACAGATCTGTGTACTCATTTCCTGACTAATACCTTCCACCAATATTGTCTCCTATGACAGGTTATCTGTAATATTGATACAGAGACGGACCATCGGGAACGATTACCTGTTATCACCTGTGTTTTCGTACATCTCCCAGACGGGTTTCTTAGACAGACAATCTTGCTTTCTTTATGTCGATCGTGCGAGACCACCTTGTGTCAACAATGATTTCTTGTGATCGTCTGCATTACACGACACTGGGCGATAAAATTATAATCTGCCAGCCGGTCTAATTAGCCTTGTAATACTACGATTCACATGGTGAAACGTAAACTAGTCTGGGAGTGAAGCGGCTAGAATGTAGATGCATAAAATATGCCAAAAAAGGATAATCGGTGAGGAAAATGAAGAAATAAGTTGATAATGTAGGAGAGAACGAAAATGAAGTAAAAGGACAGAACTGATTTTGTCACACTGAGTATAACACGTTCTATATATTTCTGTTTTTCCTACTGTGTTTTTAGCTCCTAAGTATTGTTTCCCTGAATATTTCTAATATTATTGAATGTGTTTACTCTGCTGCTCAACCTTACATTAAGTATTTTGTATATTTTGTTGTAAAAAATGTAATTTGTAATTATTGAATCGCGATATTTGGTTGCTGTCCACCACATACTTTATAAATCTGCAATGTGCCCGCGGAGCAGATCAGGTTGAAGATCCCTGTCTTAGAATAGTCAGAAATTAAAATTATTATTATTATAAACTCTTTTATTTATGTAATATTTTATTTTATGTGTTTACTTATTTATTTTTACAAATATTTTAAAATTTTTTGTTGAATTTTCTTTACTGTTTGTATTTCATTTTATCTTTATTTACTATAATTAATATTATCATTAATACATTTTATATTAGAGACTGTGGTTTGTAGTAGATAAAAAGAAATCCATCTCTTCGAATGACGCCGCTTTCAACCAACCTCACGTTGCTTTTAGTTATAGATAGGCATGATTCCATATTGAGCAAAATTATATTTCCATAGCATACTGGACGTAAATTATGTCTGGATTCTGGTCATTAAATTAAAACTCCCTATAACGCTCTCAGAATTACACTTTAATTTATGTTTTAGTTTGTAAAGCCTATCACACTCTATGTAAAAGTGATACTGTGAGCTTTAGTGATTTATGTAGTAGGTTGTTTTTTGGTGACTATTTCTAAAGCTTTTAGAATAGCTTCTAATCCTGCTATAACAATGAATATATTTTCTGAAACCTTATATCTTTCGTTAACTTTTCTATTGTGGTGTTATTTTTCTGGCCCCTAAATATCCTGCGTCATTTTAGACTTAGCTAATTATATAGATGAGCGTCGATTGACAGAGTGGATAAACCGCTGGTCTCTCACGGTAAAGGGGTAGGGTTCGATTCACTTTGCTCCGTAATGGCCCAAATGTGTCGGTACGAGCCACTCCATCGGGAAAATCTAGAAGTGTACTCACAGCAACCAACATACACCTCCGTCAAGCTCACTGACAAGGTAATAATTTATGATAAATAAATTCACTCCGCTAGTTCAATCTCCATACGTTTATGTAATAAATCAAGTCACAGTAAAAGTAGGGCCATTACAGACATAAGCCACACATAAAAAATCCATGGTATTTCACAACAACTTTGGTTACTCCGAAAAACCACGTCCAAAATATGCTTCATGAACAAAATACCACTTCACAAAATCACCAGCCCTCTCAATAACACTTGTCTTCCCACTCGCCGCAAACTGAGTTAGGGAAGGAAAAATCAGCAAAGAAGGGACCTGTTAATCCCACCTCTAGATGCTGAACCTTGCATAGTGAAGTTTCTAACACTTCACTCTCCTACAGCAGTATCTGCTATGGGACTACACTTACCTATTATATGTATACAGTTAGACTAGCATTTTCTAATTAACGATTTATGAGGCCCTTAGGATTTGCTGGGGTCCTGCGAGAATATATGCTTTACTTGAATATTAATTGTGATCAGAGTCGGATTAAGAACTCCGGAGGCCCTAGGCTTTCAATATATTTTGGGACCCCTCTCCAATCTGCTAAAAGATAAAACTAGAAAGAAAAAAACATATCACAACAGCATCCTCATCATCATCTCGCTCACCCTATCACATTAGTATTGTTGGTAAGGTTTTTGCCAGTCATCTTAATGCGACTATACAAGTTGGCTGAGCGCATATGTCCAGAGTCACAGTGTGGATTTCGAGCTGGTAGATCAATAACAGACATGATCTTTTCTCTCTTCCAGCTTCAGGAAAAATTAAGAGAGCAGAAAAGGCCTTTATATATCGCCTTTACAGATCCCACAAAGGCATTTGACCTGGTTAGTATCCTCCTGAAAATAGGCAGCCCTGCTAAATTGCTGGAAATGATAAAGTCATTCCATGAAGACATGAAGGGAACAGTCCAATATGATGGAAGCACATCACAGCCCTTTAACAAACGCAGTGGCGTTAAATAAGGCTGCGTTGTGGATCCAACCATCTTCGGGATCTTCTTTGCCTTACTCTTGAAACATGCATTCAGAGATGCAACTGAAGGAATATTCCTTCACACTAGGTCAGATAGCCGTCTGTTCAATCTCGCAAGGCTGAAGGCAAAAATGAAAATCAGAAGGGTCACTGTAAGAGACTTGTTATTCGACGATGACGCTGCACTGTAAGAGACTTGTTATTCGATGATGACGCTGCAGTCGTCACTCAAAGTCAACAGGAGCTTCAGAGCTTGATGAATCGCTTCACCCAAGCATGCAAGGACTTTGGCCTGACAATAAGTCTAAAGAAAACAAATGTGCTGAGTCAGGATGTGGGTGCTGCACCAGTTATCACTATCGACAACTATGAGTTGGCAGTGGTGCACCACTTCACACACTGGGGTTTATCATCAATGACAAACTCTCTCTGGACACAGAAATTGACAGCTGCATTGGCAAAGCTGCAGCTACCTTTTCCCGCCTCACATCGCGTGTTTCGGGAAACTCCAAATCACAATGAAGACCAAAGCTGCGGTATATAACGCCTGTGTCATCAGCACACTTCTGTGTGGCAGCGAGACGTGGACAACCTATGCTAAGCAAGAAAGAAGGCTGAATACCTTCCATCTACGGTTTCTACGCCACATCCTCGACGTTTCGTGGAAAGAAAATATGACAAATGTCCAGGTGTTGTCACGTGCTGGCCTTCAAAGCATGTATAAACTGCTTAGACAGCGCAGACTACGCTGCCTTGTGTTGCGTGATAAATTCTCGCAACATCGTTTTATTACAATATCTATTTTATAACGCAAGGGCAACAACTGCTTGAAATTTATAGTCACTTTTCTCGGTAAGCATTTGTCTTCCCGCGTTGGTATTGAATGCAGTTAAGTTTTGAGCTGTGGTCTTTTTGCGCTGGACTGCGCATGACTGGTCTTGTTTTTTTGGTCGATCGGTTTCCGCCCACCACTGGTGGAGTGAGCGATTTGAATGGCGAAAGAGATGCCTCGTTGAAGAGGGGATCTCCGCTATTTTTTGTTCTGTCAGGGATGTGTAGTCCTCTTATGGATATTTCGTTTATTCGAGATAATACCTCTAGTGTATTTGCACATGCCGGGAGGCGTGATATTTCTGTGTATTTCCTGAAGGCAAGGTAAATTGACTTTTCATTAACTCTATCGATTTTGGGTCGTGAGCGATTTCGATTCATAGCCTGTCTTCGAAAGTCGTCGTCACGAGATGTTTTCCCAGCTCACATGTCGCTGTATTGTACTGCATCGGTTGATGCATGTCCCAAGGACCATTACTTGCTACTTTGTTAAATGAACTAGGTTTGGAAAACCTTTATTATCTAGAGGATATTTTTGAGGACATTATTTATACTTCGGCAGACGTGTCTGTCTTGCTGAAGTCAGACTAAGGAGAGTGAACTGATCTCATACATCTGGTTATCTCCTGGCTGTTATAGAAAAGGATGGAGTTTTTCACCTGACTACATTTACAGCACTATGAAATATAACATGCATCTGACTCATCATTGTAATGCTGTCTACCGTCTATTGCTGTATTGAATGTTGCTGTGATAATGACTGTTTGATGTGCCTACATATTCGCGTAACCATTTTGTCACTGTGGCGTCCACAATAAATAATGAAGAAAAACGTCAACGGCTGTTACAAGAATCATTGACTTTATACGTCGTGAGTTTACTGACGTCCTATGTGGATTGCCCTGTTATTTTTGTATGAACATTGTTTGACTGAACACATCTGCACACTACACAAAACCAGACATGCGGATACCATCCATCATCATATGGCATCACGCATCATTTGGTGGCCATAAGCTGGTTTGATTCTGGTACCAGCAAACACGGGGTCCCTTACCCACTTCATTTTCAACAAGAATTCATCAGCATCCTTCAAGAAATTAACATTCTTCAATACAGTCAACATCTTCAAAATTTTCAAAGTACTCGGCGTTGCCCGGTAAAAGTCAAAATTTCAACTTTTTGACGGAAACAAGAATTTGACAGTACCCGGCGTTGTTACATGTTGCCGGATAACTCGGACTGCTGTTATCTTTTACGCAAGTCAAGCAAGTTGCTGCTGTCAAGGTTCCAGTGCTGTCGTTTTTGTGAAGGTCAAGTGCCGGTTGAAACGGGTTGTTTTCTGAAGAAGGCCAAGTACCGATTTCCATCAACTTACTTTTGGATTAGAAGGTCAAGTGCCGAAACAACTCAACACACAGTATTTCAGAAGCTCTTGTACCATCGTGTTAGCAGTGGAAGCAGTTCAGATGTGCCATCATCGTTGGAGCTTCGCTCTTTAGGACGTTGATTGACATCCGTTTTTTTCTGCTGTTCTACGATTGGAAGCCTATAAGTTAAGTGGCCTGTTTGTATGTAAACTGTGCCCTTATACTTCTGCTGAGTCTTCTGTGTATCATCTCATTCTATATGTTATATGTCTATATGTTATTTGTATATTTATATGTTTATATTTCAGCGGGTTCTCGGTTGGGTGGTGTCTCCGTTAGATTATGCCACGTCATAGAGGTCGTCTATTGTGAGCGTTTTCTGTAGGGTTTGCAAATTTCCGATACTGGAATTTGCTAAGCGACTTCTGTTGCTATTTATGTTAGCTGTGATGACATGTTTTAATATTGTTTTCGTTATTATTTCGCATTCTTTAGTTTTGTTTTGATTTGTTTGTATTTGTTAGCCTACTCTTGTCTATAATTTAGTTTCATACAACATTTTTGTTTATACACTGTGGTGTCATGTATTTTGTTTAATTATAGCGCAGATATCGTCACATTTTTTGTGATATTTCATTAATTTCTGCTTTATTTTTAGTTGATTTCTGCGAACGTTTTTGTATTGTTGCTGATCTTTGTTATTGTTTACATTGTTATTGTTTACATTGTTTGCATTGTTTACATTTTCAATGTTTACATTCTACATGTGTTTACATAGTCATTGTTTACAGTTATAGTAATTAGTTAATGGGCTATGCTAATGCACTGTTACTACTACACTGATGATAAATGAATGATGAATAGTGTCGTGCACTATTGAATGAGAAGTGCACTTATGATCAAGAATTGATTGTTGATATTTCATATACAAGTTCTTTGATTGGAGACTTGTTTCCCACAGAGACTGGGATAATATAAGGTGATGTGAATATACAAGTGCTTAATTAAGACTTGTTACACTTAGGTTTGAAATAAATTAGTTAATTATTTCAGGTTTTGGACTCATATGTTAGACAACATGTCTACATTTGAGCACTTTATTGAGCAGGGTAAATTGCTTGGGAAGACTGGTGATAAGTTAGAAGAATTTGCAACTGCTCGATATGATAAAGCAATGGAAGCTGAACAAAAGAAACTGCAGATGCAGGTGGATGAAAAAAGATTCCAAATGGAAATGGAAAAACAAAAAAGGGAATCAGAAGCTGAGGAGAGAAAACTCCAGCTACAGCTAGAAGCTGAAAGATTTCAAAAAGAGGCTGAGAATAAAAGACTTGAAAAAGAGGCTGAAAATAAAAGACTTGAAAAAGAGGCTGAAAATAAAAGACTTGAAAAAGAGGCTGAAAATAAAAGACTTGAAAAAGAAGCTGAAAATGAAAGACTTCAAAAAGAGGCTCAGGCTGAGGAAAGAAGATTATAGAGAGAGTCTGATGAGAGTAAAGAGAAAGCAAAAATGGAACATGAAGAAAAGGTCTTAGCTTTAGAGTTGGAAAAATTGAAATTGACGAGCATGAGTAATGGTAATGATTCAAACAAGGGTTCATCTTCTGGTAAGGCTAATAATGATACTTTTAAGATTAAGTTACCAACATTTAGTCCTTCCAGTGATGACATAATGTTCTATCTGGACAGATTTGAACAAGCATGTACAGCTCATAACATAGACAAAGCAAAATATGTTTATCAGTTATCAGGGATACTGACAGGTAAAGCTCTAAGTATATTAAATATGGTGGATGAACCTGACAAGAACAATTATGAGGTTGTCAGGGCCGCTTTGTTAAAGAAATATCAGCTTAGCGAAGACGGCTATCGTCTACAATTTAAAAACATGTTACCTGAAAATGGAGTTGAATTCTCCGAGTTTATTGCAAGAATACGCATTACTTTCTCACGATGGGTTGAACTATCTAAGACGGAAAAAAACTTATGAAGGACTTATGGACTTAATACTTAGAGACAAAGTCATGTCGTCTGTCAATGAGTCTTTCCTTGCTTTCCTTCATGAACGTAAACCTAAAACAATAAAAGAAATGGAAGATTTCTGTTGCCAATACGTAACTGCGCACCCACACATAACCATGGGTAACTCTAAGGTGAAAGAAGGTTTACCAGTTGCTTCGGCAGCTCCGTATGGCCAAAACTTTGCTCGTAGATCCCAACAAAATTTTGATAGAAAGAGTAGCGGTAATTTCTGTCAAAATCATGGAAATCAATTTCATGGTGATTCTTCTTCGAAGAATTGGAGACAACCTGATAGTACTCGTTACTATCACCCTAATAATTATAAGCATTTCAAAAGAGGATATGGTAATAGAGGTTATTCCTGCCGAAGACCTCAGAACCAAACAAATAGATGTTCGCATCAATGTGAACATGATAGTAATCGTGGAAACTGGAATTCGAACCAGGATAACAATTACAATAGAGACAATAATAACTGCAGAGATAATAATAACTCTGATAACTTCAGAGGTAATAATAGTCGGGGTAGATCTCAACACAAAAAAAAGAGATATCAGCAGGCTAATTCTGTACAACAGGAAACTGAGGGAGCCTGTAATCATGTTGTTGATAGTAAAAACTTTGACGCTGTCACTGGTTCTGCTTTTGACTTTGAGAGAGCAAACAAATGCCCCCAATGCAGTACTTTATTCGAACCGGGTACCATAACTACTTTGAGTTGTGGTCACCCACTTCCCGCTCTGCCTGCTGCTGTTGCGCATGACGGGAGGGGTTCTTTAATTCTACATAAGGGTCTTGTTAATGATACTCCGGTCTCACTACTTTTCGATTCCGGATGCACCACTATTGGTGTTAGACAATCGCTTGTAGATCCATCTTGTGCTACAGGAAGGGTTATTAAATGTGTCACATTTGGCGGCACTCTAGAAAAATATCCTACTGCTGTAATTCGCATTGCCACTCCTTTCTTTACTGGAGATGTGCATGCTTGTCTCTTACCTAATCCTATTGCGGACCTCATTATTGGTCGTATTCACGGAGTTAGGGAGTGTACCCCACAGCAGATTGCTGCTTGGGAAGATAATAACATGCAAGCTACAAATGCAGTGGTTACAAGAGCACAAGCTCTACAAACACCCGAAACTTCACTGAATAGTGATAATGGAGTTGATAGCCAAGATAGTCACTTAGTAATCACTCGTGACTCTTTCATAAAATTGCAAGAAGAAGATCCTTCTTTAAAAAAATTCTTCGTTCTTGCGAAGAAAGGTGATCCGAATCAGGATACAAATAGAAAATCTTGGATTGCAATGAGAAACGGCGTACTTGTACGTATGGTACAAGATTCGACTACGTCGGCACATTCGCAAATTCTTGTTCCCAAGAGCATGAGAGTGCAAATATTACAACATGCTCATGACTCGCAATGTGCTGGACATATGGGTTTTTTCCCGTACGAAGTCGAGAGTCCTTGCGGCTTTCTTTTGGCCTTTTGTCAATAAGGACATTCGTATTTACTGCCGATCATGCAAGGTATGTCAGGAGGTCAAATCTAGAGGACCACGACATGCTGCGCCTATCCAGTCTGCTGACATTCCTATTCGGGCCGTTTCAGAAAATGGCCATAGATATTATTGGCCCTTTTAAGGTCAAGTCGGCCAGAGGACATCAGTTTATCCTTACATGTGTCGATATGTGCACACGTTGGCCAGAGGCTATTCCTCTTAAGAGCATATCTACTACAGATATCGCAGATGCTCTTTGGTTGATATTTTCTCGCTTGGGGTTCCCCAGAGAAATATTGTCAGACCATGGCACTCAACTCATATCTGACACTATGTCACAGGTAATGTCTACCTTACATATTGAACGATCTCTCAGTAGTATCTACCATCCTATGTCTAATGGGTTAGTTGAGCGTCTGAATAGAACGCTCAAGACTTTGCTTGGTAAGATAACTGAAGATCATCCTCAAGATTGGGACAGGGTTTTACCCGCGGCTCTCTTTGCCTATAGAGAAGTCCCTAATGAACACACAGGATTTTCTCCCTTCGAACTTGTCTTTGGCGCGCGTCCACGCGGCCCTATGTCTTTATTACACGATCTCATCACTGCCGATGATATTAGCGATGAAGCTCAATCCTCATATGAGTATGTCATTGCTCTTAGACAAAAGATCATTGAGGCATGTAAGCTAGCAACTGCTTCATCAGAAATTGCTAAAGAGAAGGCAAGACAGTTTGCTAACAAGAATAGATGTCTACGACAACTTTGTCCAGGTGACAAAGCATTCGTCCTACTCCCCAGTAGGGAAAATAGACTTCTTATTGCATGGAAAGGTCCGTATGCAATAGTCTCTCGGATTTCCGATGTTGACTATGTGGTCGATATTGATGGAAAGCATAAAACGTTCCACATAAACATGCTTTCGGAATTTCACGAACGTCCGGACTATTTGCTGCCTATTTTCCAGGCAACGGATGATGCTCCTGCACCTCACGGTCATTATTCATCCCTGTCTGTCATACAGGATGAGGAATCTACCTTCTCTGATGTTAATCTTCCCCTTCCAGTGGTTCCATTACATTCTACGGAATCTTGGAAAAACGTTTCTGTTTCTCCTAATCTTTCTGGTGACGAACATCGACAAGTCTCGTCGATGTTACAAACATTTCAGGATGTTCTCACTGACATTCCTGGACACACAGATGTCATAGAACATGACATAATTCTTACCGACAATAATCCAATTAGGGTTAGGCCTTATCCTATTCCTATACACTTTCAGTCGCAAGTGGAAAAGGAATTGGATGAAATGATTCAATTAAATATAATTGAACCATCGACTTCACCATATTCTTCTTCCATGGTTATTGCCCGGAAGAAGGATAAGAACATACGAATTTGTGTTGATTATCGCAAATTGAATCAGGTCACAAAGTTCGATGCTGAACCGATGCCTTTGTTAGAAGATCTACTGATTAGACTTTCTAATTCTAGATTCTTCACTAAACTTGACTTGTCTAAAGGTTATTGGCAGGTGCCTTTAGCAGAGCATGCCAAACCTCTTACTGCTTTTTCTACACCTAGGGGTCTATTTCAATGGAATGTTATGCCTTTTGGTCTCATGAACGCCCCTGCCACTTTCGTTCGCATGATGCGTCGAATTCTGTCACATCGTTCGGATGTCATCGCATACTTAGATGACATCTGTCTCTTCAGTGATACCTGGGAAGATCACTATTTAGGGTTATATGACTTACTGTCCACTCTACGTGAGAATAATTTGACAGCGAAACCTTCTAAAGCTTTTGTTGGTTTTAGTGAAATCTCTTTCCTGGGTCATCGTGTTGGTCATGGTCTCTTGAAGACAGAAGACCACAATACTTCCAAAATACTGAACATCTCTGTTCCTAAAACGAAGAAACAAGTTAGGAGTCTCTTAGGTTTAATTCAATTTTATGGGAGATTTATTCCAAATTTATCTTCGATCATGGCACCTCTCTCAACATTGTTGAAGAAAGGTTCGCCTAATTTGGTCCGTTGGTCTGAAGAATGCCAATCTTCACTAGACCAAATCAAGAATATATTTTTCTTCTCCTCCCATCTTAAGATTACCTACTCTTGATAGGACTTTTGTTCTTCGGAGTGATGCTTCATCCACTGGGATTGGAGCAGCACTGATGCAAGAATATGCAAATACTCTGCATCCTGTTATGTACATTTCTAGAAAACTAAATGCGGCAGAGAGGAACTACTCGGTTTTAGACCGTGAGTGTTAGCGATGGTTTGGTCAATTCTAAAGCTACAAAGATTCCTCCTGGGCGCACATTTCATTCTAGAGACTGATCAGAAAGCTCTTACAGCTATTCAGACTAAGAATTTGAAGAGTTCGAGATCCACTCGATATGCTATAGCTCTTCAACCTTTTCACTTCACGGTACGAGCTATCCGTGGTGCGGATAATGTGATGGCTGACATTTTGTCTAGATGCCCACATGACTCCAACTAATACTTCTGTCCTATATTTCCATATATTACAGAGTCATAACACACCTATATTTCTACAATAGATTAGCACATCTGTACTTACTTTATATGTACACACTATCGTGCTTTGTTGTCATCTTCTTCTGTTCGTTTTTTAAGATGATAGAGGAGGACTGAGTAGTTAATATAAGGGCCGTTAGTTTACTAAACAGCCACAATTATTAATAATGTATTGTACCTTATGAAGCATATTAGTTATTAATTAGCATTATATTGCTTGTACTTTCTCAGAATGTCATTGTTTAGCTGAGGACTTACCTTACTAGTATCAAGCATGACGAGTTCTAGATTGTGTACTTACCCTCGGAATACCAGAGCATATGTCCTGGATCGTCATGTAGTTTAACTTTACTATGTACTTATGTCATTACATGTCAAAGAATGTACTATTTAAATTTTCCTATCAGATTTGTACATCCATTTTTAAAGACAATATTAGAGTATGCTGTTTAATGATGATTATGGTAACTTGCATACGTATATTGTGTTTACATGCTAACGTGATGTGTGTTGGTGACACCTCCCCGATGTGAATATTTTTTGAGACATATTTATTTTTCTGTTGAGGTATATCCTCACCAGACACTCTATATTTAGCCTCATGTTAGGCAATTTAATTAATTATCAGCGCATAATTCGTGCGTTTTGAGCCGCTTATCGCATGCTCTTTGATATTTTTAAAAAAAAAAATATGTTCCACATTTTTTTTTATCGGGAGGAGGTGGTGATATGTTGCGTGATAAATTCTCGCAACATCGTTTTATTACAATATCTATTTTATAACGCAAGGGCAACAACTGCTTGAAATTTATAGTCACTTTTCTCGGTAAGCATTTGTCTTCCCGCGTTGGTATTGAATGCAGTTAAGTTTTGAGCTGTGGTCTTTTTGCGCTGGACTGCGCATGACTGGTCTTGTTTTTTGGTCGATCGGTTTCCGCCCACCACTGGTGGAGTGAGCGATTTGAATGGCGAAAGAGATGCCTCGTTGAAGAGGGGATCTCCGCTATTTTTTGTTCTGTCAGGGATGTGTAGTCCTCTTATGGATATTTCGTTTATTCGAGATAATACCTCTAGTGTATTTGCACATGCCGGGAGGCGTGATATTTCTGTGTATTTCCTGAAGGCAAGGTAAATTGACTTTTCATTAACTCTATCGATTTTGGGTCGTGAGCGATTTCGATTCATAGCCTGTCTTCGAAAGTCGTCGTCACGAGATGTTTTTCCCAGCTCACATGTCGCTGTATTGTACTGCATCGGTTGATGCATGTCCCAAGGACCATTACTTGCTACTTTGTTAAATGAACTAGGTTTGGAAAACCTTTATTATCTAGAGGATATTTTTGAGGACATTATTTATACTTCGGCAGACGTGTCTGTCTTGCTGAAGTCAGACTAAGGAGAGTGAACTGATCTCATACATCTGGTTATCTCCTGGCTGTTATAGAAAAGGATGGAGTTTTTTCACCTGACTACATTTACAGCACTATGAAATATAACATGCATCTGACTCATCATTGTAATGCTGTCTACCGTCTATTGCTGTATTGAATGTTGCTGTGATAATGACTGTTTGATGTGCCTACATATTCGCGTAACCATTTTGTCACTGTGGCGTCCACAATAAATAATGAAGAAAAACGTCAACGGCTGTTACAAGAATCATTGACTTTATACGTCGTGAGTTTACTGACGTCCTATGTGGATTGCCCTGTTATTTTTGTATGAACATTGTTTGACTGAACACATCTGCACACTACACAAAACCAGACATGCGGATACCATCCATCATCATATGGCATCACGCATCACCTTGGTCATGTCCGCCGCATGGAAGTTGGTCGCATCCCGAAAGATATCTTCTATGGACAACTGGCAGATGGCAAAAGAACAGTTGGGCGACCGCAGCTGAGATTCAAAGATATGTGTAAGAGAGACAGGAGGGCACTGGACATAAATCCAGAAACTTGGGAGGATGAAGCTGCCGATCGCACCAAGTGGCGATGCTATCTGCGGCGCCACCTCAGATTGGGCGAAAGAAGCTCACACAACAAAGCAGAAGAGAGAAGAAAACGTCGAAAGGAACACAAGGAAAATAAGCAGCTGAGGGCTATCACCTCAGGGGCGCATTCCCATAGTCAGTTATGACTGAAGGGACTATTATTATTATTATAAAGATTGCAAATTTAAAATTCTAATCAATCACGTTATTTTAAACGAAAAAAACATAAATTTGGGACAGTGTTGACAGCTTGAACGTTTTGAATATCACTAGGTGTGTAACATATAAGCACTAAAACGCACTAAAAATTTTTTCGAACTATCTGCTTTTTAAAAACTTTTTGATTATTACCGAGATTTAACTACTTATATTAGAACGGAAAAAAAAATTAAATGCTTTGAATTTTTAAAAATTGTTTAGGGGCCAGGAAATTTTCTCGAAAAAATATTTCTCCATTGCTATCTATCTATCTATCTATCTATCTATCTATCTATCTATCTATCTATCTATCTATCTATCTATCTATCTATCTATCTATCTATCTATCTATCTATCTATCTATCTATCTATCTTTCTATCTATCTATCTATCTATCTATCTATCTATCTATCTATCTATCTATCTATCTATCTATCTATCTATCTATCTATCTATCTATCTATCTATCTATCTATCTATCTATCTATCTATCTATCTATCTATCTATCTATCTATCTATCTATCTATCTATCTATCTATCTATCTATCTATCTATCTATCTATCTATCTATCTATCTATCTATCTATCTATCTATCTATCTATCTATCTATCTATCTATCTATCTATCTATCTATCTATCTATCTATCTATCTATCTATCTATCTATCTATCTATCTATCTATCTATCTATCTATCTATCTATCTATCTATCTATCTATCTATCTATCTATCTATCTATCTATCTATCTATCTATCTATCTATCTATCTATCTATCTATCTATCTATCTAATCATACCACTGTACTTTAGAAATGTGAACTTTTTTTTTTTCTTTTTTTTTTTACTGCTAAAAGACTTTTCCTGCCACAGAAGTGCGTAAGAAAGTGTTATTATTATTATTTCATTTTCCACCAAGAATGTATGGACATAAGCGAGAACGTATTTATATAATTTTTGTATTGATGATTGATGACACATTCAAAAATACAGATTAATTCTAGACGGATTTGACCGCAGGAGTGAGTGTCGGTATACAGAATTTATTTATTTTTATTTATTGTTTTATTTATTTTATTTTATTATTATTTTTTTCCACCAATTACTAGCTTGTTTGTTTCAAAAAAAAAAAAAAAAAACCTACTCATTTTTTTTATTATGATTGCATAGAGTCTATATTTCCACAGACATTGCATGTCTGATACATTATCGTTATAATTAACGTTCGATTATATTTCCATCAAAACTGGTTGGCATAATTCTTATATTTATACAGAATTAAACATTCTGCTAATTCTATTAGATACACTGTCTAATATATTAATTTACTTTGGCATTCAAAGCCAGGCTTAATCAGCACTACATATTTGTTACCAACAGATTACTGGTGGCAATGTATGTAGTTATTATAATATTTATTTGTCTGAGGGAAAGTATTTGTTTTTAGAATCAGGATGCTTTCCTGGCCAAAGATATATCACCCATGATTGATTAATACTTTTGTTATATGGGTTATCTCCCCTAAATATCGAACTTAGCGTATGAATCCAGATTTTGTTCGTTTGTTCCTTGTTGGGCCAGAAACAGATTGTTCTTGCTTAGGTTTATGCAGGAATGTTTATGGTCCGAGTCTATGTTTACTTCTTATCTATTTAAGACGATACGGTCTTATATCGTGATATCTTTGTATGTCTAAGTGGGACTATTTTTCCTTGTACTGAACTTTGGGGTCAGGCAGTTTTCTGCACATGTCGAAGACGAGAAGTGTCTTCCGTGATGATGGAGCCTGGCGGATGCCATGTCGGAGACGAGTCCGAAGTTTGTTGATATCTGTGATCTATTATGGGGAAGAAGACAGTTTTTGATATGATTATTAAGTCTATGAGTACCCCAGTGTTTATTCTGTAACGCCAGGAGAGGGCGTATGTGTTCTGCTAGTGTATTTCCCATGCCAAGGTAAAAGAACTTTTTGCTGAACTCTTTCTTCCTAGGCTTAGATGGGCAGACGCCTACATGATGATTATCTATAGCAACATGTCGGGATGACATGTTACCTAGCAGCACTGAATATGATTGTATGCAGCAGTTATGATGAAAGAATATGCTGATTCTTGTAGAAACATTTGTGTTCATGAACAAAGCTTATATTGAAGCTTTACTATGCATCTGTATAGTGAGCGATGCTCAAGGGAACCAGAAGCCATTTTGGATCCAATATTTTTTGTCGATCATCGATCAGAGAACAGGGATGCCACTTATTATCAGGTGATGATTAAGAGATCACAGTTATAAAGAAAACCCAATACTGGTGGATTAACATTGTCTCCAGAAATATTTGCTGAACTTTTCCTAAAGGAATCTTCGCTAGAAAAGAGGTTCTGTCTAGGAGTCATGCTTGAAGATTATTTATTAACTGACATGATCAGTCAGTAAGGCCTGATGTTTACATTTATAAACAGTGGAAACCTAAGTGCTTGTCTACGGACGTTCCATTGTAATGTTCTTCAACATGAATGACAACTTAAGATTGTAGACCATTGATCAACTGTATGATGATGTATGTCGACCTGTTTTCCTGTAACTATACTCGTACTGTCCAAGTGTGTGCGTCCAATTAAACAGTATGAAACGACCATAGTAGTTCCAGCCATCCTTGACTTCTACATGTGATTGGAGTGGGTGTCCTGTGTATCTGTCGAACTGTCATCCATTCGCGTCTTCATTATTGATGTTTACACTCACTCATTCCATCAGAATATACGCATCTAACAGTACACCTTGTCAGGGCCCCAACAGTCGGTAACCTGACCCATTTAAAGAACATTGTGACTGGACGAGCTATATCACACAAATTAGCATTTATCAACGTGGTGACCAAGAAATGACTCCTTATCAATATTCTAACTGCGTTTCATATTTTACGACTTACGTTAATCATAAATTATTGCGGCTAATATTGCAGTCTTATATTTTAAGACTCAAGAGTCCTTATACATTCTTTATTTCTGCTGTAAATATAACTGTCTAGTTATGCACTATCACATTTGAGTGGTTATACCACATCTTTAAAACACTTTGGCTAAGTGGCCATGCCACATATTTTGAAACACTGCCATTTGCCTTGAAGGCCACACAACGACTCTCTGGTCTTTATCCACATATTATTATATCGGCTTAAAAGCCCGAACACAGACGGTTATACACTTGGATAAGTGGCCATGCCACACATTCGAAACACTTTGGATAAGTGGTCATGCCACACATTTGAAAACACGGCCATAAGGCCCGCAGGCCACACAACGAATGTCATTACTCTGTCTAACGCGTCATGCATCGATATACGCGGTATATTTCATTTATTTATTCAGTCGAGGTGTTTCATGGTGCAACGATCCGAATCGAGCTCAAACACAGATGCTTGCAAAACATGCAACAATCCTCAACTGTGATGAGTGCACTTCTCCACATAACTCGTCCAGTGTAGGCAGTCAGTGTTGGTGCTCTTTTCTCACACTAGCGGCGTAGTAACGTTAGTGCTTCAAACCGTCTGATAACTTGTAACCACGAACTTTTTTTAAAAAAAAATAGAAAGGACAAATGCCTCTGCTAAGTACACTGAGTTGGAAGCTAAACAGGCGCATTGTCTCGCTGTCCACCCACCAATGTTAATCTCTCAGAAGAATTAAATTCTTGAGTACACATCTTAGCTCAAGGAAGATGATTAAAAATCACCAGTACTCTTCTGGGTATTAAACTGGGAAAATGTGTCTGGACAGCGCGAATAATGGCGAGCTTGAATTACAATTAACAAAGTACATAGATCTCACAAAATGATACTATTCACTTCAGGCACATGTGATGTAATCATCACTCCTTACTGCTCCATTCGGAGTCTGGGGTCACCTCTGCTGCCGGTTTTCCGCCCGACTAGCAAGAAACAATCAGCAGCGCTTGCTGAAGTGGTTCATGAATATACTATTTTCATATGTTGAGGTTGCCAGCCTCAAATATATAGATATATCCACTTAGCGAGAAACAAGTCAAATTCACATTTGTAAAATAAATGTTACACATACCCCAATTGGATTATACAATCTCCTCGCACAGTTTAGAATGGACGCAAGCAATTTAGGTTATATATATGCTTTCGAATCACTTGGCCTGAGAAATTCCTCTTAAGACGGGTGTTCTGCGAATCACTTGGTCTGGGAACTGTTTCTAATTTCTCTTATGACTGGTGTTCTGCGAATCACTTGGTCTGGGAAATGTTTCTAATTCCTCTTATGACGGGTGTTCTGCGAATCACTTGGCCTGGGAAATTTTCTCTTATGACGGGTGATCTAATTCCTTCGGTTTCCAGTCTTGGTATTTTAAGTCCTGGCACCTTATGTTTACAGTCTTTGTATTTAAATATGCGGGTTTACTTGTAAGTTCCAAAGTTCCCCAAATACACGATCTGTCACTTATAATTGGGAATTCTAGGTCCGATCTTTCTTTCTCTGGCTTTAGGGTGTCGCTAATTTGACGTTGCGATGCAGTCTGATCTGAGACTCCAATTTCGCTATATTATATCTCTCATTCTAAGTTCGAATCCCAGGTTATGCTTATGGCGAATTTGCCAGTGAGAACAATTGTGTATTCCGTCTTCTCAAATCAATCCAATCGAAAGCTCTGAACTATATAGGTAGGGATGTTAACTTTAATTCTACCCAGTCTGTTTTAAAATATTACATTTTAAAATTCCATCCCGTGACCTCTTTCAATATGTCGTAAATTTTCCGCCGGCATCTTTATGCAACACTCACCGAAAAATATGTGAACTAATACTGCCCAGATGCTACCTTCCGCTCATATCGTCTTCCCAGGCAGATTAACCGTGATAATTACCTAGGGGTGGTCTAAGCGGAAGCTATTACCTCATTATCGCCCGTGTTTTCGTGCCTTCTCCAGATAGTCAAACAAAAGGATCACCGGCAGCTTAGACAAACAATATGGTTTTCTTTCTATACCCTGCCGGGTCGTATTGTGTCTGAGGAGTGTCGGGACCACAAGGGATCACCCATTCCGTCTCTAACAAAGGTGGCTAATTCAAAGAGTATTATTTTTTATCGGTCTAATTACCCTCGATAATACCACAGTTCACCTGGCGGAACATAAATACGTCTTGGAGTGGTCGCAACAAAAAGAATGTAGGGCAAAAAATTATGCCAACTAATAGGACGACGAAGAAAAGAAATAAAGAAATGAAGTGATACTGCCAGAGTGGATGAGAGTTATAAAATATGCACCACTGATTTTGTCACATAAAGGAAAGATTAAAATAATATGAGAGTGTCACCAATGTGAAATTGATGCCATAAATCAGATTTGTAAATGACATATTTTGAGAAAATCAGATAATATCATCACAAGGCAGTCCTTTTTCTGGAATCACCAGGGTAGAAAAAAAATGGAGGATACTAAAAAGCGTGTGCAGAAGAGAAATGGAAGTAGATTTAAGAAGGGTAAAGAAGACGTAGAAAGAACTTGAATAAATGACGGAAGACATGATAGACAATTTTGCATGAACTAATTAAAGGTCTCGGGGGGAAACAGAGAAAGAGTAAAACTACTTATCCTGGGGCAAGTTGAACTACAAGGGGATTGACATACGTCTTGGGCCTGACCATGAAGGAGTCACAGGAGGAAAACGAAACATGACACATTTAAAGTTCATCATATTTGTGCTGAATGTGTGAAGTACGCGTTTGTTTCTTCAATGGGTTTTCCCGCTACGGTGCACGGCTCAATGTACCCTATAGACCGGATCTGCTGCTCCAAAGATTTGACAAAACAATGGAAAAGAAGGAGGCCAGAGCTGTGATAAAATTTATGATGTTTCAGGGAAAAATACCTACAGAAATACACAGGGAGATGGAACCAGTGTTTCGTGATTCTTGTCCTTCATATACTTCGGTAAAAAAAACTGGTGTCAACAGTTTAAGTGCGGCTGCTCAAATGTTGCTGATCTCTCAAGATCTGGTAGACCAGCCTCAGAGTGCATGATGAAAATGCAACAAGAGTGAAGAAAATCATTGACCAGGATCGAAAAATGACAATTGTGGAGATAGCTAGTAGAGTAAAACTAAATGAAAGAACAGTTTATAGAATTTTACACAACAGACTGAACATGAGGAAAGTGTGTGCACGCTGGGTTCCGCGACTGTTGACACGTGAACAGAAGCAAACGAGAGTAAATTGCTGTCAACAGTTGCTCAAAAAGTGTCAGTCAAAAAATTTTTTGGAGACCATGGTGACAGTAGATGAGACTTGGGTACACCATTATGACCCCGAATCCAAAATTGCCAGCATGCAATGGAAAACCCTGGGCTCCCCAACACCTGTCAAGCCGAGAGCGCAGAAATCTGCAGGAAAAGTGATGATGACTGTTTTTTGGGACGGCAAAGGTGTCCCTTTGAAAGATTATCTGCCTCGTGGCAACACAGTTAGTGGACAGTACTATGCAGATCTTCTCACCAAACTAAGAAAGGTTGTGACCAGGAAACGAGGGATAACGCACACTCAAAATCTTCCTTTGCTTCAAGACAACGCGCCCTCTCACAAAGCACGACTTGTGCAGCTAGCAGCCAACGATTTGAATATTGAAATTCTTCCACACCCATCATATTCTCCAGATTTGGCTCAATCAGACTTTTTTCTATTCCCAAATCTTAAAAAACAGCTAAAATGACATCATTTTGACAGCGATGAAGAGGTTATACTGGCATGTGATGACTGTTTAGTTTGAAAAATAGGGTGTTCTACTCCCAAGGTCTTTTCAAGGTCAAGCAGAGATGGCAAAAGTGTGTCAATTCAGACGGTGGCTATATTGAAAAGGAATAAACACTATACAAAATTTCAGCTCTCTGTGACATGTCCTTCATGGTCAGGCCCAAGACTTATGACAATCCCCGTGTAATTAAAGGTCTTGGGGGCAACAAAGAAAGAATAAGACTGTATCCCGAGGCATGTCGTACAAGGCGACTAATATGAGGTTGGGCATGGGGCTTGCAACCTCACGATGTCAAACAAATTGTCACAGATACCACCTTTGCAGAAGCATGTGAATGCCTGATGCAGGCTTCCTGCAAGAGTGCCAGCTACAGGGCTGGCTCAATACTCCGTAAGGAGCACGAAGGATAATGTTGATAAACAAAGGGTATATTATCATAACACGGGTAAAGACACTCTGGAATTGCCACGTAAGCTTGTGTCTTTATGATAAATTATGAACTGCACAACAGTAATTCTACTATAACTTTATGGTTACTGCCCCGAACGGAAACATTCTTTTTTGGATTTGATCAGCAACTACAAGTACATGATTTATGGCAGTGGGAAATCATTATCTTTGGTAACTTACGAGGAAATAATGATTTTGTCAGAAAAATTGCATAACAACATTGAAATCCCACGGACGTTTACAAGAAGGAAAGTGAACAGGTGCGGACCACGAGAAACAAGGGTTAGACTTGAGACTGGGTATATAAGCCTCAAAATGTCATAGCTGAAAAGACGTCCAGCGGACACGCTGGTCGAAGCCACATAGCCACAGCCTATAACTGAGAAAAGCAAAACTGACCTGTTTGTGAACAGACTTGCATAAGTGATAAGCTCGGATCCGTAATACTGTTTCTGAACGGTATGTTAAACTCATATTAATCGTTGGGTTAAAAGTATTTTGGTGTTATGTAAATCGCTGTAATATTTAATATTAATGTTAGCATTGTGATAAAGTAAAGCTGTTATAATAATTCTGATAAAGCTATCCCAGGGCAATTGGTACTGTTAATATATATGGTTGGCAAGAGTATATCTCTGTTGAAGTGATTAGACTGTTGGAGTACATGCGCCCACATAGAGCAGATGATAAATGGACTAGCTCTGTATTGTCCCTGTGTATAAAGTCTGTAGTGAGTGGTATGAAGGGTACAGTCACTCACCCTGTACTGTCAAGCATAGATCAACGAATCAGACTAGTGTTCATTTCCAATTGACAGCACATAATTTATTCACACAGCAACATCAATCCGGTACGATACACTACACAGGTACAACAGGATACACAAAAATCAATAATAATCAATTGCGCAGAATGTCACAGCTGTTCAGTATGATGTAAACCCTGTTTACATCGCAGTTCTAATGTTACATCAGTAAATCCACCAGAACGACTGCTGATACTGCAGTTACAAAACGCCACACAGGCTTAAATCTATACATATACTCGCAGTTCTAATGTTCCACCAGAACGACTGCTGATACTGCAGTTACAAAACGCCACACAGGCTTAAATATATATATACTCAAAAGACTGTCCGCTCTGCAGTCTACAAGTAATCTGGCCTGCACAAATCCTGGCCTTATAATCTCTTTAAATAAAGTACATTCACCAGAAAACTCTCCCTCCATAAGGAACAATGGCCTTACCATCTCCTAGCGCCGTTCCTGCACAATAGAAATCTATCAGGGAGGTAAATATGATCCAAAACATCGGCCTGTAGACACCAAGGCCCCCAGAACATGTCCTTAACATAAAGTACACCTTATTTTCTCTTATCTGCAGATAATCACACCTAAAATAGGCAAATAATGGTACACCTCGAAAAATGGCCAAACATCGTTCCCGAACACTACCATAGGAACACACACAAGACACAGGGCTGACTCCAGTCAACGCCCCAAACTTAGACTCCTCTCCGACTGCCACGGGAACACACATCTCCCGCCAAACAGTCACCGGACTCGGCTGTTCACGGACTAGCCGTGAGCTATTCACAGCCGGCCGAAACCAGTACAGAATAACTAAATGACTAGCGCTCACACGCTTTCTGTACACTCTGTTTTCTAACATATAAATGTTTAAACAACTCACAATTAAACAAGCCGACAAGTGCCACAACCCTGAATTCACACTGTACAATCAGCATAGTACGGATCACTCCCCTTTTGACTTTAACAGCTACCACCCGCTCCGGAGAAAAAAATGATTTATCATTTTTGTGAAAAAACTACATCAACGAAAAATGAGGGGTCAGCTAAGCTCTAATATATGCTTACAACAATAGCTTTATGATAAGGTCAAAATAATACCTCGCCAAATAATAAAGCAAGTGTACAATAAACAAATTACCCATAATAATCTGCTAAATACACCGAAATAATCATTTACAAACAAAGTTAAGTATTATTACTGTAGACCAAGCAGGATACAATAAATAGAAAGTAAAGTCAATGAAATCGAAATAGGAAGAAAGATCCATAATACCTAATAGTAACAATTAAGCTAATCAATTCCTTGCATGAAATAAATAGAACTGTCACCAATAGTTACATATACTAATCCATATTACAATGCGTAAGAATACAAAGAATGGAAGTATAAGAAGTGTAAGAAGTAAACGTATACAAATAGAATAAAGTAACATCCAGATGAAACATGGAAGCATAACCCAAGCATAGACCGCTTCCAAAGAAATGGAGTGAAACGAAGAATCATCCGAAAAGGAAGAAGGAAATACAAAATATGAATGCATAGAAAAACGACAACAATACATCCCAACAACAATCCAACTAAATAACGCATAATAAATAATTTAGCCAAATTACAAAACTTATTCATAACTAAAATGATTTATCACAGGCATCACACAAAAAAGTGTGATATATAAAAATATCACAATCTCAAAAAAAAATATTACTATTTTAAATTCAGAAATATCAACATATATTATTACACCTTATTAAGCGCTTTAGCGCAGAAAAATATAACAATGTCAACGAAAAATACATTTCCCTAAAAAATTACAATACAAAAAAGTTTCTTAAAGCTAAGTTAAATAAAAAATAGCATTTTAATTTTTTCTAGATTAAATCTATAACTAATATACCAAAATGAAATCATCTTTAACCAAATGAATGACATCTAACAAAAAAGAATTTCAATTCTTAAGTAGACTCATAATAAACGCATACTAGTTTAAACAGAATTCAGCAGAAAAAAGCACATGGCAAAAAAATACCAGAAACCAATGTTTCAAAATATGTTTTCAAATACAAATACAAAATCATAAATAACACTGTAGTGGTTTTTGATGTTATTGTATGGTTGTTATGTTACCTAGTGTACTGGATGAGGTCAGCTGTGAAGGCTCCTGAGATAAAAGTTTATGTGAGTTACAGAAGGCCCTTCTGCTACCACTTACGACCTCAAACAGACCTATTCTACTATAATGAATGTTAGCTACGTTAAAAGTCTAGGGTACTGAAATGTAATGTGTAGGTAATAAATACACAGACACACACATGTAATTAATAAGTCTAATAATAATAATAATATCTATGATACACTGAACTAACCCTGGCTGTTATAGTTTAAGTTTGAAAATTTTTTAAAATTTATTAGTCCTGAACCAATTGTTTCTTTTGGTCAGAACTTATGAAATAATATGTATTTATCAATAAAATGCATATATATATTGCATAATCAAATGAAATTTTTGTACATAGGTCTATTATTACAATGGTTAATATTTATAATATCTAAAATGTCTTGGGAAAAACTAGCATTGGATGTTTAGTTGGGGTGGCGTCATCATGCCCAATCTATGGTTACAAAGTTCAGTGTCCTGGACATATGGACTGGTGTTAATATTTATATAACAAGATTTTATTTCCTTATTGATGGTGGGCACAGTTAATGAATCTCCAGCAGGCCAGGTTTGCACTTATCTGGCCTGTGACGATGTAGTACAGAATTCTTGTGGCCCACTCCTCTCAGTAGCTGGAGTAAAATGTTAGGCTGCACAGACACCCGCTTTTGTACTTCTACAAAAGCAATCTGGCACAATCGTAGTGCCAGATCAGAAACTCTGAAACAAAATTTGTGCCATGTGTCAACACTCTGTTTACTGCGCCACTCTTACACACAACACCACAAAACAACATTACACAGATTGGGTCAGATCTCTCTGACCAATTTAGCACATCTCACCCAGTTGTTATCAAATAGTACCAGTTTCCCAAGACTGCACTGCATCCGAAATATGTTCAATAGTTTCCTCTTCCAGTCAATAAGGTGGGTGATATGTTCCCATTGATCTCAATTATAGATCCGCCTTCCATAGTCTTAGATAGGTTTTCATATATTATTTGTTTGTCTCTAGGCCCTGGACTGCTGCTGGGGACCTAGAGCAAGCACTCACTTGTCGTAATCATTTTTCATGATATGGCAGTATCAATCACTCAAAATATTAAAATAAACAAGATAAATGCTTTTTCCCTTACCACAATTCAGAATTGAGAACACAGTTACTTAGTACTAGCAAAACTCAGCTGAGCTGCTGGCTAGATTAGGGCGTCCCACTGATTTTTATTTAATAATTCCGGGAAATCACCTCTAGCAGTAACGTACTGTGTCAATGGACAGTCTTCTTTAAAATGGCACAAACGTGCGTCTCTCATTCAATAATATAAATACTTCTGTCCAATCAACGGACTTCCCCTCTAACTTTTTCAAATATTCAAACTAAAAGTCAAATTTCAGTCCAGTCTCAGTCTAGTATGTAGTATTTTTCCCAAAATTACACTTGTTTTTTTAGACTAACTACATGAAAAAACTACACAAATCTGCCCCACTAAGTTATTTTTAGCTACGATCCTCCGACTTTGCCCCTCGTTCATCTGCAGTTTGATTTTTGCATTTTTAGGCTCAAGGACGCCAAAAATGTAACTTTAGTGAAAATATGCACAAAAAACTGTTCGCTAGTCTGATTGGAACAATACAGTCTTTCGTCAATATCTTCCGTGTTATCTGTCCGTCTGTGTAATTAAAAGTATATTATTTGTCAGCTTAAGATGGGCTATCAAACTAGCTAGGTTTTATTTTCATAACTTTATTATTAAAGAAAAACCTACTTTTCTCAAGGTTAGTTTTTGAAATTTGTTTTTGAACCTTCGGGTATGGCATTTGCCGCTATATTCAAACAAAACAACTAATTACCGTAAAACGTCCAAGATACGACTGTTTCTAACAAGAGCTAAGGTCGTTTTTCTACCAATTCCTTACATTGTGTTAACTAGTGGCGTGATTTTTCCTTGAAACTACAAATTGCGTCTTTTTGCCTTTTAGATTCAAACACGTGTTCCGACCGTCATAATTTTTTGTTTCTTTTATCTCCGTTTCCCTCCCGTCTAAAAGGGTAAACCGTTTAGTCTGCATGTTCCAACTAGTTAGTTTCAATGGCGGTAGAAAGCTCTGGCGTAGGTGAAGAAGCCTCGGCATAACTTGCATATATTTTTATCCCTACGTGTTATTTTACCCGTTATCTTTATAATTGGAGATATTTTAACGTTGTATCACTGTATTTTTCACCACAAACACATACAAGTTTAGTTTCAAAATTACATTTCACACCACAATAGTTACTGCATATAACCTCTGTATATGGTAATATATTAATTAGACATAGCACCAGAATATAAGAAAAGAAAAAAAAAATTTAATGAATAACAAGACTCTCTGAAGCAACTAACGCATATTCCTCACTAATGAGTTTGTGCATAGGGCTGGCAATCTCATCAAGTACAAAATTATCCTAAGAACCAACGCTGCCAAAACATATCAATGTTTGATGTATCAACTATCATTGCTTCAAACTTCACAACGGAGCAACTATGGTCCAACCCAATATGGTTTAAGTGGAATAGTCTTCCAACTAGCGTATGAAAATATCACAAATCCACTATCTCATTACAAAAACTAAAGATAAGTCACTACAAAGTGATATGATACAATTTCATTGCAATCATAATACATATAATGTTTATCCACAAAACAATCATGAAAACCATAACATAGAGTTACAACAGTGCATACAATAATTCATTATCCAAAAAATAAATTAAGTGTAAGAAACACTGTAGCAATCTTAAACCAACTCCTAAAGAAAAAAAAATAGGTCACAACTTCGGGGTCCTTGATAGTATTCTGTACACCGCACGGAGTAACGTCATACAATACCGGGTCAACAGGCTGACTTGGCTGCGCTTGACTAGACACCTGGTCGTAGGTTGACCTACATTCCTCTCACAGTAAAAAATAACTTCGGTGCGATGATTCTTAACGCAAAGCCGAATACTGTGGGAAAATACAAATGAAAATGTCTATTTCAATCACTTTGTGAGATTTATTGAAGTAAAACAGAAAGTTAGTCTTACATTTTACCCAAACGTGTGGCAGTGAAAACGTCTGGTTTCTATATGATGCCATCATTTCCTCGTCACCTAGCCGATAACACAGAAGGATAGGAACATCCTGACCGAAATGAAGGTCATCCCAGCAGTAGGCTGAAATAAAATCCTACTTACACACAACGAGATATTCTCTCGAACTCAAAATGCATAACAAGCAGTAGTATTTGACACAATACCCTTACTGTTACCTTGACTATAACCAAGTTTGTTCTTTTGTTGTGCAACATTATTATGATTAGTATTTCTACTTCTATAAAAAATATCTAACCGATGGATTTTGTTTTGTTCTAGAACCATCATTATAAGGCTGATAAGCTTTCATGTAGTTATTTCTCTCACCAAAATTGTTTCTATTCTCCTTTGTGACAATATGCTTACCAAATTGCTCAGTACTAGTGATAACAAAATCCTTACAGTTAACAACATTTTTGGCACAAGTATTACTAACAGCTTTGTCCCTTATTATCAGTTTATCAGAATTTCCATAATCAGCATAATGGTTTGTCTTTTGAACCTTAAATTGACAGTTATCTCCATTTTTTTTGTAATCTGCCGAACTGACTGATAATGTAGAATTATCTTTGCTGGCCTGACGCCAAGAGTCAGTAATGTTAGCAGCCGTAGTACGTGGAAAATTGTATTTGCCACGTAAGGATCTACGTCCACCATGTTCAATTTTCGTATCAGCAAAAAGTGTAAAGGGCTGACTTCTTGCTTGTTTTACTTGGTGATAAACAACCTTCTGTCTACTATTGTCAACATTGACAGTAGACAACCCCTTGATGCCTAAAACAACATCTACTAATGCATCCACCCTTTTCCTTAGATCACTAATCTCAGCACTTCTAAGTGAGATGTCTTCGGTTTGTTTCTTAATTAAGTCATTAGATGTTAAAACCTTACTCTTCTCCTCCATGAATAATTTCTCAATATCAGTCATTTCCTCTTTCTTAAACGATAACTCCTCTACTCTCTTTTCTACATCCTTTTCTTTGCTTTCCCTCCTCTGTCGTGCCAATTTCCTTAATCTCTTCTTTTGCACGTCTTCTATCTGTGGCTGAAGAAGGGCCACCTGAGCCTGAAGCCCCTCAACTTTAACAACTTCTGTATTCAACTCATTAATCTTCTCCTCATTAATCTTCTCGGGAGATGCGTTATTCTTTTCCTTCAGTTGGCGACTGAGAATATCGTTATCATCCAACACATCATGAAGCATATCTATATAACTCTTCTCACGTACATTGGTCTCAATCTTCAATTTATCATACATCGCTCTCTTCTCTTCAATCTCTCGAGTGAGATTACTAACTACGCCCTGCTTATCATTTATCTGGACTTCCAAATCTTTTACCTTACTGCACGCAGAGTCTAAAGCTGTTTTTACACTAGTAAGCTCCAAGTTTGATTTCTGTAACTCACTTGTGAGCCTAGACACTGTTTCTTGTAATTTTTTCTTTTCAGTACCATCCTGTAAAATCTTATCTCTTTCCTGTAAAGCACTCTGTTTGTTTACTTTTGTTTGTTTCTCATCAATTCCCTTTTCTGCACGTCAGAAACATCGTTGTGGATTATTTTGTATATACTTTGCACAATATGTCCGTGTTCAACCTCAATATATTGTTGCAAAAACACACGAAGGTGCCGTAGCAAATTAACCAAATCCTTAGCCATTACCAAATTACAAACAAACTTAAAGTTATGTTCAGCAAATAACTCTAGGGATGCTGACACATTAATAAAAAAATCATCCATCACCCATGCTCCAAGTCGTGGGCCTCTCAATCCCTTTTTATCTCTTCCTACCACCAATGCACACTCCAACATAGGTCTTATATCTGTAGGATCTACATCACACTCAGGATCCATATCAAAATCCATAGTGACTTATTCACTCAGTTCACTATATGTATCAACCACTTATAATTATAATAAGTTTATGTCCTTGGAAATTTAGACAGTTAATTTCCACCTCACACAATAAATATTTCCTCAAGAGATTAATGTATTAAATAATGTATCAATTCTCAATTATTATGCACTAAATCCTATACTAAACAGTTAATAGAATACATAATGCGTAATATGAAAAGACTTGATAGCATACATACATAAACACAGTTTCCACAACAACAAAACCACTTATCTTGCAAATAGCAAAAAGTTCTTTCTTTTCCCGTTACAATCGATGGGCATCAGATGATACACCATAAGCAGACTCCCATGTCAACTCTCACTTCACCTTGACACAGTATGCTATGTTGTCGTACACAGCACATGGAAACTGGAAACAGTATGCTATGTGATCGTACACAGCACTGGAAACTGGAAACAGTATGCTACTAACTTGTTCCCTCTGTCGTCGCGAAGGTACACTGTCTGTCACTCTTGTTGAAAAGAGGTATCTGACATCTTGAACTTGCCTATCAGAACAGGAGCAGATATCATAAGTGTCATAATCCAAATATCGCTGATAATAACGAATCAGCG
The DNA here is from genome assembly GCA_024509875.1 of Oreohelix idahoensis. Taxonomy (NCBI): domain Eukaryota; kingdom Metazoa; phylum Mollusca; class Gastropoda; order Stylommatophora; family Oreohelicidae; genus Oreohelix; species Oreohelix idahoensis. The sequence goes on along the minus strand of JAMPIV010014709.1, from coordinate 439,251 downwards.
CAGGTCTTCAAAAATTATGTCCAAGTTCACTTAAAACTTTCAATACCACAAGTAGAACTGGAAACGCTGCAGATACTTCGCAATGAAGCATGTAAACACTCACCCTGTACTGTCAAGCATAGATCAACGAATCAGACTAGTGTTCATTTCCAATTGACAGCACATAATTTATTCACACAGCAACATCAATCTGGTACGATACACTACACAGGTACAATAGGATACACAAAAATCAATAATAATCAATTGCGCAGAATGTCACAGCTGTTCAGTATGATGTAAACCCTGTTTACATCGCAGTTCTAATGTTACATCAGTAAATCCACCAGAACGACTGCTGATACTGCAGTTACAAAACGCCACACAGGCTTAAATCTATACATATACTGGCAGTTCTAATGTTCCACCAGAACGACTGCTGATACTGCAGTTACAAAACGCCACACAGGCTTAAATATATATATATATACTCAAAAGACTGTCCGCTCTGCAGTCTACAAGTAATCTGGCCTGCACAAATCCTGGCCTTATAATCTCTTTAAATAAAGTACATTCACCAGAAAACTCTCCCTCCATAAGGAACAATGACCTTACCATCTCCTAGCGCCGTTCCTGCACAATAGAAATCTATCAGGGAGGTAAATATGATCCAAAACATCGGCCTGTAGACACCAAGGCCCCCAGAACATGTCCTTAACATAAAGTACACCTTATTTTCTCTTATCTGCAGATAATCACACCTAAAATAGGCAAATAATGGTACACCTCGAAAAATGGCCAAACATCGTTCCCGAACACTACCATGGGAACACACACAAGACACAGGGCTGACTCCAGTCAACGCCCCAAACTTAGACTCCTCTCCGACTGCCACGGGAACACACATCTCCCGCCAAACAGTCACCGGACTCGGCTGTTCACGGACTAGCCGTGAGCTATTCACAGCCGGCCGAAACCAGTACAGAATAACTAAATGACTAGCGCTCACACGCTTTCCGTACACTCTGTTTTCTAACATATAAATGTTTAAACAACTCACAATTAAACAAGCCGACAAGTGCCACAACCCTGAATTCACACTGTACAATCAGCATAGTACGGATCACGCCCCTTTTGACCTTAACACATTGATGTTGAATTACCTGCTGATATCTTAATCTTGGTACTCTAAACCCTGTGTTGATACCTGAAATTTTTTTCCAAACTGAATATAACCTGAACAATCCTGAACAGCATGGCGCAGCCATAGGTCCTTGTCAGGACTGCACAATACTAGCTACAAGAGCTTACAGTCCTTTTCAGGGCATATCTTTTAATTGCTGGATGTCAAAGAGTTCGTCTTCTTCTTCTTCTTCTCCCATGGCTTATTCGCTTCCTTCGTTTGTTTCGTTCAATTTACATATTGTTGATGTAATATCATTAAAAGGTAACCATTTTTAGTATAACTTAGGACTAAAGGGAAGTAATCATGACATAATTAAGAAAAATGTGTAAATGATGTCTATAGTCTACTGATGCATTTTATTGATTGTATGACGCTTTTCTTTGATTGACATGACCACGGCCTCATAGACTATGTTGTCTAAATGAGGAATCCGATCAATAGTGGCCCGTCATCGGAGGACGGGAGCTTGTCCGAGATCATTGATCCTACTACAGTATAACGATTGTCTAAGCTTACTTTATTTGAAAAATTTTCAGAGAACTAAATTATTTGTTAGCTACCTTTGCGCATTGCAATAAAACACATAAACTGACAAATTATTGGTGAAACGTGGTTTTGTTATCTCTTAATTAAGTATTATTGATCTTTTCCTTTTTTTTACTTGTGTATCATTTATTGATAATTACTTGATTATTTAATAGTTGTAAATAAATTAAGCTTTATATAATTAGCTTGAGTAGTATATTGACATACCAGACTCAGCACAATTATTACTAGACGGCTGAATTAGTAAAACTTTGATCCACTAATGTGCAGACGAGAAAGGAATTGGGTCTGAGCGATGAGGTACTCATACAGTATGAGGAAATTGACAAGTATTATGAAAGAAAAGTAAAGAAACTAGAATTGCAAGCTGAAGCTTACCATAGCAGGTAGAGAGAAGAAAGGAGACTACTAACTGAAAGAGAACATGAACTAAAGCTGAAGTACTTGGAGATCCAGGATGCCGTACACGAGTGGAAAGTGAAGCCACTGCCAGTGGGAGCAGCTCACTTCGTTCTGACAACAACTCCACCCAGGGTGCTTCAAGTGGAGATATGAACTTACACTTGGGTGCATTCATAGAGAAAGTTTATTCCATAGAGGTCTTCATAGACCGTTTTAAACGACCGGCCTCTATGAATGGCTTGGAGAAAGAGAAATGAAGTTTTAAGTTGTATTATCATAAGGTCAGCTAGATGTGGCATGCGGTGTGTTTCTGAAGCTATATGAGGAAGACCAGGAGGATTTCGAAGCTCTGAGATAGACACTGCTTACTCGCTATAAGTTAACCACAGAGGATTAGAGGAAGAAATTTAGGAATGCCAAGGAGGAGACTGGAGAAACATATAACCAATAAACAGCACGACTGGAAACGTATCTGTTCAAGTGGTGAAGTTTGGGAAACTTCCCAAAGGATTTCAAGGAGCTCAAGGAAATGATCCTGATGGAACAGCTCAATGATTCCGAGCCTCCAGAAATGAGGAAGTTCCTGGCTGAGAATGGCTTGGATAGTCTGAATACGATTGTGAATTATGCCGAACGATATCAAACGGCTTAAACAGAGGCTCAAGGACCTCGTAAGAAACAGGTAAAATAGTCACAGAAATCTGAAAACCCCACCACATTTGAAGAAAATGGACCCGCTAAGGACCACTTCTACAAAGCAAATCACAGATATTAACAAGGGTGGTGGAGTCGGTCAAAAAATTGTCCGACTCTGTCTCCAGAAATTTTAGAAGTCCGACTCTGACTACGACTACTGTTTTTGTTAACATGTGATATGGCATGCAATTATGCACTTATATAGAGTCATATGTAAAAGTATGGTATATGTGTGAATTAATGAATACTTGACTTTCGTAGACTACATTTTAAACTATACATTCATTTTTACAGTAATAATAATAATACCCCTTCACTTCCATGCGGCGAACATGGCCAAGCCAGCGAAGTCTGCGCTGTCTAAGCAGTGTATACATACTTTGAAGACCAGCCCGTGACAAGACTTCGACATTTGTCACTTCATCTTTCCACGATATGCCGAGGATGTGGCGAAGACACCGTAAATGGAAGGTATTGAGCCTTCTTTCTTGCTTTGCATAGGTCGTCCAGGTCTCGCTGCCATAAAGGAGTGTGCTGGTGAAACGTATACAGTAATACAACATAACAAATCATCAACACCTGCACACAAATGACTGTTTTGTCAAACGCCATGAGGCAAAATAGCTTCATTTTAACAATGACGGGAAAATTGACAGTATATCTACGAGTAGTTTATTTTAATTTCTTATGTGCTTTTTCTAAACGTGTCAAGAAACTTCCAGTAGTGATAAAAACTGTATTTATGATCAGAAGCAACTGAAATTTTTTTATAGTATGTAAAAGTGGATGTTGTTGTTGTTTAACTCGGGCTGCTAGGCTTCCTGCTCTTTAGCAGCCAATACCAAGTCGAAGACTCCTTGGTATTATCTACACTGTAGATCTAGGCTATTCCTGTAGCTTTACTGCCATTCCGAAACTTGCTGAGTTGAAGTCCTGAGCTCCAGTTTCTCCCACTTGGTTTGCTTTAAAGAATCGTCACATCTAGTTCCAAGCTAGGAGTAAGAAGTGCGTGGCATACTGTGCATTCCCCGCCATTCTAGGGGGCTCTCCAACTATGCAGAGCCAACATACTGTACTCTCCCTGGGCTCTCACAAGGAACTGTCACGTCCTGCACAGAACCACTTCTCAGCTCCCCTGCCTATCATTGGGTCTATAGTGAGATCCTTCTGTATGCAGTCAACCAAGTACAAGCCAAAGAATTACGCCTGAGGCTCAAGTGACTTCTCCAAGCTTAGTGTGCAATGCTGGGTTCTCAACGAGTTTCACCACAGGGGACTCCTTGGAAGTGTGTGGATAGTTTCAAGAGTCAACGAGGATGTAATTAGCCTCACAGACAGAGGTTCACTTCCACATACAAATATTGTAGCATTGCGCATAGCTGGTGGTCATATAAGGATGACTCCAGATATGCCTCCATGCATAATAGTGGATGTACTTTAACATAAAAGTGGTTTTAGGAGCTCTACTACTTGAAAATGTTATTTCGAATTCGTTAAGCGCCCCCTCCCTTGCATGGATCAAATGTGGATCTGCTCTGACTTAAGTAACGTTAAATTCCGAGTCGGAGTTGGGACATGTTTAGCTACTCTGACTCCACTAAAAAAATGACCGACTCCACAGACCTGGTTTTAATAAAGAATGTTAATGCCATGTTAATGTCATGGACAGCTGAAATAAAAGAAAACAAAAAAACAAAAGAAAGAAAAAGAAAAACAAAAGAAACTACGAAACTTAGAAGGAAGCAATTCACTTTCTTAGAGCACGCTTTGAGAAGAAAAAAACTAGAATAAATAGTGTAAGATTGAAGGAGGAAGAGGTTTAGGACGGTAAAAAACGAACCAACTTTATTTTCGAAGGGTTAAGAATTGGGCTCGCAGGTCCGTCTAAAATTCTGCCCTTCCACTCTCATTATCTTGTATACTATAACTTTTCATTCCTACGAGTTACTTTAAGCATTAATTTAAGGGCATGCAACATTATAAAGGTAATATAACAGCATACATTTTTAGTATGCAATCTTAATCAAAATTAAGTATGTTTTGTTTATTTTGAACAAACAAGAAAGTGATGAAGAAAACAAACAAGCAAAAAATAAATAAATAAATAAAATAAAAAAACAAAACAAAACAAATACAAAATATTCGTTCAGTAAATCAAACAATAATTTGAGCATAATCAGATTAAGGTGGCAAGAGAGAAGATTCTTGGTAGTTTGACATCAAGGCACGACAAAAAGTCAACAACATTATTGATAAACTCTACTGGGAGACAGGCAGTCATGGATAGACATGGTTACCTACGCCGCAGTGCATGACCCTTGAAACAGAAGAAGACGAAGAAGAAGAAAAAGAAGAAGCAGAAACAAAGAAGCTCCACATGCAGCTTTTTTTTTTTTAAAATAAAATTTTGCCTTGCTTTGGCAAAGCACGTCCTGTTCAACCTAGTCGGTTATATTAGGGCGCATGTCCAAATATAATAGACCTTTAGGTCTGAGTTATTAACTGTGGTAGTGGTAAACACACGCAGGTGAGGGGCAAAATAACTGCCAGAAATTTCACCACAATTCCAACCGTTTGTGAAAAGCAATTGTAGCAAAGTTTGATTTGCTGGGGAGGTTATGATGGTATCCTAAAAGAATGAAATCCGTGTATGTATTAACCGTGTGAGGTCAAGCACATGTAGGCCCCTGACTCTATAAATGATGATGATGAATTATGTGCAGGGAACCTAACGCTACCTCCCTAGATCTCACACGGTCACTATTTTGGCTCTAGTGTCTGGTGTATGATGTACCTAGTGTCTAGGGGAGAAATGAAATGATGGTACACAACACAAAAACACTTTAATTTTCTATGAGGAAGTGAATAAAACCAGTGGTTAAGTTTTTCTTTAAAATGAATGTTTTTTTCTGTACAATTTAATCTGCCTGTCCAGCCATATCTTTTGGACAGGTCTTTGAAAATGAGGACAAGATAGTTTACAGAAAAGATCAACTAAAAATGTGTGGACAATTTGCCCAATAACTATAAAGTCAATATATATCTTTCCTGTGGAAATGTTCACAGCTTACACTTTATTCATCTAAGAGGGAGAGTCACTGTGTATGAGGGGCTGTAGTTTCATCACACCCCATAAACTTCCTGAGTATGATTTTGAAATACCAGAGTTTATTCACACGAAAGTGTCAGATATACCCAGATGCTTAACACATCACCTGGGTTTCCTTGTAGAATGATAATACAGTATGAAGTTGCAGAAAATCTCGATCTCTCAAAATGCCCAAGCTCCTCCCGTTATCTTTTGACAGCATATACGAATGGTCGGAGACTTGATGGCTTTATTCTCTCTCAGCAGGTTTCCTGTTACCGGCTGGCAACAGGAAATAAAACCTCACAAATTTCAAGAAATATAAACAAATGACGCTGACTTGCAAAGAAGTGGCCTCAGTTTCTTCTGCACTGTCCAGACTGTGAATACTTCTTTATTTAATTTTAAAATTAACACAGCTGATCTCAGCGTATTTGAATGAAAAGTTTTGTTCAACTGGCAATGAATAGTGAAAGCCTTTTGCTAATATTTATTAGCACTGGCCAATCGAAAGCTTGCGACTACCAGAATTCAAATGTAGTTTTTGAAAAACAAAAATAATTCCAAACAAAATCTGCGTCTGGTAGTCGATTGGCCAGTCTGCTTTAGTTATGCCAATACAAAAAGATGTTTCGTTTTGGATTACATTTTCCTAACGCTCCCCTTTCCCCCAGTACTCTTTTTCCCCAATCGAATTTGAATTACCTCAATGCCTCTTTTCTAAGCTGCCGTCCCCACTAACGTTATGAAAAAAAACAAGCAGGAACAACAGTCTGTCTGGTCGCGCGTCCGTAGACATTTAGTATTTTCTCAATAACTTGGCTAATACTTGGACTACTATATTATTTAAAACATATTCTTGCTCAGTGGACTCTAAGCTATACTATCATATAATTTTTATGGTCAGTTTCATTATGGTTTAGATTTTCAATTTTGTCACGGTCAATAGTCAAATAAAATTTTTCACAAGACGGCCATCTTTCCCCTCTCTCATCTCTCGCTAGCATGTATTTTCAAATAACTACTTGTTTTAGTGACGTCAGAAATACTACCGCGAGGAGGAAATAAAATTGTCTGCGTGTTTGCCTCTGTTGGCTTTGCCGCAGCGTGTATATATGCATGGCACAACGGGTCAAGCGAAGCGGGGTTTTGAGCGGCGGGTATTTGAATAGGCGTTAAATATTTGTATTGTCTCGTGTTACACTACCAAAAAAATGTAAGGATTACTACTTATTACCAGCGTTAAAGTCAAAATATTACGTTAATTCAGACAGTAGTTTGGCGGCACACTTCCGCAAAATCGTTAATTGTAAGTCTTGCCTCAGTCTCTATCAGATCGGGCAAAATGTTAAAAATGTACGTCACAAGGAACGCGAGTAGGTTTAAACGGCGGGGTCGGTTCTAAGCCTGTCCACGGCACAAAATTCAGCGCTATGCTGGCGTGTGAGAGTATCACCGTCAGACACAATAGGGCGGGTTTATTTATTATCATTTTATGACTAAAATCTTACTGAAATGAGCGATTATTCTCGCAGATTTTACTACAGCAATGAGATAGGTCGTATGTACTAATGCTTGCCCTTAACCAGTGGCGGCTTTCTTTAATAAGCTGTTGAGCTGCAGCACTCCCTAAGAAAAGGACTGCAAACTGCTTTCTCTACTACATTATAATACATAATACGGACAGACCAAAAAATTGAGGTTACACCGGAAGGGTTAAATACAAAAAAAATAAAATTATCTAACACCGTATTGGGAAAAGTGCTGCAAACGATTACAGCTCAAGTGACCTTGACCTCTTATAAGCGAATGCTTGTCATACACACAGCTAGAGGCGAACTATGATTGGTTTGAATTTTTTAATTAGAGCTGCAGCCATCCACAGCTCAAGTGCAATGAGCAAATTAAAGGGAAGTTACAATGATAATTTTAAACACGAGAAATAGCAGCATACATGTCCGTGAAGGGACCCAAAGATGCAGCAATAGTGAATGCAGTCAGCGACCCATAGCTTGACTGCTTGCATCAGGACCAGCGAACCAGAGCTGGTCAAGACCGTACTCAACCTCCACGTGGTGGGTGGTCCTGGAAACAGTCTGCAGCAGTGCAGTCTGGCCGAGCGAGTACGGATCGAAATGGGAAGGCAAACCCGGTCCCTAAAAAATGCCGTGCTGAAGTCGGATGTGTCGACCGAAAGGTGCCGATATCACAGCTACGGCGTAAACAGACTCAACGCAACCACCGTCCTTTTCAGGGCGAACGAGGAAGAAGAAGAAGAAGATGTCCGTGTAACCGGTTTGAGACTCGGGAAGCTGCTACGACAGACAATGATTACTCCTAGTTGCAGTAAACTTTTAAAATAACTTTTCAGAACTTCTTGACAGATTTTAGATGAGATAAGACACTAATCATTTGTGTCTGGGTTGATATTTCACATGGTGGTCACAATTTGTGAGTATTATGTATAGTATTTTAAATGAATGAACAGTGCAGCACCCCCAATGACAACCCCCTGGAACCGCCACTGCCCTTAACTCTGTGTGAACCGATCTATCGATTTATAGATGTGTTTTCGTCCGTTAATTTCATCCAACCGCTTCTTTTGTCTGACATTTAAATATTCTTAATATTATTTCACTTGATAAAAATGAGATATGTTTGTAACCAGTGTCCAAAAATACGGGCTTCTAATCTAGTTTAAGCAACTCTTTTGAAATCTGCTCGTACTGGTAGCTGAAAATAGCGAAATGGCTGAATTTATCAATAACAGGCTCTTTCAACTGTCACGCTGTGAAAAAAAGCGGGAACAATAAGAGAGTGGAATCAGGAAACTGCAGGCGGATTACATATAATTTCGTTAAGCATTATTCTGCCCATTTTCGCTCTTCAGTAACTCGATGTAAGTCCAGAAAATAATAGGGAAAATTTTTCACTGCAGCAGAGCAAGTATCATACGGAGATATTTTTGTTCATTCAATGGTTGTGTAAATTATTTTATTAATGTTGGTTAATGTATCGTTCTTTCACTTAGCAGTGAAATGAGACTAATTTTATCAGAGTAATTATTTTCCTTTTCGCTCTAGATAGTCCCTTGCAAGAAGCCTGCTCCAAAGTATTCATGCGCTATTGCAGAGGTGGCTTCAGTAGCAATTTGTGTGACAGGATGCGGTTCCCAGCCCTAAACGCAACTTGATAGTAGTGGCTACTTAAGAGATGCCTGAAGGAGTAATAGTTTTATTTATTCCTTGTCTCCTCAGAGACATCCCCCCCCCTTCCCCCTGAAACTACAATGGACACGTCTCATCATAGTTTACATTAATCATTCATTCATTCATTCATTCATCAATTTTCAACTCCCCAAGGAGCATAGGCCTTCAACAAACACATGCCACGTCTTCCTGTCCTGTGCCATCCGCTAAAGTACTTTCCATGTTATCCTCATCATTTTCACCTCTGTATCCAGTTCTCTTCTCCATGTGTTTTTGGTCTACCTATGCCTCTCTTTCCCTGTGGAGTGGATTCCAGAACAAGGACTGCCTTGTAATGCTATCAACAGGTCTCCTCAATGTGTGTCCTATCCATCGCCAGCGACTTCTTCTCAACTCTTGTTCCACTGGCACTTGTCTGGTTCTTGTCATCAATTCCACATTTGTGACTTTGTCAAACAAGTGTACCATTTCAGTCCTTCTATTCTACGCAAGCACCCGTTTATAAAAGTCTGTAGCTTTTTGGTTGTTGTTTTTGTTGTTCTCCATCCAAAGAGCGTTGGCCTTCTACCCACTTACACCAAGTTTTACTGTTCTGTGCCATCAACTCAAGGTCATTCTATGTCTTCTTCAACCCTTTCCGTGTCCTCTTCTCCTAGTGTTCTTTGGTCTTCCTCTTGTCCTAGTGTTCTTTGGTCTTCCTCTTCTCCTAGTGTTCTTTGGTCTTCCTCTTCTCCTAATGTTATTTGGTCTTCCTCTTGTCCTAGTGTTCTTTGGTCTTCCTCTTGTCCTAGTGTTCTTTGGTCTTCCTCTTCTCCTAGTGTTCTTTGGTCTTCCTCTTCTCCTAGTGTTCTTTGGTCTTCCTCTTCTCCTAGTGTTCTTTGGTCTTCCTCTTCTCCTAGTGTTCTTTGGTCTTCCTCTTCCACTCTTACCCAGGAGGTTCTAGAACAAAGGTTCATTGGTAAAGCGCACAGTCCCAGGATATGTATCTTATATTCCTTCATTTCTGCTGCCACTGGTACAGTTTTTGCTTGCTCGTTCAGTGTAGTTTACATTTCAGTACAATCCCTAACATCGTTCTCTGTAGCGTCCATAGTAACCACAGTGTAGGGTAGGTCATCATGTGAAATCCCACCGTCATCAAGCTCATCATCTCAACCCGTAACCCGTCATGGGTCGTAGGGGTGCCATGGTGGAAGCATCAGCAGACAGGGTCCTCCACTGCTCTCTATCCTCAGCAATGCGTACAAGTGTGGAAAAACCGTGTCCTGCCCATTCTTTGATGTTATCAGCCCAGGATTTTCTTTGCCTTCCTTTTCTCCGTTTACCTTTGACTGTTCCCTGGAGGATCGTTTTCGAAAGGGAGTCATGACGAGTTACATGCCCAAACCAGGCAAGCTTTCGACGTTTCACTACTGACAAAAGTGGTTCTTGGTAGCCTGCATAGGTGTTTATCTTCTCTCTAACATAGACATTTGTTTTGTGCTCTTTATAGCAAATGCGCAAAATTCTTCTATAACATTTATGCTCGAAAGCCTGAATCCTTCGCTCCATATCTGCAGTGAGTGTCCAGCCCTCACACCCATACAAGAGAATAGATAATACGAGTGATTTGTATAATTTGATCTTCACAGGAAAACTGATGTTACTTTTCCAGATCACATTCAGCCTTGTCATGGCAGCTGAGGCCATCTCAAGTCTTGTCTTGATTTCTTTACTTGATCTTCCATCACTACATATAGTGGACCCGAGATATTTAAAGGTGTTAACTTCTTCTAACGTTTGTCCATTTAACATAATGTTGGTCGGAACATGTTTCTTATGGCTATTCACCAATATCTTGCTTTTTTCTATATTAATTTCCATCCCATACGTTCTTGTTACTTTCTCCAGTCTAGAGGTAAGGTCTTGAAGTTCTGATTCTGTTTCCAGCTATCATCATCGATAAAATACAAGAGAATAGAAAATACGAGTAAAATGCTGATCGTCACAGGGGAAATTGATGTTACTTTTCCAGATCAATTCAACCTTTCATGGCACTACTCCATCTAGTATCCTTGCTCTTATCAGATCCATTTAACATTAATTTGTCCGGATAGAAAGCCCGAAAAAATTCACCCGATATCATCAGCAAAACGTAGATTGCAAAGAGGTCGGCCTCCAATCGATATGGTTGTTTTATAATCGTAGAGAGCCTCCTGCATAATATGTTCTAGATATATATTAAAGAGCACTGGAGACAGGATACATCCCTGGCGAACTCCTACAGTTGTTTTGAAAAATTCTCCAGTGTCATTGCTTGCAAAAACATCAAGCTACTGTTATCAAAAGTTTGGTTTGGTTTGGTTTTAAGGACTATCTTCATTGCACACGGACAACTCCATCCGTGCTCCGATCTCCTCCCTTAGATCACACAAGGAGGATCTCAGCACAGTGCACTAACTCCGTAGCACCAGCGAGAGTCCCAATGTGTGTATATAGGATTCACACATTCTATAAATATTTTTGTGATTAGGTTTATAATTTTATAAATTTTGCCAGAGCAGCTGCCCGATAGGCCTACTCTTTATGATTTCCAACTGCCGTGGGATTTTTTAACGTGCTCAACTTGCACGAGGGACCTCCTATTTTTTTCCGCCCTTATCCGAGAAGGTTAGGCATAAGATCTCACTACCCAGGAGACCGGGGAGGGGGGGGGGGGGGAGAGTATGACATCATTAGGACCGCTGGTTCTGAAAAAAATTTCCAAAAATTATATTTAACTGGGAATCGAACCTGGTACCTCTATAATTCGAGGCGGACTACATACCTCTTAGCCACTTCAACCCCCTATTGCTAGGTGGATAAGATGTAAACGGGGAAGGTTGGACGTTGCTCTTATATATGCAACACATAGAGGTGATATCTAAGATGATTAGCTGTCTGCCGCGGGTATTCGTGTTTTGTTTTTAAACAGGTGACAGCCAGGATACTTTCTGTAAAGAAATATGAACACACATAACTTATGTTGCCCTGACTTCAATTTACATGTCAACAAGCCGTAATATCTTTCCATTTCTTTACTCATTCTGTTTACGTCCCACTGTTTACAATTCAGATTTGCGGCCCGCCATCATGAAGAACGCGAGGCTGCCTCCCGTGTGTCTAGATACGAATAGCGCATTCGGGGTTACCCAGAGATACCCGTGGTTTTGTATTCCTGCCAAAACTGGCTGAGCGCAGGCCCAGGTAGTGGCCGAGATGTTAAACAAAGGAAAGCATATAGCTTTCTAGCGTGATTACTCAATGGTTATCTTACCAAAAGTCACTTACTCTTTGTAGGGTTTACGTATGCTCACACAAAAAACATGATATATATACAGTACATATATTCAGTTTATGCACAATGCTCAATTTAACACACGTGATGAAAGATTGATTTATTCCGTTAATCATAATAATAATAATAATAATAATAATAGCCCCTTCAGTCATAACTGACTATGGCGTTGCGCCCCCGAGGGGACAACCCTCAGCTGCTTATTTTCCTGGTGTTCTTTCGAGGTTTTCTCCTCTCTTCTGCTTTCCAAGAGAGCTTTTTCGCCCCATCTGAGGTGGTGACATAGAGATTATCGCAGCTTGGTGCAATCAGCAACTTCATTCTCCCAGATTGCTGGATTTATGTCCAGTGCCTTCATGTCTCTCTTGCACACATCTTTGAATCTCAGGTGTGGTCGCCCAACTGTTCGTTTGCAATATGCAAGTTGTCCGTTGAAGATATCTTTCGGGATGCGACCATCTTCTACGCTGCGGACATGGCCAAGCCCTCGTAGTCTGCGCTGCCTATACGTTGTATACATGCTTTGAATGCCAGCACGTGACAATACCTCAACATTTGTCACTTTCTCTTACTACAAAATACCGAGGATGTGGCGTAGACACCGTAGATGAAAGGTTTTCACGGGATTTACTCTCCTTGCTCTGCAGTGATGGTCCAACAATGGCCAAAACGTAGAGTATCTAATGAGGGTCTTCAAAGGTATCTAACTTCTCTCTAGATTACTCCTGGCAGAGTTGTAGATAGAAGGATGATGATGCTTCTATCTCGAGGGAGTCTACATACGATAATTCAGAAATCAAGAACAATGCTGAATTGGACTCAGCAATTGTTAACTTCATTTCTGCCCGACACCTTTTCTGAAGAATTATTATGTATTTTAGCTCGTTCAAGCCCCTAACTGATTTATTTAAGTGAAACATTAATTTAATAGCTCTGTTTAAGTGGTATTTATAATGACTGAGACATACAGGTGCAGTACACTAAAAATGATTAAATCAACTATAAATGTGTGTGTGTGTGTGTGTGTGTGTGTGTGTGTGTGTATATATATATATATATATATATATATATATATATATACATATACATATATATATATATACATATATATATATATATATATATATATATATATATATATACATATATATATATATATATATATATATATATATATATATATATATATATATATATATATATATATATATAACAAATTTAATAATCAATTACATTTAACAGTGCAAAAACGAATACTTCCTTTCAAAATCATCACAGATGATGCTATGGTTATTAAGGGAATTTTAGGTCTTGGGAAAGTTCACTTGACAGCTTTTAAGTGTGTACTTAGCTGCAAGTAAAAGGTGGGTTGGTTCTGATTGTGGCAGATTTTGATAATTGATTTCATATATCTATTTTCTTTATCTCCATTTTTCTTTTTACCTAGCTTCACCTACGCCTGTTGGGTTAACATAAAACCTCCTATTACTCAGAAATCTGTCCCTCTTTTCTTATTTAGCACGCATTGTATTGCGGTTCGCTAATTTCTTTGATGAGAGTCTACCAGAGACCTATTAGCTAACGTGAGCTGTATATTCTAACACCAGCGCCAGAGGTCAAATCGTTGTAGAGATCAGACAGCGACCAGATTTGAATAAATTTGAGCAGATATTGGGAACCAAAGTGAGAAATCTTTATTACCTTTCCCTGAATCCGTTCGTTTGATAAGTAATTAAACACGGCGAATCAGAAGATCTAAAGACATTGCTCGCTTGAATACGAGCAGAGAGACGAAGGAAACTCACACTGATTAGCGCATTGCCGATGTCTGATCTAAGCGAGAATGAAGGTCCTGGGTTTTTGGCTTTGAATTACGTATAAGCCGAAAACTGAACGTAGAATTCACCGTAGGTGTGAACATCTGGTAGGGTCTGGTTTTCGGGGGGGGGGGGGGGGATAATTAACTATCTCCTTTCATCTCTAATATATATATACCTCATCTTTCTAACTCAGATTTATCCAGTACTGCCACAGCTCTAGAAGACTTATAGCGGCAATTCTAGAATCACTCGTTTGAGTAGAGTTTCTTAGTTTTTGGTGGAGAATAGTCTTAATAGTTCTGTTTGGAGGTAATATATTCACTAGTATTGTTGAGTGATTTAAGTGTTAAAATCGTCAATTATAATTCACTAAGATTTTGTGCAGAGTGATTTACTAGATAGGTCCGTCAAGGATATTTCTCTAGATTTTACTGTGTTACAGTGGCTAGCAGAACAAATAATAATTTCTAGCTAAACTATGCCACCTAAAAAAAAATATTTAATTAACTGTTAATAACCAGTCAGAGAATATTTTAACCAACTAGTAAAGGCACCGTTCATCATGAGTATTGACGAAATATGTATTTATTTCTAATTCATGATAATCGTTTTTTTTAATGACTAGAATTTTTTTCACGGGAGTGTAAACGATAAGACTAGCTTTAAGTTTGTAGTTTATACTTTAAAGGTAAATAACCGAAGTGGATAATATATTCTATGTTACGCGGGGTAAGGATAGGATTGTGAATTATACTATTTTATGTTAAGTATTTGTATTGTCTCCCTATACAGTATTTGGGTTAAACCTTAAACCTCACCAGCGGCTTCCATTCCATATGAAACTGGAAATAAAGTTTTATCAAAGAACATTCTGATATAATATCGGGTTTTTTTCAAGGTGACTTGTCTGGTCTCGTGGTACACCCAGAAAGAGACAGAGTACCAACCCCAAAGAATATTAAGAATAAATGATAACTGGACTTACAGAATATCCAGATTTCTTTTCCCAATTTCATAAACATTCAGCCTGTGGTGGCTACCAAATCAAACATTGACATTACCTGTATAACGACCACGTGTTGTGAAGAAGATTGATCCTGAACCGATTTGTTTACCTGACATTTGATGTAACGATTGAAGATTCCAAGCTAATGTACACTGTGACATTTAGATCTCTTAATTATTTTACTACCTGGCCCAAAATTGAAGTGACCTTTTATCAGCATCCTACTTACAATAGTGAATCAAGCGTTTCCTAACATTTGATTAATTAGTCGTTGGAGAAACTGGGGCTTGATTTGCCAAACAACCAACCGTGGATGGGCTGTGGGTGCCATTAACAATTGTTCCAGATGTGGGGAAAGCACCTTTGTAGGTAAGAGAGACTGAATTTGTGATCACAGGTTTGTCAGAGCGAGATAAAGCGGGGGAAGAATAATTCTATTTGTATATAACCCATGCACTTATTTTGTATTTTCTTATGCAAGTTTTGCTAAAGCTGTTCCTTTATTTCACTTCAGAATAGATTAACTTATAACTCTGTTCTTTACTGTAGAGGGAATTTTAGACCATAGTGTAAAAACCTTTGACTCTTTCGGGGGTTAATAACTTTGCTCTAACGGGATCTTGTCTCAACAGAGGGAGGGAGGATTAAACCTATGAGTCTAACGCTTTAATTAACTCAGTAACCTATGTTCATTGTATTTGATTTTGATATTCAAAGATATTGTTGTGTTGTAGTTTCTTTATGATAAATAAAAGTTACATAAACTTTATTTACGTGTGTCGGTCAGCTTGTCCCAAAAGATCCCAATTCCATAGATATAGGTTTCACGTCTGTGCGTCTAATTGTCGTCACGTATCTGTGTGTGTATAGATGTGAGTGGTTGAATATATATATATATATATATATATATATATATATATATATATATATATATATATATATATATATATATATATATATATATATATATATATATATATATATATATATATATATATATATATATATATATACAGTACTTTGCAAAAAAAATGGCAGTCATCTTTTCGCAACGCAGCACACTCATAGAAGCAAATAATAATAAAAAACTGTATGTCCAGAGGAAGATTGGTATCTCCCCTATCTATTAACAGTGGTTTCAGTACAATATAATGTTGCCTTCTCCAGCAAGGCAAGCCTGGATGCGGCGAGGCATACTTCCCACAAATGTGTGTAGGTAATTGTGAGTCAGACTGTCCCAGTATTTTTCAGCTACCTTCTTCAATTGTTCAACGTCTCTGAGTCCACTCTTTTTTAAATGATTCTTGAGTAGTGCCCAAACGTTTTCAATTGGGTTTAGATCGGGACTGTTGCTGGGCCACTTCAGCACTATCACATTCTTCTCTTGCAGCCATGCTTTGGTGGTATGAGCTGTATGATTTGGGTCATTGTCATGTTGAAATGTGCACCCATCGGGGTACATGACCTGCATAAATGGCAGAAGGTGTCCCTCTAGTATGTCGATGTACCTTTCTTTCGTGAGAATTCCTGTGAAAACACACAGTGGGGTGGCACCTCTTGCTGACACCCCTCCCCAAAGATGGAATTTCTAGGTATGTTTCGGTCGCTGGTACACAGGCGTTAACGAGCCTTTCGTCCAAATATTTATTTGAGTAGGATAAGACCAAACAGAACATTCATCTGAAAAAATCACATTGTCCTATGACAAATTTTGGTGTTCGTGGCACCAGTTCAAGCGCATCTGTTTGTGAGTCTCTGTGAGCAATGGTGACGAAATTAACCGCGTTTTTGTGTAATTCATCCTGTGTAGCTTCCGGTTGACAGTAGCATTAGATAACTCTGGGCTTCCCAAATCGATCATGCGCTGCCGTATGTTTTCTACACTCTTCATTGGCCCAGCCCGAACGATTTGGGCGAGACGCCGATGGTCCTTTGTGTCCAAAATTCTTGGCCTCCCACTACGTTCTTTTCGCTCGATTCCATTACCTGCTTTTAATTTACTCACAACTCTGTAGACAGTCCGCTCAGGAATGTTCAAGGTTTTAGAAATGTTGGAACATGTTTGATTTCCTTCATTCCAAAGCTGTGAAATTAACATACACTTTGACTTTGTATCCATTTTCTGCCACTAGCATTAGAATTGTCGTCTGCTCTATTATCAAGGGACGTTACTCTACGCTAATTTTTTTTTTACTTTTGGTAGTGTTTGCTCACTTCAGTGGAGTGCAAATCTGGGGCAGAACATGCATATTTAATTAGATTTCAGCTTATTTAGCTGAGCAATATGACTGCCATTTTTTTTGCAAAGTACTATATATATATATATATATATATATATATATATATATATATATATATATATATATATATATATATATATATATATATATATATACTCGTATATTTATAGGGAAACTGTCTGATCTACAAATCTCAGTCGTAATCGATAGGCTGGATTGATTATCTCTCAAATCCAGGGACAGATTTTACCTTTCACCATTTCACTTGTGAAAAATCTATTTCTTTACCTTATCTCTCACTGAGCTATCATCTGTTCTAGTCCTATTCAGACTGGACCAAAATTGATCTTAATTACCCTATCGAAAATATACGACACTGATCCAGCTGAGGCTTGGTTCCTTGCAGGCTGTAGACCAGTTCACTCTCCTCACTGGTCAAGCCTAGTGGTTGCGACACGTTCCAAGTAGTATCACGGAGTAATCACGAAAGTGGTTCAGCGTCTTTAAGACACGTCTGATGATGGTGTCTAGCGTTAATTGCAGGCCACTTATACCACACACTTGTTCCCCAGATAGCACCCTCATTTGGTACCACCGACCCACAGTCTCTTTGGGAATATATTGACTTCTGGCTCAGAGAAATAGTTACGGCAACTTGTTTAAGATGCCTCTTACACGTGGTCTGGGGTATTACTTTGCAAATAGAATCCCACAATTACTTAGTGTTCAGGCTTCTAGGGTTCCGGGTTTTCCGTATTAATGAAATTAGAGTTTTCCTGGGATACAAGGTCACATGATGCTCAAACACGTTGTCCGTTCCTTTAACTTGAAATCCTGATCCTATTCCTTAGTCTGTCTTGTGGACGAGTTGAATTTTACATTGCTCTAAACCGGCGTAAGTGGCAGATTATATTGCAACTTTCGGCCCACGCCATATGTTGTTACTAACTGACAAGGCTCCAATCAGAAAGGTTGTATGTAACTCATATAAAATGCCTTGCCAATAGCATTCAAATGCGTATAATGATGGGGTTCTCCTGTGACGACAGGATTTAAGTGAGATAGTGAAACAGTGAGGGCGACAGGTTCCGTGAGAGAATCAAGGGCTATTCTATTAAGAATGCCTGTTATCTACAGACACATCAAAGAACACTTTTCTCACAATCACTCTTGTGAAACTGAAAAGGAATATTTAGTAGAAAGGTAATTTGTATCTCTCTCTCTTGATTGATTTAAATAGAGACATAGGATTGGTATTCTAGTCACACTTCTTTCCCTTCCCTGATTAATTTAATTATTTCATTTACAATTGTTTTCGGCTCGAGCTCCCAGATAAAAGATCACAGAATTTATCTTATCAAGCTTATTACCACATTGAAGACAACAACCATTCATCTGACAAGTTACAAAGTAAAGCAGACACGGTTGGTTTAGTTATTCCAATATAAAATAAAATTTTCAAAAGAAAAAAACAAGTAGAATCCCACTATACAGAATGATAGTTACACTGGTATTATTGCACATTTAGTGTTACATTAGGCAACTTTTAACTTAAAAGTGAACCCGCAATTTTAAATACAAAGATTGGATACTTAAGGAATCAGAGCACCCGTCATTAGAGGAATACTAAAATTTCCCCGACCAAGTGTTCGAAGCATCTAATCAATTTTGCTGTGTTCATTCTACTGTGCCAGGAGATTGTATATCCCATTGGGGTAAGTTGTGAACACATAGTTTAAAATGTGAATTGTGACATGTCTGTACTTGCTAAGAGGTTATACCAGTCATATGAGGCTGGCAACCTCAACATATGAAAATAGTATATTCATAAACCAGTACAGCAAGCTCTGGTGATTGCTTCTTGCTAGTCGCACAGAAAACAGACAGAATGGAGCAGTGAGAAGTGATGATTACATCACATGTGCCTAAAGTGTATTGTATCATTTTGTGAGATATATGTACCTTGTTAATTATAATTCAGGCAAGCCATTGCCCTCGCGCTGTCCATACACATTTTCCCCATTACAGTAACCAGAAGAATAACGGTGATTTCTAATCATATTCCCTGAGTTATACTGGGTATAGTCAGGGAGAATAATTATTCAGAGAGGCTAACATTGGTGGGTAGACAGCGAGACAATGCGCCTGTTAATTTGCAACCCACAAATGTACTGGGCAGAGGTATTTGCTCTTTTATTTTTCCTAAAGTTCGTGGTTCGAAGCTACAAGACGGTTCTTAATACCAGACCAGTCTGAAGTAAGAATCTTCGCCACTATCTTTGTGATTCATGAGCTGTGTTCGACATCAACTACCTACAGGGAACACGTTGTGAAGACACCCACCTTGACATTAGGAGTGAAGTTCATCTAGACGCCTCTAGAGAAGGGTCCTCATTACAAAAAACCTGACAACGACCCGGTGCAGTTCTCAGCAAGTTAAGTCTTTTGTAACAGGTGTCGTGAATTATTCTAATCCCCATATATAAATTAAAACGTAAATGCAAAGCCTAACAAATAAATTTAATAAAAGGAAAGAAGAATGGTAAAGAACAGTGCTGTCACAATGACTGTACTCGAAATCCCCCTTGTTTTCTACTTCGTCTGCAAATTGTAACGCTTTCACGTTGATAGTAAAAGCCTACTGTATTATTACCCGCTTTCTTCAATGAAACGTGTACTGTATTTCTTGGAAAAACCTTGAGATACGCAAGCTGATCAATGACCTAAATTTAATATTTCATTCATTCCATTTTATACACGGCGTAACTAAAAGACAGATGGACTAAAGGATAGAGAGAAGGGAGAGGCAGAAAGCAGGGACACGTGCAACACTAAACACGCGTCGCGCGATACACAATTGCTGCCATCACGCGTGTAAGGCCACATGCACTAACTTTATTTCAAATCGACAGTGATAAAATTCACTACCCATACCAGAGTTAGGTTTTAAAATCCTGAAAAACGCTTATTGGGAATTATGACATTATACCGGTTTACGTTTGAAAACATGACAGTACCCAGACACCCTCAAGTTTGGAAGTGAGAAGGTAGTAACAGCACGACTATCCTAGAAGAAAATGCATATTGGCTCCATTAAATTCGTATATTTGGGTTCCTTAGGGTTTGCTGACAAAGAATATGTAAAACGTTACGCAAATAGTCTAGGAATTACCAAGTTATGGCCAAAATAAAATAGTGGGGGTGCCTGACAGCATGAAATCATTTCTGCTCATAAAATTTTTTTTATAACGTGTTTGAAAAAACATTACGTTACGGAAATAGCCTACCATGTTAACTCCTATTTGATTGGAGCGCAACAAATGTAAGACTAAACACGATTGGTCGGGCTATAAATACTATCTTGTGTTGTCAGGGGAAATCGTGAAAAGGGGTACTTTTTTGAAAAGATGTGTAGACATGGTTTGATTGGGTAGAGCTGCGAATATACTCAATTCAGAGCGTCTGTTCATTGCCACATCTTGTAATAAACCTACTAAGAAGCAGTGCGTTGAGCACCAGTGTATATTTTTTATAAAATAAAGCCTGGGACATCGGCAGATCGGAGTTGTGCTATATTCATTGCCAGTCAACGAAACTGTTTATTATTTCCATGAATTGTGGGACCGTGGTCTTAAAGTTATTGAGCAGCACCTGGTCAGAGCTTTGCTGAAGCCAGAGGTGGACAGCATACTCCTTGGTCCATATAGCAACCAGTGGGGTGGCTCCAGAACTCATTAAAGTAATCGAGCAGAGGAGTCTTTTACTGCAGTCATCACGCAAGATAAGAGAGTGTGGCCATGGAGCTCAACATTATGTACCCCCATCTTAAAATGACATTGTAAAATAAAATTAAGAGGGGAATTTAATTGTTTTAATACCAGGAACTGAGAACATCTCCAATACTAGTTCCAATAGAAACAAACTATTGAAGTCATGATGACAAATACCAACAGAGCTTGAACAAAACAAAACCAGTATTACCTCATATTACCACTACACAACTGACACACATAGGATACCATTAATAATATATGTCACTACAAGAATCATATTAATAAATTCTGTACATATAACTTGTAATTAAAATTGATTGTGATTCCTGGTTCCCTTTGTATTTGAATCAGGACACATATACATTCATGACAGCACTGAATACATATTGTTATTTGAAAAGTTATCAGTGACTCCTTTAAGATATCCTCTTAGAGTGTTTTATGTATGTGAGTGTCACAGTGTTGTCAAGTGTGGTGGAATAAATTAAATTGTTTATCTGTCTGTTGTTGTTATGACTTACACTTCATCATACACATACCCTAGACATATAACGTAGTCATCACACTATCCCAGAATAATTCTGACTGAGGTATACATATGTGGCAGCAAGTAAGGTTATCTATAATACACTACTCTTATTAGATATAGATACCTTCACAGCTGATCTCAGTCAGTACACTAAGTCCCCTATAAATATTTATAACATCCCACTTTACCACATATATTGGGGTCTCGCCCTCGGGATTTTGAATCTTTCCCTATTACAAATATTGGGGGTAATTCACTTCAGGGAATAATAAGAATTAAAAGGTATCCTTGGGTGAAAATAAATAAGGTTGAGCTCACAGTGCCTGTGTTGTCTTGAGTTAATTAGTCATAGATAAAATTGTTTAGACATTTATCTGTTAGACAATGGCCGACCTGGCAAAATTTCGATCTGCTGCTGTACAGACTGCGAAAGAGTTAGGAATGGACGGGCAAATTATGATTTCTTATGTCACTGCTGAATGTGACAAATATATTGAACGGGAAGAAAGAAGATTAGAAAAAGAGGCCGAAAGAAAATTAGAGGCTGAGACTAAGAGGTTGCAGATTGAGGCTGAGGCTGAGGCTAAGAAATTGGAAGCAGAAAGAGAAGAAAGAAGATTGACTGCAGAGAGGGAAGCAGAAAAGGAGGAGAAGAGATTACAAAGGGAACATGAGTTACGACTAAGGGAGTTTGAGTTTCAGGGCCATGCTCCTGAAAATGGTGCCAGTCCCTTTGCCTCGGATGCCACTGCTAGCCAAGGAGCCTCAACCTCAGCTATGAATTTTCATTTAGATCATTTTGTTGAGAAAGACGATGATATAGAGAGCTATCTAAATAGGTATGAACTATTAGCTACCACATATGGGTTAGAGAGAGAAAGGTGGAGCTTAAAGTTATCTCAGGGACTTCGTGGGGCAGCTTATGAAGTTTTTGCAAAAATGAGCAGAAGTGATCAGGAAAATTATGACATGCTAAAGCAGGCTCTTTTGTTAAGATATGAAAAGAATGCAGAATTTTATAGGAAAAAATTTAGGAATGCTAAACTACTGTCAGGTGAAACCTATCACCAGTTCTCTGCACGAATAGAGACATACTTGGAGAAATGGACTTCTCTGGGGAAAACCCAAGATCTTAAGGAAATGGTCCTTATAGAGCAATTAAGAGAGTCCATGGCTCCAGACCTGAGAAAGTTTCTCATGGAACAAGGTGCAGAGAGGCTGGGTGAGTTGCTAAATGTTGCTGAAAGGTATCAAGCAGCTCAAGCAGAGGTAACAGGTAATAAAAAGAAACAAGTGGATAACTTTAGGGCACCACAGAACTTTAATAAATTTGATCCTAGGGATCAAAACAAAGGTAAGCACCAGTTTGATAGGCCACGGTATGAAAATAAAAATAAAACCCCACAATTCGATGAAAGGAAATATGATGAAAGAAAATCTTTCAACCAAGGAAAAAGGTGGTGTAAAAATTGTAAGATGAACAATCATGACACTGACCATTGTAGAAGGAAACCTCCTCATTGTGCTGCTATGACATCGGGGAAAAGGAAAAGAAGGTCAAACCTGAAGAACTACAGGAACCATACCACCCCCCAGTGTGTGAAGATGTCATCTGTAATGGTGTCACTATAAGGTGTTTATATGATACCGGTTTAGATTACGATTCCGTTGTGAGTTCTCACCTGGTGCAGGCCGATCAATACACCACAGAAACAGTGGAGATTCAAACTGCAACCAAGGATGTAGCTACCATGACACTTCCCGTCGCCCGAATAA
This sequence comes from Oreohelix idahoensis, assembly GCA_024509875.1. NCBI lineage: Eukaryota > Metazoa > Mollusca > Gastropoda > Stylommatophora > Oreohelicidae > Oreohelix > Oreohelix idahoensis. The sequence goes on along the minus strand of JAMPIV010014709.1, from coordinate 415,685 downwards.
AAGTGAAAACGCGATATGTGGAGGGAATCATAAAAGCAGCAGTGATAAATGAGCCAATCTACCCTCTGATATTGGGGTGTAGATATGTCTTCTTGGGGAATCCCAAGAGACCTGTGATATTGGCAACAGTGCAGACCAGATCACAGTCTAAAAAGGAGGAGGATAATCCAATAAATACTCATCCAGATGAGATGAGGAAGGCACAGGCTGAGGACAAAAACACTCAAGCCATGTTTCAAGAAGTTGCCCAAATCTCATACACCTCCAGGCAAGGGAGAGTTTTTATATGAAGAAACAAACTGATATATAGGAAGGCTGGATCTGAATCCAATGGTCACGGACAGCTGGTCCTTCCCACTTCATATAGGACTAAAGTGTTGGAACTAGGGCATGCGATTCCCTTCAGTGGTCATATGGGAATCAGCGCAACAGGACAGCGAATAGCTTGTCACTATTTCTGGCCAGGAATAACTGAAGATATCAAAACGATATGTAAAATCCTGTCCAGAGTGCCAACGAGTAGCACCTAAACATTGGACTGCACCAGCAACTCTGGGGGAAATGCCCATAGTGGGAACACCCTTTGAGAGAGTTGCCGTGGATCTTGTGGGACCTCTCACCCGAACCAAGAGAAGGAACAGCTACATTCTGACTCTGGTGGACACTTGTTCTATGTGGGGAGAGGCAGTAGCCCTGTCATCGATTGATTCTAAACATGTGGCAGAGGCATTGCTCACAATTTTCACAAGGTTAGGCTTTCCCTATCAAATCTTGACTGATAATGGCTCTCAGTTCAAGGGGAAACTAACTGAAGAAGTTTTCAGGATCTTCCAGGCCAAACACTTCCATTGTAGTGTGTACCATCCCCAAGGGAACGGCCAAGTGGAAAGATTTAACGGCACGTTGATGTCGATCCTGAGAAAGTTGGCACACGAAAAAACCAGATACATGGGACCAGTACCTGCACGCCGCCCTCTTTGCTTATCGGGAGGTACCCCATAGTTCAACCGGTATGGCCCCGGCAACATTATTGTTTGGAAGGCCAATAAAAGGTCCACTCGAAGCTTTGTTAAGAACGTGGACTGATGAAAAGGCAGAGGAAAACATTACATCTTCATACCAATATGTGAATGAGCTGACCACTCGTTTAAAAACTGGCTGGAAACTTGCCAATGAAAATTTGAAACAAGCCAGGAAGAAACATGCTGCCTATTATAACAGGAAGGCGAAAAGACAGAGATTTGGCTGTGGGAGAGAAGGTACTGCTTCTTCTCCCCGGGAGTCAGAATAAGTTACAGATTGGATGGCAAGGTCCATATACAGTTTTAGAGAAGGTGTCTAGAACAAATTATAAGATAGATAAGAAGGGGAAAGAAAAAATCTATCATGTGAATCTCCTGAAGAAATATTTGGAAAGAGAACATCAGGAAGAGACACACTTGTTGACCTTGTCCATCGCCATGGAGATGAAAAAGGAACCACTTTCATCATTTGAATATCCATTACACCCCTGTGAGACAGCAGCACAGGTGAAAATCAGTACACATTTAACAAAACTCAGAAAGAGAGAGTGCAACAGGTTCTAAATAATCATGCAGAGGTGTTAACAGACCGACCAGGCATACAAACCTATTGGAATATGATATGAAACTGATAGACCCCACACCTGTCTGTATGAAACCATATTCGATTCCGTTTGCTAAGGAGAAAGCTTTGAAGGAAGAGATAGACTATCTGTTGAAGGAAGGAATTATTTCACACAGTGAATCCTCATATAGTTCCGGTGTTGTACTCTTAAGGAAGCCCTCTGGAGAACATAGACTCTGTATAGATTACAGGAGACTGAATGCTATTACAGAAGGACAGGTGGATCCATTGCCGGATACAAATCAGCTGTTTGCCAGACTAAAATAAAGCTAAATATTTCTCAAAAGTGGATCTGAGTAAAGGATACTATCAGATTCCAGTAAAGCCTGAGGTTAGACCATACCTAGCTTTTAGTACCTCAGAAGGACACTATGAGTTTAATAGATTGCCATTTGGATTGAAGAATGCGCCTAGTGTCTTCTCTAGAATGATGAGAAAATTATTGGACCCTCTGAATAATCCATGTATAACAAATTTCATGGATGATATCCTTATAGCAACAGAAACATTTGAGGAACACATTGACTCTCTGAAGATGCTGTTTGATCGACTTAGGGAAGCAAATTTAACAGCCCGACCAACCAAATGTTGCGTTGGATGTAAAGAATTGGAATTTTTGGGACACACAGTTTATCAGGGAAACATGACCCCTGACCCAAAGAATTTAGAGAAACTAAAGAAAGCCCCGAGACCACAAACCAAGAAGGACGTGAGATCCTTTGTCTCATTATGTGGTTTCTACCAGAAGTATATCAAAAACTTTAATTCCATATGTGCACCGTTAACTGATTTGACACGTAAAGGACATCCAGATCGCATTACATGGACACCACAATGTGAAATGGCTTACCAAGAATTGAAGGAAAAGCTCACAAGTAAACCTATTTTGAAATTACCTGACTTAAGTCAAGAATTCATAGTAAGGACGGATGCCAGTAATATTGGGTTAGGTGCAACTCTACTACAGAAATCAGATGCATTGGATGGGGAATTAAGCCCAGTGGCATATGCTAGCAGAAAATTGAATAAAGCTGAAATCAACTACTCAACTAGCGAAAAAGAATGTCTTGCAGTAATATGGGCAATAAAGAAATTCAATATTTATCTGTATGGGAAGGCATTTAAGTTGCAAACGGATCACAAACCTTTATCGTTTCTAGCCCAGGCTAGGCATGAGAACTCTAGGTTACTCCGATGGTCCTTACTTTTGGCTCCCTATAATTTTAGCATTGAGTATATATCTGGAAAAAACAAATTTGGGAGCGGATTTTTAAGCCGCCATCCGTGTGATGAGAATCACCGTAAACCCCAGAAATAATAATAAATTTCTCTATGTGTATATAGAATAAAGGACTGACATATAATGTCTGTTTTAAGAGGGGAGATGTCGTGAATTATTCTAATCCCCATATATAAATTAAAACGTAAATGCAAAGCCTAACAAATAAATTTAATAAAAGGAAAGAAGAATGGTAAAGAACAGTGCTGTCACAATGACTGTACTCGAAATCCCCCTTGTTTTCTACTTCGTCTGCAAATTGTAACGCTTTCACGTTGATAGTAAAAGCCTACTGTATTATTACCCGCTTTCTTCAATGAAACGTGTACTGTATTTCTTGGAAAAACCTTGAGATACGCAAGCTGATCAATGACCTAAATTTAATATTTCATTCATTCCATTTTATACACGGCGTAACTAAAAGACAGATGGACTAAAGGATAGAGAGAAGGGAGAGGCAGAAAGCAGGGACACGTGCAACACTAAACACGCGTCGCGCGATACACAATTGCTGCCATCACGCGTGTAAGGCCACATGCACTAACTTTATTTCAAATCGACAGTGATAAAATTCACTACCCATACCAGAGTTAGGTTTTAAAATCCTGAAAAACGCTTATTGGGAATTATGACATTATACCGGTTTACGTTTGAAAACATGACAGTACCCAGACACCCTCAAGTTTGGAAGTGAGAAGGTAGTAACAGCACGACTATCCTAGAAGAAAATGCATATTGGCTCCATTAAATTCGTATATTTGGGTTCCTTAGGGTTTGCTGACAAAGAATATGTAAAACGTTACGCAAATAGTCTAGGAATTACCAAGTTATGGCCAAAATAAAATAGTGGGGGTGCCTGACAGCATGAAATCATTTCTGCTCATAAAATTTTTTTTATAACGTGTTTGAAAAAACATTACGTTACGGAAATAGCCTACCATGTTAACTCCTATTTGATTGGAGCGCAACAAATGTAAGACTAAACACGATTGGTCGGGCTATAAATACTATCTTGTGTTGTTATGGGAAACGAATAGAAGGGGTACTTTTTTGAAAAGATGTGTAGACATGGTTTGATTGGGTAGAGCTGCGAATATACTCAATTCAGAGCGTCTGTTCATTGCCACATCTTGTAATAAACCTACTAAGAAGCAGTGCGTTGAGCACCAGTGTATATTTTTTTATAAAATAAAGCCTGGGACATCGGCAGATCGGAGTTGTGCTATATTCATTGCCAGTCAACGAAACTGTTTATTATTTCCATGAATTGTGGGACCGTGGTCTTAAAGTTATTGAGCAGCACCTGGTCAGAGCTTTGCTGAAGCCAGAGGTGGACAGCATACTCCTTGGTCCATATAGCAACCAGTGGGGTGGCTCCAGAACTCATTAAAAGTAATCGAGCAGAGGAGTCTTTTACTGCAGTCATCACGCAAGATAAGAGAGTGTGGCCATGGAGCTCAACATTATGTACCCCATCTTAAAATGACATTGTAAAAGAAAATTAAGAGGGGAATTTAATTGTTTTAATACCAGGAACTGAGAACATCTCCAATACTAGTTCCAATAGAAAAAACTATTGAAGTCATGATGACAAATACCAACAGAGCTTGAACAAAACAAAACCAGTATTACCTCATATTAATACTACACAACTGACACACATAGGATACTATTAATAATATATGTCACTACAAGATTCATATTAATAAATTCTGTACATATAACTTGTAATTAAAATTGATTGTGATTCCTGGTTCCCTTTGTATTTGAATCAGGACACATATACATTCATGACAGCACTGAATACATATTGTTATTTGAAAAGTTATCAGTGACTCCTTTAAGATATCCTCTTAGAGTGTTTTATGTATGTGAGTGTCACAGTGTTGTCAAGTGTGGTGGAATAAATTAAATTGTTTATCTGTCTGTTGTTGTTATGACTTACACTTCATCATACACATACCCTAGACATATAACGTAGTCATCACACTATTCCAGAATAATTCTGACTGAGGTATACATATGTGGCAGCAAGTAAGGTTATCTATAATACACTACTCTTATTAGATATAGATACCTTCACAGCTGATCTCAGTCAGTACACTAAGTCCCCTATAAATATTTATAACATCCCACTTTACCACATATATTGGGGTCTCGCTCTCGGGATTTTGAATCTTTCCCTATTAAAAATATTGGGGGTAATTCACTTCAGGGAATAATAAGAATTAAAAGGTATCCTTGGGTGAAAATAAATAAGGTTGAGCTCACAGTGCCTGTGTTGTCCTGAGTTAATTAGTCATAGATAAAATTGTTTAGTTAAATATTTTAGACATTTATCTGTTAGACAATGGCCGACCTGGCAAAATTTCGATCTGCTGCTGTACAGACTGCGAAAGAGTTAGGAATGGACGGGCAAATTATGATTTCTTATGTCACTGCTGAATGTGACAAATATATTGAACGGGAAGAAAGAAGATTAGAAAAAGAGGCCGAAAGAAAATTAGAATCTGAAAGATTGGCCGAAGATAAGAGAATAGAAGCTGAAAAAGAGATTAAGAGGTTGCAGATTGAGGCTGAGGCTAAGAGGTTGCAGATTGAGGCTGACAAAGAGGCTAAAGCATTGGAAGCCGAGGAAAGAAGACAAGCTGCAGAAGAAAGAAGATTGACTGCAGAGAGGGAAGCAGAAAAGGAGGAGAAGAGATTACAAAGGGAACATGAGTTACGACTAAGGGAGTTTGAGTTTCAAGGCCATGCTCCTGAAAATGGTGCCAGTCCCTTTGCCTCTGATGCCACTGCTCGCCAAGGAGCCTCAACCTCAGCTATGAATTTTCATTTAGATCATTTTGTTGAGAAAGACGATGATATAGAGAGCTATCTAAATAGGTATGAACTATTAGCTACCACATATGGGTTAGAGAGAGAAAGGTGGAGCTTAAAGTTATCTCAGGGACTTCGTGGGGCAGCTTATGAAGTTTTTGCAAAAATGAGCAGAAGTGATCAGGAAAATTATGACATGCTAAAGCAGGCTCTTTTGTTAAGATATGAAAAGAATGCAGAATTTTATAGGAAAAAATTTAGGAATGCTAAACTACTGTCAGGTGAAACCTATCACCAGTTCTCTGCACGAATAGAGACATACTTGGAGAAATGGACTTCTCTGGGGGGGAATAAAACCCAAGATCTTAAGGAAATGGTCCTTATAGAGCAATTAAGAGAGTCCATGGCTCCAGACCTGAGAAAGTTTCTCATGGAACAAGGTGCAGAGAGGCTGGGTGAGTTGCTAAATGTTGCTGAAAGGTATCAAGCAGCTCAAGCAGAGGTAACAGGTAATAAAAAGAAACAAGTGGATAACTTTAGGGCACCACAGAACTTTAATAAATTTGATCCTAGGATCAAAACAAAGGTAAGCACCAGTTTGATAGGCCACGGTATGAAAATAAAAATAAAACCCCACAATTCGATGAAAGGAAATATGATGAAAGAAAATCTTTCAACCAAGGAAAAAGGTGGTGTAAAAATTGTAAGATGAACAATCATGACACTGACCATTGTAGAAGGAAACCTCCTCATTGTGCTGCTATGACATCGGGGAAAAAGGAAAAGAAGGTCAAACCTGAAGAACTACAGGAACCATACCACCCCCCAGTGTGTGAAGATGTCATCTGTAATGGTGTCACTATAAGGTGTTTATATGATACCGGTTTAGATTACGATTCCGTTGTGAGTTCTCACCTGGTGCAGGCCGATCAATACACCACAGAAACAGTGGAGATTCAAACTGCAACCAAGGATGTAGCTACCATGACACTTCCCGTCGCCCGAATAAAAGTGAAAACGCGATATGTGGAAGGAATCATAAAAGCAGCAGTGATAAATGAGCCAATCTACCCTCTGATATTGGGGTGTAGATATGTCTCTTGGGATTCCCCAAGAGACCTGTGATATTGGCAACAGTGCAGACCAGATCACAGTCTAAAAAGGAGGAGGATAATCCAATAAATACTCATCCAGATGAGATGAGGAAGGCACAGGCTGAGGACAAAACACTCAAGCCATGTTTCAAGAAGTTGCCCAAATCTCATACACCTCCAGGCAAGGGAGAGTTTTATATGAAGAACAAACTGATATATAGGAAGGCTGGATCTGAATCCAATGGTCACGGACAGCTGGTCCTTCCCACTTCATATAGGACTAAAGTGTTGGAACTAGGGCATGCGATTCCCTTCAGTGGTCATATGGGAATCAGCGCAACAGGACAGCGAATAGCTTGTCATTATTTCTGGCCAGGAATAACTGAAGATATCAAACGATATGTAAAATCCTGTCCAGAGTGCCAACGAGTAGCACCTAAACATTGGACTGCACCAGCAACTCTGGGGGAAATGCCCATAGTGGGAACACCCTTTGAGAGAGTTGCCGTGGATCTTGTGGGACCTCTCACCCGAACCAAGAGAAGGAACAGCTACATTCTGACTCTGGTGGACACTTGTTCTATGTGGGGAGAGGCAGTAGCCCTGTCATCGATTGATTCTAAACATGTGGCAGAGGCATTGCTCACAATTTTCACAAGGTTAGGCTTTCCCAATCAAATCTTGACTGATAATGGCTCTCAGTTCAAGGGGAAACTAACTGAAGAAGTTTTCAGGATCTTCCAGGCCAAACACTTCCATTGTAGTGTGTACCATCCCCAAGGGAACGGCCAAGTGGAAAGATTTAACGGCACGTTGATGTCGATCCTGAGAAAGTTGGCACACGAAAAACCAGATACATGGGACCAGTACCTGCACGCCGCCCTCTTTGCTTATCGGGAGGTACCCCATAGTTCAACCGGTATGGCCCCGGCAACATTATTGTTTGGAAGGCCAATAAAAGGTCCACTCGAAGCTTTGTTAAGAACGTGGACTGATGAAAAGGCAGAGGAAAACATTACATCTTCATACCAATATGTGAATGAGCTGACCACTCGTTTAAAAACTGGCTGGAAACTTGCCAATGAAAATTTGAAACAAGCCAGGAAGAAACATGCTGCCTATTATAACAGGAAGGCGAAAGACAGAGATTTGGCTGTGGGAGAGAAGGTACTGCTTCTTCTCCCCGGGAGTCAGAATAAGTTACAGATTGGATGGCAAGGTCCATATACAGTTTTAGAGAAGGTGTCTAGAACAAATTATAAGATAGATAAGAAGGGGAAAGAAAAAATCTATCATGTGAATCTCCTGAAGAAATATTTGGAAAGAGAACATCAGGAAGAGACACACTTGTTGACCTTGTCCATCGCCATGGAGATGAAAAAGGAACCACTTTCATCATTTGAATATCCATTACACCCCTGTGAGACAGCAGCACAGGTGAAAATCAGTACACATTTAACAAAAACTCAGAAAGAGAGAGTGCAACAGGTTCTAAATAATCATGCAGAGGTGTTAACAGACCGACCAGGGCATACAAAAATATTGGAATATGATATGAAACTGATAGACCCCACACCTGTCTGTATGAAACCATATTCGATTCCGTTTGCTAAGGAGAAAGCTTTGAAGGAAGAGATAGACTATCTGTTGAAGGAAGGAATTATTTCACACAGTGAATCCTCATATAGTTCCGGTGTTGTACTCTTAAGGAAGCCCTCTGGAGAACATAGACTCTGTATAGATTACAGGAGACTGAATGCTATTACAGAAGGACAGGTGGATCCATTGCCGGATACAAATCAGCTGTTTGCCAGACTAAATAAAGCTAAATATTTCTCAAAAGTGGATCTGAGTAAAGGATACTATCAGATTCCAGTAAAGCCTGAGGTTAGACCATACCTAGCTTTTAGTACCTCAGAAGGACACTATGAGTTTAATAGATTGCCATTTGGATTGAAGAATGCGCCTAGTGTCTTCTCTAGAATGATGAGAAAATTATTGGACCCTCTGAATAATCCATGTATAACAAATTTCATGGATGATATCCTTATAGCAACAGAAACATTTGAGGAACACATTGACTCTCTGAAGATGCTGTTTGATCGACTTAGGGAAGCAAATTTAACAGCCCGACCAACCAAATGTTGCGTTGGATGTAAAGAATTGGAATTTTTGGGACACACAGTTTATCAGGGAAACATGACCCCTGACCCAAAGAATTTAGAGAAACTAAAGAAAGCCCCGAGACCACAAACCAAGAAGGACGTGAGATCCTTTGTCTCATTATGTGGTTTTACCAGAAGTATATCAAAAACTTTAATTCCATATGTGCACCGTTAACTGATTTGACACGTAAAGGACATCCAGATCGCATTACATGGACACCACAATGTGAAATGGCTTACCAAGAATTGAAGGAAAAGCTCACAAGTAAACCTATTTTGAAATTACCTGACTTAAGTCAAGAATTCATAGTAAGGACGGATGCCAGTAATATTGGGTTAGGTGCAACTCTACTACAGAAATCAGATGCATTGGATGGGGAATTAAGCCCAGTGGCATATGCTAGCAGAAAGTTGAATAAAGCTGAAATCAACTACTCAACTAGCGAAAAAGAATGTCTTGCAGTAATATGGGCAATAAAGAAATTCAATATTTATCTGTATGGGAAGGCATTTAAGTTGCAAACGGATCACAAACCTTTATCGTTTCTAGCCCAGGCTAGGCATGAGAACTCTAGGTTACTCCGATGGTCCTTACTTTTGGCTCCCTATAATTTTAGCATTGAGTATATATCTGGAAAAACAAATTTGGGAGCGGATTTTTTAAGCCGCCATCCGTGTGATGAGAATCACCGTAAACCCCAGAAATAATAATAAATTTCTCTATGTGTATATAGAATAAAGGACTGACATATAATGTCTGTTTTAAGAGGGGAGATGTCGTGAATTATTCTAATCCCCATATATAAATTAAAACGTAAATGCAAAGCCTAACAAATAAATTTAATAAAAGGAAAGAAGAATGGTAAAGAACAGTGCTGTCACAATGACTGTACTCGAAATCCCCCTTGTTTTCTACTTCGTCTGCAAATTGTAACGCTTTCACGTTGATAGTAAAAGCCTACTGTGTCGCTGCACGCTTTCTTCAATGAAACGTGTACTGTATTTCTTGGAAAAAACCTTGAGATACGCAAGCTGATCAATGACCTAAATTTAATATTTCATTCATTCCATTTTATACACGGCGTAACTAAAAGACAGATGGACTAAAGGATAGAGAGAAGGGAGAGGCAGAAAGCAGGGACACGTGCAACACTAAACACGCGTCGCGCGATACACAATTGCTGCCATCACGCGTGTAAGGCCACATGCACTAACTTTATTTCAAATCGACAGTGATAAAATTCACTACCCATACCAGAGTTAGGTTTTAAAATCCTGAAAAACGCTTATTGGGAATTATGACATTATACCGGTTTACGTTTGAAAACATGACAGTACCCAGACACCCTCAAGTTTGGAAGTGAGAAGGTAGTAACAGCACGACTATCCTAGAAGAAAATGCATATTGGCTCCATTAAATTCGTATATTTGGGTTCCTTAGGGTTTGCTGACAAAGAATATGTAAAACGTTACGCAAATAGTCTAGGAATTACCAAGTTATGGCCAAAATAAAATAGTGGGGGTGCCTGACAGCATGAAATCATTTCTGCTCATAAAATTTTTTTTATAACGTGTTTGAAAAAACATTACGTTACGGAAATAGCCTACCATGTTAACTCCTATTTGATTGGAGCGCAACAAATGTAAGACTAAACACGATTGGTCGGGCTATAAATACTATCTTGTGTTGTCAGGGGAAACGTGAAAAAGGGGTACTTTTTTGAAAAGATGTGTAGACATGGTTTGATTGGGTAGAGCTGCGAATATACTCAATTCAGAGCGTCTGTTCATTGCCACATCTTGTAATAAACCTACTAAGAAGCAGTGCGTTGAGCACCAGTGTATATTTTTTTATAAAATAAAGCCTGGGACATCGGCAGATCGGAGTTGTGCTATATTCATTGCCAGTCAACGAAACTGTTTATTATTTCCATGAATTGTGGGACCGTGGTCTTAAAGTTATTGAGCAGCACCTGGTCAGAGCTTTGCTGAAGCCAGAGGTGGACAGCATACTCCTTGGTCCATATAGCAACCAGTGGGGTGGCTCCAGAACTCATTAAAGTAATCGAGCAGAGGAGTCTTTTACTGCAGTCATCACGCAAGATAAGAGAGTGTGGCCATGGAGCTCAACATTATGTACCCCCCATCTTAAAATGATATTGTAAAATAAAATTAAGAGGGGAATTTAATTGTTTTAATACCAGGAACTGAGAACATCTCCAATACTAGTTCCAATAGAAACAAACTATTGAAGTCATGATGACAAATACCAACAGAGCTTGAACAAAACAAAACCAGTATTACCTCATATTACCACTACACAACTGACACACATAGGATACCATTAATAATATATGTCACTACAAGAATCATATTAATAAATTCTGTACATATAACTTGTAATTAAAATTGATTGTGATTCCTGGTTCCCTTTGTATTTGAATCAGGACACATACTAATTGATTATTAAATTTGTTATATATTATTTTACAAACTCATAGTTGATTCAGTTCTTATAGATAAGAGATCGCATGTATGATCGAAAATCTTTATAACGAATTTCGCTGAATTAACTCAGCTGGGGGCTCGAACAAGCTAAACTATTGCTTACAACTTCACAAAAAATGCCGGATCAGATATAAGTTAATAGTGCTCTGCCCTATACAGCATTGTTCTTTACTTCTGAAAAATCATGTGAACACTACCTTGAGATAGAAGCGTCATTATCCTTCTATCAACAACTCTGCTAAGAGTAATCTTGTGCGAAGGTAGGCACCTTTGACGACCCATTTTAAATACTCTTGAGTTTGGCCACTGGTGGACCACTACTGCAGAGCAAAGGGGAGGCAAATCCCGTGACAATGACACATTAAGATAGGGTTATGTCTGAAAGTATGTGGTGGTCACGCAGAGGTCACGATGGACACACAACTCCAACAGGCTTTGTCCATTTTCATTCATCTTGCCTATACCAAACCTGCCCAGACATGAAGACAGTGAAACATTATCGGCCTCCACTCTAGCGTTGGTCACTAAGAAGAGCATGTTGTTCTTGTCTAGGTGTGCTTTTCGTGATTGCTGCTAGATTCTCGTAGAACTCGTCTTTAGCTTCTGAGGCAGAGTACAGAGTAGGAGCATACACTCTAAAAATGGTGATGGGACCTGCACTACTTTGCAGGCGGAGCGTTAGCAGCGTTCTGACCTGGTTCAACTATTTTAATTAGCGATTTAAAAAAATCGAGACCTGCTTCGTGCTCTCTACTTTTAAGGTCTTTTCCTTGACAATAAAATGTTTAGTCCTTCTCGCTCACCCCTCCAGAGCCTGCCAGGCGCATTTCCTAAAGTGCAGGTATATCCACCTGAAGTCGTTTAAGTTCGTCGTTGATTATGACGACCTTCTTGGCAGATTTTCAGATAGTCCAGTCAACATCCCAATCTGATAGTTTTTTCTTTCTATTATGTATTGTTTTGTGATTATTGCTTGGTACAAAATATTCTGTCCACAGTTCGGATTTGACCCTAATCCCCATGCACCCAATGGGGTAAGTAGACAGTGGCGGGACAACACCTAATTTACTGGGGGCTACCCAGCTTGAAGCGGGCGGTAGCTGTCCAGTGAGATCCTAGAACTTCTCCTACTATCGGAAGTAACCCCTGGCCCTATGGCTATTGGGCAAGAAGCTTATAACCGGTAAATGCTACTTCCCGTGTTGTGGCGACACCATAGGATGAAGCTAGACTGTCTTCTCCAGGGCGCGAGCTTGGGCACAGTTATATTGAGATCAAGTTGTTGCCCATGCAGCATATTCCCCCTCTCCACGTAGCCAGTCGGCCCAAAGGAACAGAAGTCGCCGATCCGATACAATGTGGCCCCAGTGACGTCGCAGGAGTTGCCAGAATATTGTCAAAACAACATTAGACTGCCTAAGGGACTCTGTCTCCAGATTTATCCTCAGGGTTTACATTTCCAAAGCTTTTTACGTAAAAGGATATTTCCGCAAGGCAGCGGAGGTTTGAAATCAAGAGTTTTACGTTCTCTTAGATAGGCTGTCAACCAAGGATCACGAGCCTTATCTGCCCGAAGCTGTTGGTTTTAAAGCGCCAGTGGCTCGCCTTCTGATTTTCTCCTGTCAGTATAAACAGTTCTGCCGGGCTCAAATTGAGCCACACGTGAAGGCCGAGAGCAGGTCTAGGCTGCCAGTGGCCATTTGAGGCGCGTGCCGTAGAAGCAATTATTTGTCATAACCACACATGACATTAAAGAAAGTAAAGGTAGTCTGTTAAAGGAGTTTTCTGGACGCTTATATTATTTAGTACTGGCTTTTGCATCGATGTTTGGACTTGAGCATACGAACACTGCAACATGTAACGCGAATAAGGGACGTTCACTTCGTAGTCATTTATATAGATTTATTTTACACGGGACAAACGATGAGCTCCAAATTTTGATGAAAAATGGTGGCATGCATTTTCATATCAGCAAGGAAAAAAATACAATGACTGGTAGGCAGAGTTACCGTCAGTAACAGTCATAATGTCCATGAATTAACACTGCATATCAAACTCGTCGAAAAGTCATTTAATATTGTACCAAATACTTTCATTTACAATCCATCCATCACAGGCACACATATAAATATATTCTTCACAGAATCTGTAACTCGTGCAGTGGACTTTACACACACAATCCGAGCTCTCACACTTGCGTCCGAAAACTTTGAAGTACACAGCCCACAAGAGGGCGTTACAAGTCTACAGCAGACGTGCATACCTAATTTTTACTGAAAACTGACGTCACTAATACTTATAATGGAGAGGTTTACTAGTGGTGTGTCTAGGTGTTACTTCATCGGTTCACATCAATGCCTTCCCTTAGAAAATGCACTGACGTGTACGAACATAAGCGTAACATAGTCCTATAGCGGGTACTGCTACAGGGGAGTGAAATGTGTGAGACTTCATTATAATATGTCCAGCTTTATGGGGTGGGGTGACTAGTTCACCTCCTAGCTACCTTTCCTTTCGCTAGCTCAAGAGAGAGTCGGGTACTCAGTGACAGCTGGGTAGATTTGAGTGTGTCGCTACCGGGTTTTGAACCCAGAACTCGTTAACTTTGCCGCGACAGACAAACGCTCTAAATACTCTACCAATCGAAAGAACATGCAATTAGACACATCTCACAGGTGCGTAATACATTTTTAACAAAAAAATCAGTTAATGAAGTCTGACGTCAAAGCCGGTTAGAATGACCCGTTCAATAGGGACTTTGAAAACTTTACAGCCATTTTTTTACGGAAGTGAGGAAAGCATAGTGGGGTTGTTTGGTGTTATCAGAGTCACAAAAATAGAAAGGAACATCGATTTCCGCATCCATTGTTTCGAGCCATTTTATAAGGTTTTATTTTGTAAACAGCAATAAAATACAGAAGCATCAATTAGCATATAACAAAAGGTGGCGATTACGTCAGCCGTGTTAATTTTCTTTCAACTATTCTAATCGGACGTAAATATGTCTCACCGCTTGAATAGTCTGCCGTTTCAAGCTGCATGTTCAAAATTTTATAGGGGTATTATTAAATTATAACGTATTTTGTAGAAATATCGATTGCAATCAAGTTGACAACTCCCGCTTCCGTGGTAACCTTCATGATGCTTTGACATTTTGATGAATTACTTCTGCCAAGGTTATGCCGAACAGACTGCCTGTAGCTGGGAGAATCATTAACTACTTTAAGAAAATAAATGAAAATGCTTGTGTGGAAGAGAGGGATAGAGAGAGCTAAAGTACTTTAAAGAAGGGTGGAGTAAGTCAGGTGAGAATTGGGGGAATTACAAGCAAGTGATCACCAACCTTGGTAGAGAGTGCAGAACTTGGGTCAATGAGAGGACAGAGCTGGAAATTGATCAACTGAACACTGATCAAGCTGGGGATGATGATGTCATTGTGTACACTGATGGGTCTGTAATCCGTGGTGAGAAATCAGGGTGGAGCTTCTCTGCTAGAGTAAAGGGCAGAATCGTCGCTTAACATAGCGGGACTTACATGATAACAACTTCCAGCATGAGAATGGAGGTAGAGGCAGTTACTGCAGCCTTAAGGTGGCTGTCTGAAACTTCATTAACAATGGCACTTAATGTATCAGACTCACAATCTATGCAACATAAGATTCATTAGATATCAGACAAATAGTTACACATTGTTGATTTCTGGCCAATATCACAATGTAAGGTCTACATGTGTGTTTCAAAGTTCCCATGTTTTGACATAACATTATTTTCAATTTACAATCTAATAAATACGCAATTGATGCAGTAACATTTATGAAGTCGGGGATTTTTTTTATCGTGGTTATTGATCTAAGAAGGAACTGCTTATAAGTATTCAAATGGCACTGATAAAATAGCTGCACAATTGCAACAGGGATGCCCCGCATATGAGGTACAAAAAGTACCCGCATGACCGTCGCCACTCTCAGCCCAAGAGGACGTCTGTTGATACACTAGAAACTTAAGGTAGACACTCTCAGTCCAGGAGAAAGTCTGTTGTTACATCAGAAACTTGAGGCAGACACTCTCAGTCTAGGAGGAAGTGTGTTGTTACATCAGAAACTTGAGGCAGACATTCTCAGTTCAGGAGAAAGTCTGTTGTTACAGCAGAAACTTGCGGCAGACACTCTCAGTCTAGGAGAAAGTCTGTTGTTACATCAGAAACTTCAGATAGACAATCTCAATCCAGAAGAAAGTCTGTTGTTACATCAGAAACTTGAAGCAGACATTCTCAATCCAGGAAAAAGTCTTGTTACACAGGAAACTTGAAGTAGACACTCTCAGTCCAGGAGAAAGTCTGTTGTTACATCAGAAACTTGAGACAGACACTCTCAGTCTAAGAGAAATTATGTTGTTATATCATAAACTTGAAGCAGACATTCTCAGTCCAGGAGGAAGCGTGATGTTACATCAGAAACTTGAAGTAGACACTCTCAGTCCAGGAGAAAGTCTGTTGTTACAGCAGAAACTTGAGGCAGACTTCTGCTTTCTTGAAACATACGCAAGTTAAAGGTGTTCGACGAGGAATAATCTGATTATGTCCATTCACCAACATCTACCTTCCTGCTCCGTATGGAATACGAGACCACTGCTACCGCTCACCTGCAGGAAACCTGTACAAAACCAATCATATGCTTTTGCAGCGGTACTTTATTTAACAGTTTTTATTACTTGATCACGTTACCAGCTCCAAGCACCTCTTATTAGTCGCCTCTTACGATGTTGTTGTTGTTGTTGTTATTGTTACAGCGGCGCTTGGGCTCTCGCCCTTCAGCTCAATGCCACGTAGTGATATCTGCATGTGTCACGGAGTGTTCGAACGTTTCGTCTAGATTATTTTAAAATTCATTCCTTTTCTATTCCTTCACATTTTATCTGTTTTCTCTACGAAATATTTGCACCTGCGATCTGTTCTATTGCGTTTTTTAAGTCTTCACTAATAGTCCTGTCATACGATCCTGAAGCTATCTTCTTCTACAAGGCATTAAAAGTTATTTCTTTAGGGACGTCTATACGATTTATTCGCTTGGTCGAAATCACAGTGGTTCCCAGAGTATTATATTTTCCGTGTTCAGTGGTCAACTGAAAATCGGCACGATAAATCTTGGCATGGCTGAACGAGAGACGGGAAATAATTAACTTGGCGTGGGAATCAGAAATGTTTTAACTTCATGCGAACAAATGTTGAGTTTTAAAATCACTTGCTGATAACCGTTGGAAGAAAACGCACGCTTATAGAATAGAGCCTCAAGCTGACCCATATCTACAGTATATGTGCCTTGAGTGTGTAAACGCTACTAAGATTTTATTTCTTAAAAAAAGCGGTGGGTAAAGTCCTGAGCGGTAAGCAAACTCTCAGTATTCGCTTAATTAGCTAACTCTAATATCAAGGGATTAGTTAATTGATGTAAAGAGTGAAATACTTAATATTGTGGTTTTATTTCTTTACATTAGATTGATAGCTATTTTGCATTTATGTATTTTGAATGTTATTGATGCATTATAATGATGTAAGTACTGGCTGATATCTGAAAGTACTACATTCTAATGATTTTGGGAATGTGATGAAGAAAGCTGTTGTGAACGAGAGAAGAACCAAATCATTCAATGGACGAGTGAATGAACTATCATTCCTCCAATGCAGTTACGCATGGACGCACTCGGCCAGGCGTCTGCTTGTAACAAAGGTTGACCTGACTGACCTGACCAGTGTGAGACTACCGCTAGACAGGAATTTGTAAACAAATGGACAGTCGCCTTTAAAGAAAAGACTGACGTTACGGTTCAGGTAAATATATTATTAGGCACCATTCTGAGACGAAATGTCCAGAAGTGGCTGTATTTAATATATCTGTATAAAACAGAAGATTGATTACCTGTATTATCTTCCACAGCGCAGTTGCAGAATCCTAGCCAGTTTCTGGATTTTGATTGCTGTAGATTGTTGCGAGTAAACCGCCTAGTTGCTCTATGCTACAGAGAGAACTAGTGCTTACGTCTCAAACCCTCTAGCGGTGATCACAAGTCAGCAACCCTGAGCAGTCTACAGCATTTAAGCATTCAACACCTCGTCAGCACCTGAACATAATAACTCAACTTCACAACCAGGTTAACAAAAAGCCTAGTCATCTCTTGGACTGTAGCCCCACAGAATCAAATTCTCCAGTTGGTAATCCCTACCTACTGGGACGCCTAGGAGAAGTCCAAGCAGATAAGTCTACTTAAAACCCAGGCCAAAATCAGAATTCACTTATCCAAGAAATAGCCATAGGAATAAACTCTCGTCAGTGAAGAAAATAGCCTATCATTCTTATCTGAACTAAAGACACTGACAGTTTTTCTGAATCCTTGAATAAGTAATGTCATAACTGTCTTTTGTTAAATTTCCTAGTATTTCTTTTCAAAGTACATGTCAACATTGATTTTATTTTCCACTGTAATTAAAGTAATTATGTACATTCTGTAACTCACCATCATTCTGAGTTTGACTTAGTCGATTGTATGTTCTGCTCAGAAAAAACATACTCAACCCTCCTTGTATTACTTGTTACTACTAGTTCATCTTCAAAAAGATTAGAGTAAGAAAGAGTTAGTCGTCGCCAGAAAAATACAAGAGTTGGTAGTCTAAAAGGTGAGAGAATCACTGACACCAACCTGTGCCCTTCTGTTAACTCTTTCCCTCAACACTAGCTCACCTCTGTGAAA
This sequence comes from Oreohelix idahoensis, assembly GCA_024509875.1. Taxonomy (NCBI): domain Eukaryota; kingdom Metazoa; phylum Mollusca; class Gastropoda; order Stylommatophora; family Oreohelicidae; genus Oreohelix; species Oreohelix idahoensis. Next base: position 397,428 of record JAMPIV010014709.1, on the reverse strand, counting down.
ACTAGTGTATAAAGGTCTGTGTGCTTTCTACATTCATCATCCATAAAATACATCGCTCCCTGCGACATTAGGGTCCTTTATCCGGGATGTTACCTTTGGTGACCTATCTGCAGAAGAATTGTTGAATCTTTAACTAGTAGTCTATCAATACCTTGGAGTAGAATCTATTATATATCCCTAGACAACGAAACTTCTTTTATTTTCTGAACAGAATTGTGGAATTACACAGTAGAATAAGGAAAGTGAAATCTGAATGGTCCTGGAATTAATTAATTAATTATTTAATTAAGTTACTTAGATTAATTAAGCTCATTAAGTTAATTAGTGGCTTAAGATAACTAAGTGTACAAGTTGATGAGTGTGTGTGAAAGACTGGCTGCAATTGTAACACCTTACTTCAGAAGAAATAAGAGTATACACAGGGTTAAAAATAAATAAATTATAATTGAGTCTGGCTCAAGTTAATAATATCTTAATTCAGCAAAAATAAGTATATTATTAAAATATCAATTATACTAGTCTCATGAAAAGGGATAAATTACGTCATTAGACTTAATAGTATTACCCCAAGCCTCAGTAAATTGATCAGTGGTTCTTATTACAATACTTCATAGAATTATTAGTAATAATCGGAAGCAAGTGTAGCGTCTGTCTAAAGTTTATAATACCTTAATTCAGCAGAAATAAGTATTATTAAAATATCAGTTATACTTGCCTCAGTAAAAGGGATACATTACGTCAGTAGACTTAATAGTATTACCTCGAGCTTCAGTAAATTGATCAGTGGTTTATTATTGCAATACTTCATAGAATTATTAGTAATAACTGGAAACTAGTGCAGCGTATACTGAGAGATTGAACTACCTACCCAGCGATCTAAAATGAACGCAGTAGCTGAACTAAGAGCTCAATTTTTCCAATATCTGATAGATCACAAAGTGAACGATTTCATAAAAATTATAAGATGTCTAGATACATGGATAAGTGACTCTTACTTCGAAGGCAAGGAAAGAGGTTACTCGAGAAAGTTAATTGCGAAACATGTCTTAGAACAGGCAGAACTTTTTACGAGAACAGAGATGGAAATGATAGAGAGTGATGAAACATGGACTCGCGACTGGAACGAGAAGGAAGCCAAGTGGAAAGAAGAGGCCATAAGCAGTGAAGCAGCATATGAGAAGGAACAGCTGGAAGCTCAAACCTTCCATAAGTTGAAGACGCCGCCACTGGAAACTCAAAACTCGCCAAGAGATTTGAAACCCATGGTTAGTCATGAGGCCACGGAATCCCAGAGCCCCACTCCCAGGTCAGATGAACCATTACTTCAGAAAGAAGCACCCTCTGCTCCACAGGAAGCGCAACTTAGTACTCAGAGCCCATGTTTAGGCAAAGCAGAGAGGCGGACATCGAACTCAAAAAGTCATTACCCCTTTGTGAAGGTACCTACGCACATAAATGCTGGTAGTATGAGGAAAAGTACACTCTCGTCAGGAAAACCTCCGAAAAGGAATTTCCGAAACACCCCGAACCTCTCTAATGAGCAACAACATGCCTTCGCTCAATCTCAGGAAGCACACAAAGACCGATTTCATAACCACAACAAAAGCGCTCAGGACTACAAAAACAATAGAAACACGGTAACCCTTCAAGAAAGGAAAAACCGGAGAAATGGAGACTGTAAAGAAACGTCTAAGCGGACAGAAAATTTCAGTAACGGCCCCATCCCGCAATTAATGACTTGTTGGCAAACAACGTCACCGGGGCAACAAAAGGACAGAGAGCTTAATAGTAGCCCAGAGGAACCTCTCATTGTTGACACTAACGGAGTGAACGACAAGGGAAGTTACATGGTTCTAGGAGAACTGAAACAGCCTTTGATGGTACACGCGGAACCACCCAAAGGTCAGATAAAACATGTGACTCATAGAGACACAATGGGCTCTTTAATTAGAGTCGTAGACCAGGTTCAGGAGGAAACCCCTTTACCTGTGACTTTATCCACTGGAATGTTGGAAAAGTATAAACCGGCAGAACCTTGCCATATCACTGGGTTTAACCCAGCACCAAAAACCCCACTCCTTCTCTGTGAGAAAGAAGCGAACATGGCACACTGTGAACATAATTCACAAGCGCCAGGTGGACAAAGTTTCTTCTGTGAAAACCTCCTGCAAACGGAAATTTTAGAGAGGAGCCCACCCCTACCAAACAATGGATCAGAGGAACAGGTAGTCCCTCATAAAAACACCGGGCAAAATATCGTCGTCGACAGAAACAATGGAACGCAAGTTGTCAGCTCGAAGATTGACCCTTTCATGCATCAGTGCACGGATGAAAATGAGAGAGGTCATACTTCTGCTGAGAAGCCATTCTATAACCGTTTCCCGAATCCCAAGGAGACGATTAGTTTTACAGAAGGAGATGAATATTTTCAAATTAGTGGAGATACGTCAGGGTCCTTGAAAGATCCAAACAAAATTTTGCTTGATAAAATCACAACAGTGATTGGCAAAGCCCAGGCTGACAACCATTCAGCAGAGACTGAGATACAAAATACGCCTATAATTGAAAAAAGAAAGGATAATGTGAATGACCAGCGAGTGGACAGAAAGTTAAAGGGAGAGGCTGTCCCTCGCATTAAACCACCTGTGAGCACAGCTATAAAGTTGTTTTTCACCCACCAAAAACTGCCTCGTGATACCTGAACGCCAGTGACCCTCAATCTTGGCGTGTTTTATCAATGAACAAGTTATCTGAATACTTGGGATGTTTAGGAAACTTAAGTCTTGTTAGATTTAACCCACGTAGCGCATGGGAATCTTTCAATCCAGAAAGAACGAACGGGACTGCTGACTGTCTGAGCAGTTCAAACATAGCAGCAGACTTAAGCAGATACCTGAGAAGGTACTATGCCTCATGGGAGAAACACCGGCAAAGATCTCATTGTTACCGTGACAAAGGATGTTTTGCACGCCCATTCAAGCGGGCCACAGAACAATCGCAGACAAAGCGCAGTGAACTCACAACAGATAGTGGCCGCTCAGAACTAATTCTTACTAAACGTCTTTTGTATGAAGAGGTGAATGAGTACAGCATTTTGGCCGCACGAACGGGCCGAGAAGGAATTACGAAAGTTAGCTCATTGAGAACTCAGAACAACTTCAGGGATTCTCAAAATGTAGAGCCATGGCCAAGTGGAGCGTTAGCAGACAGGCAAAGGTCGGGAGTAATGGAAAGTTGGGTGACACAAGGAATTTATAATTTAGACAAAGATTTTCTCTCTTTGAATAGTTTGCAACTATTTTAAATTGGGGAGTATCTGTCACGGAGTATTCGAAGGTTTCGTCTCATCATCATCATCAGTTGCCATCTCCACAACGAAGGTTGGCTGTAATGGATCTCCAACGTCTTCTGTCTCTTGTCTTGGTGTTGCACTCTGATAGACTCTTTCCTGTCCATCTTTTGATGTTATCTTCCCACTTATAGCGCTGTCTTCTCCTTGCACGTTTGCCTTCAACTCTCCCTTCTCTTATGGTCTTCTGAAAGGTGTTATGCCTTTTTATGTGGCCAAAATATTTTAGCTGCCGAACTTTGACCTCCCTCATTAGTTCTCTTTTCATACCTAGATTTTCTAGGACCTCCTTATTTGTTTTCATCTCTTTCCATGGTTTCGTCTAGATTATTTTAAAATTCCTTACTTTTCTATTCCTTCACATTTTGTATGTTTTCTCTACGAAATATTTGCACCTGCGATCTGTTCTATTGCTTTTTTTCAAGTCTTCACTAATAGTCCTGTCATACGATCCTAATGTTATCTTCTTCTACAAGGCATTAAAAGTTATTTCTTTAGGGACGTCTATACGATTTATTCGCTTGGTCGAAATCACAGTGGGTCCCAGAGTATTATATTTTCCGTGTTCAGTGGTCAACTGAAGACCGCCACGATAAATCTTCGGCATGGCTGAACGAGAGACGGGAAATAATTAACTTGGCGTGGGAATCAGAAATGTTTTAACTTCATGCGAACAAATGCTGAGTTTTAAAATCACTTGCTGATAACCGTTGGAAGAAAACGCACGCTTATAGAATAGAGCCTCAAGCTGCCCCATATCTACAGTATATGTGCCTTGAGTGTGTAAACGCTACTAAGATTCTATTTCTTTAAAAAAAGCGGTGGATAAAGTCCGGAGCGGTAAGCAAACTCTCAGTATACGCTTAATTAGCTAACTCTAATATCAAGGGATTAGTTAATTGATGTAAAGTGTGAAATACTTAATGTTGGGTTTTATTTCTTTACATTAGATTGATAGCTATTTTGCATTTATGTATTTTGAATGTTATTGATGCATTATAATGGTGTAAGTACTGGCTGATATCTGAAAGTACTACATTCTAATTATTTTGGGAATGTGATGAAGAAAGCTGTTGTGAACGAGAGAAGAACCAAATTGTTCAATGGACGAGTGAATGAACTATCATTCCTCCAATGCAGTCACGCATGGACGCACACGGCCAGGCGTCTGCTTGTAACAAATGTTGACCTTACTGACCTGACCTGATTGTAAGACTACCGCTAGACAGGAATTTGTAAACAAATGGACAGTCGCCTTTAAGGAAAAGACTGACGTTACGGTTCAGGTAAATATATTATTAGGCACCATTCTGAGACGAAATGTCCAGAAGTGGCTGCAGTTAATATATCTGTATAAAACAGAAGATTGATTACCTGTATTATCTTCCACAGCGCAGTTGCAGAATCCTAGCCAGTTTCTGGATTTTGATTGCTGTAGATCAGAGGTGGCCAAACTACGGCACGCGGGCCAGATCCGGCCCGCCAACCAGTTTTGACCGGCCCGCCAACCTATTTTGGCCGGCCTCTTATTGTTGATTGAAACTTACTGTACCACTGTGCGAAAAAAAAAAAATTCCAAAATAGCACGCACAGGCACCAGAAACAAAACCAAAAAGACCCAAAATGTACGATTAACATCTCCCCACCTCCCACAACACCACCAACTTTCTCTCTCTCTCTCTCTCTCTCTCTCTCTCTCTCTCTCTCTCTCTCTCTCTCTCTCTCTCTCTCTCTATCATACCAATTGAGCTCTACTAGACAGTGCCGCCAAAACGGAAATGATAACGTCAAATCTCTGATCGTGCACGTGGACAGGCGAAGACAGTGTCGGTACCTACTTTGATAATGAGAAACTGAAAGCAATGACAGATCTTTTCTGCTGTCGGAAGTCTCTGAGATCCAATGATGTTGCTTTGTCTTTAGCATCGGTATGGGAAATTGATCGTGGGAGTGGGGGTGGATGGTAGGTACATTTCTATATGAAGGAGTTGAGGTGCACAGTTGGTCTTGTGAAGTGTGTTAAGTATAAATCAGCCAGTGACACTTCTGGGCTTGTAGCTGTTGTGCACGTTTTCATGTATAAGAGTTTGCATTTGTAAAAATGTTTTCTAAGTATAGAAAAGTGGACAGTGAAAATCGCGCATTTAAACCAGAATGGGAGCTCGATTATTTGTTCATTCTCAATAAGGATAATAAACCTCAGTGCTTAGTTTGCGCCCAAGTGTTAGCCGTAGTGAAGGAATATAACTTGAAAAGTCACTACATCACAAATCATCAGAAAAACAACGACGAGCATAGCAGCGAGTCGAGAAAGCTTGTGATTGAACAACTCAAGAAAAAACTGAATCAGCAAAAGAGTATATTTAGTCATGTAAATAAGATTCAGGAATCATCGCTCATGGCGTCCTATGTGATTAGTTATGAGCTTGCAAAAGCAACAAAGCCGTTTACTGATGGAGAGTTTGTGGAAAAAGTGAGCAGTTCAAATGGCAGAAGCGTTCAATGAAGAGAAAGTAGTAAAAGAATTTCAAAATGTACCTCTTTCAAAACAAACCGTAGCTAGGAGAACAGAAGATATTAGTTTGCATTTGTCCCAGAACTTGAAATCTTTAATTGAAAATTGTCCATACTTTTCACTGGCGATTGATGAAAGTACAGACATCACAGACACTAGCCAGCTTCTTATTTTTGTTAAAGTGATCCAGGAAGACTTTACTATTTCTGAAGAATTACTGAAAGTTTGCTCTTTGCATGGTACAAGTAAAGGGGATGACATATTTTCTGCAGTTCAAAATGCCATGGAAGAATATAGTGGGTTTGAAAAATTGTCTGCTGTGTGTACCGATGGTTGCAAGGCTATGGTTGGGAAAAATACTGGTTTTGTTGGACTTTTGAAGCAAAATAAAATTGACGTGCCTACATTACATTGCATAGTTCACCAAGAGACCCTTTGTGCAAAATCCTTAAACCTAAATGACACTATGGCTACTGTAGTGAAAATAACGAATTTGATCAGAGGAGGACACAGCTCTCTAACTCACAGAAAGTTCCTTGCATTTTTAGAAGAAGTGGATTCTGTTTAAGGTGATCTCCTGATTCATGCTGAGGTGAGATCAATTGTCGAGGAAAATGTTTAATAAGGTTTTGTGAACTGAAGGATGAAATATTTGACTTCCTGCGAGACAACTTACCATGTTCAATTGATCTTCAAAATAAACTCAAAGATATTCATTTCATTCAGCACTTGGCATTTCTCACAGATATAACACAACATTTGAATGTACTGAATTTGCAGTTACAAGGAAAAAGGCAAACAATTTTTCAAATGATGGGCTATGTTGATGGCTTCAAAAAGAAACTGAGCCTATTTAGTCTGTCTTTGCAAAATAATGACCTGTTTCATTTTCCTTGTTGTAAACAGCTCTCTGAGAAAGAGAGTGTTAACTTCAGGAGGTACACAGATGACATTGAACAGCTGATTTCTGAGTTTGATCGTCGATTTCAAGATTTTGAGATGTTTCGTCCACAAATGGAACTTTTTAACAACCCATTCAAGAGCACAGTGGAGTCTCAGCCAGCTGAACTACAATTGCAGTTATGTGAACTCCAATGTGACCCATTCATCAACACAACAGAAGCAACTGGAGATGATTTGTGGAAATTACTACCAAAGGAATGTTACCCACTTCTGAGAAAATGGGCCTTAAAAGTGTGCTCTATATTTGGTAGCACATATCTTTGTGAGACAACATTTTCTGCCATGAAGCTTATCAAATCCAAGACCAGAAACAGATTAACTGACTCTGTATTATCCCATGTTCTCAGAATTGCTACGTCACAAATGGAAGTAGACTTCAAATCACTGGTGAAAAGTTTTGATAAGCCACACTCTTCACAATGAAATAACACACAAATGTATGTTTGAAATAAATAATTACATGTCATATTACTAATTACAAAACAAATTAAAACAGATTCATTATATTTTTTTTACAGTAATTTCAGTCCGAAGACTGGTATACATGTCTTGGCAGATGTGCAGTACAGTAGTTTACCGTTGCTTTCTGTACGTGGTTCATTATATATGTAAAACTAAATCTCAGAACGTTATTTTTTAAGGATTTTATAGGTCTGGCCCTCTGGTGTTACCCTTTACTATAATCTGGCCCTCGGCCAACCTTAGCTTGGCCACCACTGCTGTAGATTGTTGCGAGTAAACCGCCTAGTTGCTCTATGCTACAGAGAGAACTAGTGCTTACGTCTCAAACCCTCTAGCGGTGATCACAAATCAGCAACCCTGAGCAGTCTACAGCATTTAAGCATTCAACACCTCGTCAGCACCTGAACATAATAACCCAACTTCACAACCAGGTTAACAAAAAGCCTAGTCATCTCTTGGACTGTAGCCCCACAGAATCAAATTCTCCAGTTGGTAATCCCTACCTACTGGGACGCCTAGGAGAAGTCCAAGCAGATAAGTCTACTTAAAACCCAGGCCAAAATCAGAATTCACTTATCCGAGAAATAGCCATAGGAATAAACTCTCGTCAGTGAGGAAAATAGCCTCTTATTCTTATCTGAACCAAGGACACTGACAGTTTTTCTGAATCCTTGAATAAGTAATATCATAACTGTCTTTTGTTAAATTACCTAGTATTTCTTTTCAAAGTACATGTCAACATTGATTTTATTTTCCACTGTAATTAAAGTAATTATGTACATTCTATAACTCACCATCATTCTGAGTTTGACTTAGTAGATTGTATGTTCTGCTCAGAAAAAAACATACTCAACCCCCCTTGTATTACTTGTTACTACTAGTTCATCTTCAAAAAGATTAGAGTAAGAAAGAGTTAGTCGTCGCCAGAAAAATACAAGAGTTGGTAGTCTAAAAGGTGAGAGAATCACTGACACCAACCTGTGCCCTTCTGTTAACTCTTTCCCTCAACACTAGCTCACCTCTGTGAAAACTAGTGTATAAAGGTCTGTGTGCTTTCTACATACATCATCCATAAAATACATCTCTCCCTGCGAAAATGTTTTCGCAAGTTGTTTTGTTTCTCCGTACAAGGTGTTCCATTTATCTGGCCATGGAGGAAGAAGCATTTTCCTAACGTCTTCGAGTGCTGGGCACTCACATTGAGAGAGCAGCATCGTCAACATTAAAGAAGAGTTTAGAAGGAACAAGAAAAACAAATATAGATTAGCATTGGAGACCCCAAAAAAAGTCGAATAAGAGTTGATATTTGCATTCTTCATTGTGGTTTTAATAAGTTCATTCATTGTACACGTGGCAGAGTGATTAGAGCGTGTGAGTCTCAAGGCAAAAGGACCTGGTTCGAAACAAAGTTGAGTCGCGCTCAATCTACCCAGCTGTAAAAAAAAAGAGTATGTAACTTTCCTTTTGAAAGGGAACTAATCAAACTATCTCATAAAGCTGATACTTGGTATATAAGAAATCTCGAATACTTCCCTCCCCTGTAGCAGTATCTGCTATTTCACTACCTTTTTTTATTTTTAAACCATGCTTACTAAACGCATTCGAAATCGATGTTAATTATTGATTGAAAATGACAAGTGATCGATTTGTTTACTTCTTGTTGCCAATGATACTAATATTGTTGTTGTTCAGTTGCTAATGTTGGTGTTATTGATTAATTTTATTACTCTACCTTTGTTGTCGTCGACGCTAGGTTTCACAACCGTAAATGTTGAACAAGCTATTTATCAACGTCTGTAAATTGTTGATACTGAAAAAATGTTATGATATTTATTTTAAAATCTCGTTTTTAAACATGGTTGTTATAATGGCACTTACGTATTATCACATTGGAGTGGCTTGAATTGTCCACAGAGTTGGCAATGTTCTTGGAAATTCTGCAGACGCCACTGCAAAAAAGCTATTATTATCATCAATAACCTTGTAGCCTTCAAAGGAGCAAAGGCCTTAAAAAAAAAAAAACATTAAAAATAACGAAAAGTCTTGCTGTCAACTGCCATCTAGTTCTTTTCGCGTCTTGCTCATCATTATCACTTCAATCTCCAGTTAGCATGGTTGTCGTAGATTTTTGATAGGAGAATTAAGACTTGGGTTGGTCCCTTCTGAATAGGTTGGAATGAGTGATAGTCACAGTGTGAGATAGAAATACAAAAACAGATTTCCACGAGTGAGGTGGTAGAATAGTGATAGAGGCTGTCTCTGAGAGCGGGAAATCTTCTCTCTCTCTCTCTCTCTCTCTCTCTCTCTCTCTCTCTCTCTCTCTCTCTCTCTCTCTCTCTCTCTATCTCTCTCTCTCTCTCTCACCTATCTTCTACGACAGATCTAAAGTAGTCAGACAGTCTAACACATATACATTAAATATATATATATATATATATATATATATATATATATATATATATATATATATATATATATCCACTCACGTGCACGCACATTCAAGTGACGACAGGTAGACACACAGACGTGGGAAACTATAACAAATGATTTTATAGATATTTAGAACGAGCTGACCAACATGCTGATTAATTTATTGTTAAGTTTATTTATCATTGTAAACTTACGTCACAACATGTAAAATTACATCAAAATAACATATACACAGAGTCATAAACAAATCAAGGAATGCTACAAGAACTGGTAGACCCACAGTTATGATCTTCCCTCGATGGATAGCCCACAGTCCCGCTAGGAGAAAGATGATAGCACAAAGAGTCCCAGATACATATGATTGAGTCTACGAGTTTTCCCCGTTTAAGGTATGAATAGACCTGATACTATAATCTAGTTTAAGGGAAAATATTGTTAGCAAAACAAACTTGCATGAAGAATGTTATGACAGCAAATAGGTGCCAAAATACAACGGTAAAATTAACACTCAGACATGCGTTCACTCTATTCATTCAGCCGTGGCCACGTGTGCACATTTGTACTTACAGCTTTGATCGCTGCCTCTGGGAACATAATTTTTTCTAGGACCTTCACACAGACCCGTAAATGCAGTCTCGACCAAGAAATCCCCAGTTCCAACAAGACGTACTGAATTCTCTGTCTCAGGGAACGATTCCTTGGGTGTTCTTATTTTTCGGATGTCTGTTTAAGTCACATAAAATTTGTCCAGGCACGAAAGTTAGCGAAGCACAGTGTCACTAGCGTAGGTTTCTAGAAATGAGGAATGTCAGGTTGGGTGCCTTATCTCAGTATATGACTATATTTGGTCACCACACTACTAGTCAAAAACTCTGTCGGATGTTACTGATATTTTGCTTGCCACTGCGGCTGATCTGTACTTAAGTGTTATTCTGGAAGAATTAATTCTGGCGCGATAGGCCTTTTACTTCATTTAACTGTTACAGTTCATGTAATGAAAGTGCTTAAGTTCTTCACAGATAATGTTCACGTACTAGAACGCTGGCAAAGTTTGGGTACCACAGTATTCACTGAATAAAGAAAAATACATGTGAAATATTTTACATATTATGTACTCAATATAACTTACATTTTTAAACTGCAAGCGTATAGCTTGTCTTATAGTTTAACCCTTCCCGTGAAATAAGTTATATTTTAAAAAAAATCATCAATCCTCATGAATTAGGGATACGTGCGTATTCCGTCAACACTCCTGAGGCTTCTAGCATTTATAAGTTAGTTTAGAAAAATATGTTCTCATCTGATTATTTAGCAGTAAAATTAAATTCATTATAGCTACATTGTTGTTTAGGAGCCGCGGTAGCATAGTGGTTAGTGCACTGGCTTCCTAGCGCAGTGGTCTATGGTTCGATCCCCAGATGAGGCGGAAAATTTTTAGGAGCGCTAAGTGTCAGATGCAAATGTAGACAACTTGTCTGCAATGCAGGGGCAGTTTTCGCACCTCACGCTGACCATGGCCCACAATGAGTGTCGTGTCAGGTGAAATTTCCAGACAAATGTCTCGAACTGCACCGTAGAGGTGTCAGTTATCGCGCTTTTCCTGAGCGCTCAGCCGAAGAACCTGCGCCTGTCAGCTGAAAGTGCAGACATAGTCTGCTCGTATGTCTGAGATAAGCGAAAGTCACAGTTTCGTGTCCTGACATCTAATGCAAATAGAAATGCATTTAACACTCTCCCGTCTCTGTAGAGACTGACACGTTACGTCATAACTGCGTTCTCAGTTTTGAGAAAAGAAACAGGTAAACGTTGGAATGGGAAAATAGTAATGTATATAGTCGCAAACGAACGAATGCGAAAAACACAGGAAAAAAAGGTAAAGAGTGATAATAAAAATAGAGGATACGGGTGACAGAAACGAAGAAGATATAGGCAATTTAATAATCATAAAACCTATGTGACAATGGTGACCATCATTTTCACTTCAATCTCCAGTTAGCATGGTGACCATCATTTTCACTTCAATCTCCAGTTAGCATGGTGACCATCATTTTCACTTCAATCTCCAGTTAGCATGGTGACCATCATTTTCACTTCAATCTCCAGTTAGCATGGTGACCATCATTTTCACTTCAATCTCCAGTTAGCATGGTGACCATCATTTTCACTTCAATCTCCAGTTAGCATGGTGACCATCATTTTCACTTCAATCTCCAGTTAGCATGGTGACCATCATTTTCACTTCAATCTCCAGTTAACATGGTGACCATCATTTTCACTTCAATCTCCAGTTAGCATAATGACCATCATTTTTCGATTGAGAACTGAACACTGCAGATTACTTGGCCACCTCTATCGCCCCATTCATAAGAATTAATGTCCATGTGCAACCGGAATCCAGACCCCTGAACACATTCTCCAAAACTCCCCAAACTATGATGACCTACGACGCCTGACCTGGCCAGAGGGTGTTGAGCTCAGGCAGAAGGGATAGGGCTGCTGCGCCGACCTGGAAAAGACTGTGGACTTCGTCCTGGTAACAGGCCTGCAGAATTAACATGACTACAAACTGAACGCAGAAGAAGCATGGTGAAATCGTTAACACTTCCCTCTCTTACAGCAGTACTTGCAATGAGACTACCTCATAATACGACAAAAAGCAAGTGACATGAAGAAACATTGAGATACACAGGCAGGTAACACACAAACGATGTTAAATTTAGCTAGCTCAAAGGGCTATATAAATAAAATGCATCGTATAATCCAGAAGGAGTTAGATGGAAAGAAAAAGCTCATACTACATTGTATTTATATAGGAGCACATAAATGCTTGTATGCAGGCTTCCGGCAAGGAAACTAGATAAAGTGGTGGCTTACTGCCCCGTAAGGAACGAAAAGTAACAGAAGACTTATATATATATATATATATATATATATATATATATATATATATATATATATATATATATATATATATATATATATATATGATAGGGTGGGCGAGATGATGATGATGACGTTGTGATATTTGATCACTCTCTTTTCACACTCGCACCGACCCGAACAACAATAAAACTCTTGATTCTGAGGCAGGGGCTGTATTTATTTTTACAACCCATTCAGTGACTAAGAGCACACTGAAGCAAACTTTAAACAAATAAACCAGCAAGCGAAACACTAAACAAACAAACAAACACCCAGCTAGTGCTCAGTTCCTAATCCTGAAACGCAAACAAAGCACGGGCTAGTTAAAATCATAGTTGAATAACGATACTCTCACCTGCCAAACAGTCCTTCCACGCCACCTGACACCCTCAACTATCACACACGCACACACTCATGCGTGTCGTCCAATGCGACTAGTAAGGTGTTGTGCATGAGGCTGGCAATCTCACCATGTAACATAGATTGCTACCGAAACCACTACTGCAAGAGCACACACAACTATCACACACACATACTCATGCATGTCGTCAATGAGACTAGTATGGTGTTGTGCATGAGGCTGGCAATCTCACCGTGTAACACAGATTGCTACCAAAACCACTACTGCAAGAGCACACACTCAGCTATCACACACACACTCACGCATGTCGTCAAATGAGACTAGTATGATGTTGTGCATGAGGCCGGCAATCTCACCATGTAACACAGATTGCTACCGAAACTACTACTGCACGAGCATCTGAACGCTTCATACGGAGGCAAACCACACTGGTGGCCCCATGCTCCCTCAGGAGCGGAGAAGAGAAATATATATCTCCAAGTGAGCCCACGTGCTCTCACAAACCATTCTACACATTACCATAATTAAATAATAATAAAATGGACATAAAATAATATTCAACTATCTGTACAACAAATACTCTCAATAATGAGAATAAACCACCACCTCGCAACTGATCTATCTCAATACTTGTTCCTGCACTCTGAACATGTCGTAGGTGACGACTGGTGCGCCTGGCAACAAGCGTATCGTATATGACCCATGATGAGATTGGGAACTCATCACATGAAACACATTGTTACAGAAACAACCACTGCAATAGCATAAAAATGCTTCTTGTGGGCTTGTAATGGACACCAGCTGCATTGGTGTTTCCATGCTCCGCTGGGAGCAACCAGAGAAACACATGTCTCAACAAAGGAGTGGCCTCGCGCTCTCCCGAAATCTAAATACATATCCTCACCTCAATCAAAGTAACCCACTAAAGATATACAGTAGAAATATCAATAATCGTGAAATACACTTAATTACAATATCAAAGAATAAGATAAAATTACTCTTGACTTAACAACTAGAACTAAAGTCATCACCACGTGGCCTCCCGGCTGCCATTTTGATATTTTTTCACGCTTAGGCGTATTAATTTAGCCACTTAAATGACACTCGCGATATTTGCTTTATTAGGCCCGAAAACACAGATATGGCTCACAATTATCAAATATAACACACGACTACCAAATATAACACATCACAACTAATTCTTAGGCTTTATTATGGCCTAAACTAATATATCTTCTTGAAGACTTTTTACATCCCAGCAATGCTTGCTCGCGCCGTCACGTGGGCTGACAGTCACGTGGGCTGACCGAAAATATATGGGCGATAAATATGCCAAGAAACAGAAAGGGGGTGGGCGTTTTTTCGGCCCCATCACACACACACACACACACACACACACACACACACATATATATATATATATATATATATATATATATATATATATATATATATATATATATATATATATATATATATATATATATATATATATATATATATATATATATATATCGGAATCGTATGTCTGCTGATCACTTTAGAAGATCCAAACCCTTAACACTTTTTTAGACAGATTATTTACCCTTGTCGATATCTCACAAAACTGGATAAAGTGAATTTATTATTTTTAAGGAGTTATCACATTTGATCTTCTTCAACAAATCGCTCACGTTAGTGATTCGACACTTGGAGAAGTCGTTAAGGAGATTAGCGTACTAGAAAGCTGAAGTGATTGTGCGTGCTGTCCCAAACTTCGATTCACACAAGCAGGGAAAATCCGACCGCACTCCACACTAATACACCACACACACAAGTATGTTTATATGTGTGTCATCCCCTTCTTCTTTTTCTCTCTTTTCGTTTCCTGAGGAGTATGAAGCACCAGGCCCTCTGAGATCTCCTATGAAGCCCGGGGCATTGTGTGGCTCCGTCATTGTTTGGGAGTATAGGTGACAAACATCTTAATGTAAATAGAAGCATGTTTAAAAAAAAAGTCTTAGCTCGGGCCTCCTGTGAGGTGAGGCCGTAGCAATGTGGACCTACTGGGCTCATCTCTCTTTTGTCCTGGAGGCCTCCTCTACTTTTGGTTTCCTGGAAGGAAGCCTGTGGCAAAGCGCGGTTCACGCAACAGTGTAGTGGTTGATAACTATAGCACTTAAAGAACGTGATAAAGCGGAAAACCAAATTACAACCCACCTTAGTCGTCATTTACGACATGCTTGGTAAGGCACAGCGCGTTTATTCTTCATTCCCGAGAATCAAGTCGAAGGATCCACACAAGTTTGTTTGTGTGGCTGTGTGTATTAGTATATGCATGATATTACTGTTACACCTCACAGATGAGAATGTATCATACCACACTGGCGTATTTAGAGGGGTTGAACCAGTGAACCTGCCCTCCCTTCCCAATTGTTCCTAATGTTTGGTGACTTATAGGTTTATTTGTGTTGCAATTTTTAAACCTTAGATCCGCGGTAGACAACACAGGAGCTGTCGCAATATACTTTAGGAACATTGAGCTATCTAAAGATCTCTTTGACCTTTTAATTATCCCAAGGAGCACAGGCCTTCAACAAACTATGCCAAGCCTTCCATATACCGGGATATATATATATATATATATATATATATATCTATATATATCTATATATATCTATAAATATATATATATATATATATATATATATATATCTATATATATATATATATATATATATATATATATATATATATATATATATATATATATATATATATATGAAAAAGAGCGTTGACACCTGAAATATACATTATAATATCATCATCAACATCTTCTTTCGGCTTCCAATGGAGCATATAGCTACTTCTGCTATTTTTTCCTTTTGTCACGGGTTGCCCCCCCCCCCCTTTTTTTTCTCTGCAGTGATGGTTCATTAATGGCCAAAACCTAGAGTATCTAATGTGGGTCTTCAAAGGTATCTATCTTTGCACAAGATTACTCTTGGCAGAGATGCAACTAGAAGGATGATGATAACTAAAAATGTGTATATATGTCACAGATAGAAATAGTGCAGCAGTGATCATCCACTTTTGCCCCTCCCCATCTAGTTTATTTTTTGCTACAGGAACGCCGGATTCACAAGTGCAATTAACACGTGAGCCGTTTGGCAATTAAGCACGGTGGAACAGAGAGAGCGCGGATCATGGCGTAATAGATTCTTTGATCAGGGGCGATGTTAAGTCTGAGACGGACCTTGAATTGTAAAACTTTCAGGGGAATTAATTGCGTAGCTGATATTCGGCAAATAAAGCTTCTAAGAGATGGAAAAGCGTCTGGACCTGATGGCATTCCAGCAGAGGCCGTCAAAGCAGATATCGACACGGCTACAGAGATGTTATATAAATTACTTGGTAAAGTCTGGGAAAAAGAAGAGATACCAGCAGAATGGAAGGAAGGATATCTGGTTAAGTTGCCTAAGAAGGGAAATCTACAAGAGTGCACAAATTATAGAGGAATAATGTTACTATCGTGCCAGGAAAGGTATTGAACAGGATTATCCTTGAGAGATTAAAGGAGTCCATAGACAAGAAATTGAGAGATGAACAAGCAGGTTTTCGAAAAAACAGATCATGTACAGACCAGATAGCCACTTTGAGAATAATAGTTGAACAAAGTCTGGAATGGAATTCACCACTATACATCGGATTTGTGGACTACGAAAAAGCATTTGACAGTGTGGACAGAGAATCACTTTGGAAATTGATGAGGCATTATGGAGTTCCCCTGAAAATCATTAATTTAATAAAGAAAACCTATGAAGACATGACGTGCAGAGTTCTTCATGAAGGACAGCTTACAGAACCATTTGGGATAAGAACAGGAGTGCGACAGGGATGCCTCTTGTCTCCATTTCTTTTCTTGCTGGCAATAGATTGGGTTATGAGATCATCGACAACACACAACAGAAATGGAATCCAGTGGACTCTGACTAAGCAGTTGGATGATCTGGATTTTGCTGATGATTTGGCTCTCCTGTCCCATAACCGTAATCAGATGCAGGACAAATTAAAAACACTCGATGAGAGGTCACAGCAATTGGGTCTGAAAATACACAGGGAAAAGACAAAAATAATGCGAATAAATGCAGGTAATGAAAACAGGGTTGAACTTGAAGAAACGCCAATACAAGATGTAAAATCATACACATATCTTGGCAGTAATATAGACAAAGTTGGAGGGACAGACAGCGATATCAAAATAAGAATACAAAAAGCAAGAGGAGCTTTCATTGCATTGGGAAATATATGGAGATCAAGAGAAATAGGATCCAACACGAAAATAAGAATCTTCAACTCAAATGTGAAGTCAGTCCTATTGTATGGCTCTGAGACACGGAGAACAACAAAGACAACAACCAAAAAGCTACAGACTTTCATAAATGGGTGCTTGCGTAGAATAGAGGGATTAAAATGGTATGACAAGGTTACCAATGTGGAACTGATGACAAGAACTGGACAAGTGCCAGTGGAACAAGAGATGAGAAGAAGACGATGGCGATGGATAGGACACACACTGAGGAAACCTGTTGATAGCATTACAAGGCAGTCCTTGTTCTGGAACCCCCAGGGCAAGAGAGGCAGAAGAAGACCAAGAAGTACATGGAGAAGAGAGTTGGAAACAGAGGTGAAAATGATGAGGAGAACATGGAAAGAACTTGAGATGATGGCACGTGACAGGAGGACTTGGCATGTGTTTGTTGAAGGCCTATGCTCTTTTGGGAGTGGAGGGTTATGAATGAATGAATGATATTCGGCAAGGCGGAGATGATGAAAGTCAAGCCAGAGAGGTCGGCGGCAGAGGTGGTAAAATTACCTTTGATTCAAGAATCGAACGGCAAATGGGCTCGGGACTGGCAGTAGGTGTGACTTTCGCATTAAAGAGCTATAGAACGGAATTTACGGATATATACCATGTCTCTCCGATAGCCATGATCAGTTGTTCAGAAATCTATCTGAAATTCACTAGCTCGATATCTTAGATTTCTCGTACAGAGTGAAAATTATTAGATTTTCGTGGAGTGTTTCATCTTTCTGATTGTGGTAATTTATATACTAGCCTTTGGGAGCCGCGCTGGTGTAATGGCTTCGGCGTTGTACTGGCGACCAGGTGTTCATAAGTCAAACCCGGGCGTCAGCGTTTGAAGGAATGTTTACGGCCGGAAATTTGACTGAATAACCTGAACGGCTCCTGTGATGAACCCTCTGTGGATGGGAAGGAGCGAAGCTCCTGACCGGGTTGGAATGAAAGTCCCCAGGTTCCCCAGCCTCGCAATGACATGTCATTGGGCCGAAGGGCTGAAAGCCCAAGTGCCGCTGGTTAAGGAAAAAAAAAATACTAGCCTTTAAGTGATTTAGCGTGTTTAAAGTTTCCATTATATTTCACTGAGATTTTCTGTGCTAATTAAACAACTTATAGCTAAATCTTTTTCAGCCGTAAAGTGAATTTAATTACTCGCTACTTCCCAGTAAGAGATGTTTTAAATTGACTAGTACATATATTAAATAACTGTCTACTGACGGTATATATTATTTACTTATATCCTATTTATGTAATTTTTTTAATGACTAGTGTTCATATCACGCGTTAAAAACGATACACGTGTGTTTTAAATTTAACTTATAACGGAGTGGTGAAGAGGTCCTATTTTAACACGTGTTAGATATGACATTGATAATTTGGTTAAATGTTTATATTTTCTTTCCTAAAATCTAGGCTGATCAACCTGAGTACTAGCGGCTTTTTTTATGGCCATATGAACTTATGATCATACGAACTTATAATATTATAAGCATCCAGGGATATTTAATATTGATGAGCTTCTTGCTGTGACCTGTGTGGTCCAATTTTTCTAATTTTCATGAGAGAAACCAGAATAGAACCATTAAATTATAATATTAACTGGACCAGAACTATTACCAGATTTACTTATATCAATCTCATCAGCCAGCTTTGGCGAAATATATTGTCAGCAACATTTGTGTAACTTAGCCACCTGAGGTTAAACAACATAAGAACTATATATATTCTATTCATCCTACGTCGGCGATCACCACGCATGAACCTTACTCCAACCATCTGAAGGCATAGATAACTTATTGTTTTCAGGGCAAATTAAATCACCGACTCTAGCGACTCCCGTGAAATTTGCAGTCAGCAACTACGGCGAGTCTGGGGCTGGATTTGGCAGAACTTAAATTTGACACTAAATAATCTTATTACTTATTAATGTATTTCCTTGGAATGCCAGCGACAACTACTGGGGTAAGCAAAAGTCTGAAAGTGGCCACTGAACGGGTGTGAATTGAATGAACGGAGAAAGAAACTTATGTTTATTTTTGTTAACATCATATACTTATGTGGTTTCTTCTGTCTTTTTTTATCTCACTAATCTGAGCTATTGATTGGGTTATGAGAAACTATACCCACAATGAACAATTGGGTATAAAATGGACAAATGGAAAATTCCTGGGGGACCTGGATTTCGCAGATGATGTAGCATTCTTAAGTTCAACACCAAGACAATCCCAAGAAGCAATAAATAATTTGTGTCATCTCTCGGTTTTTAAAATAGGTCTCCAAATAAATGCCTCTAAAACTAAAGCTATGAACTTTTCTAACGAGACCTTTGATATCATCTTGAACGGGGAAAAAAACTACAGAAAGTTGAAAGTTTCAATTATTTAGGCAGTAAAATGACTCAGGATGGTGACACAACAAGAGTAATCCATACTAATTGCTTTGGCAGCTAGCGCCTTCAATAGATTATCTAACATTTGGAAATTACGATCATTGAATATACATACCAAGCTTCGTCTGTTTAATTCAAATGTTATCTCAGTGTTAACATACGGCTGTGTGAGAGTTGGAAAATAAAACAAAATCATTGGAGAACAAGCTGAACACATTCGAGAACAAATGTCTTAGAAAACTCATGAACATCAGTTGGAAAGAATTCAAGACTAATCGACAAATAAGAGAAGACTCTAGGCAGAAATATGTCTCCGACTATATAAGGAAAATACGATGGTCATATATCCGTCATGTCCTACGAATGCAAAACAACAGAATACCACTACAGGCGCTCACTTGGGTTCCTGAGGGTAAGCGGAAAAAAGGAAGACCAAAAGAAACACTCAGAAGAACAATAATAAGAGAAGGAAGAACGTTGGGCCTAAATAATGTGCAAGAGCTAAGAGGAGTGGCGTCACAACGAACAACCTGGAGAGCACTGGTTTCTGCCTTATGCGCCGTGTTTGGCGCTTAAAGAATTTATTATTATTATTATTTAATCTGAGTAGTCACGGGATAGATTACATTAGGAACCTATTCTTTTCCCATACTGACTATTTCATAACTTATTGTTAACTTTTGATCTTTTGGGTTAATTAACCTCTGTTGGGATCGTCTTTTCTTTTCCTTTACCAGATGGGGAGAACCTATTTGATTAATTTCTTCTTTTGCAATTTTGTCTGTAAACCGTGATCTAGTAATGTATATGCTTATTGTTGTGATCTTCTATTGATAATAAACTTTATTAAACCTTTTGTTATTGTGTCGGTTAACCCCCTATCCATTATATGTTATTTATAGTTTTGTTTTCACGTTCGTGCGTATCTGTAACAGAATTGTGTGCATATGAGTGTAGTGTAACTTGTATTTCGTACAAGGAGAGAAAGAGCGTCTGATTTAAATATCGTTGTCCAGATAGGCTGGATTAGATAAATTATTCTATCGAGAGACTGTCCTTTCTCTTACACGATCACCTCGTGAAAAAAACTATTTCTTACCCCTTACTTTCACATTGTCATCACTATCACCTCTGCTCAGAAAGGGCTATAAACATCTATTACCTATCTGATAAAATCTACGACAATATATACAAATAACAAATATAATAATCAATTATATTTAACAGTGTGAAATGAATAATGTTTTTTAAAAAAAAGGTAATCATCACAGGATGATGTTATGGATATTGAGGAAATTATCTAAAGTTCACTTGGTAGCTTTTAAGTTTGTACTTAGCTGCCAGTAAGTTTGTTAGTTTCTGCTCCAGCTGATGTTTGGTTCTTTGCAGGTTATGGACTGATTCACTCTTGTCACTGGTTAAGTCTGGAGGTTGTGACACGTTCCAAGAAATATCAGGGAGTAATCACGAAGCTGGTCCAGCGTCTTCAACACCCGTCTGATGATGGTGTCTAGCGTTGACAGCTAGCCATTTATACCACACACTTTGTTCCAGCGATAGCACCTTCAACTGGTATCACCGACCTAAAATCTCTTTAGGAATGTTGACTCCTGGCTCAGAGAAATAGTTAATGCAACTTGTTAAGATACCTCTTACACATAACTTTACAATAGGCTCCATTTCTGACTTTGTGTTCAGAATCCTAGGATTCCGGCTTTCGTCCCACGCACATTGTTGTTACTGTCTGATCAGGCTCCAATCATAAGTGTTGTTTATAACATCTAGAATTGCCCATCCAATTGTATTCAATCATGCGTGTTATGATGACGGTTTATCCCAACCATTTCATCATAGGAAAATTCAGTGTGGTTTTTTAAAAGTCACTTTCCATTTAAGGAATTGTTTTTTCCGTTGATTATCGTTTACACTCCCGACTTCATACAATATCACAAATAATATCTTCCCGGAAACGTATTACAACATTCCGTCTTTCAGGTGCGATCTACATGTCTCTCAGCAGGGATGATCAGGTAAACAGACATGACAAATTATTACAGGAAGAGGTGAAAGCAATGACTCGAAAATATAAAATATTGTCCTAGGTAGGAAAATAGAACGTGAAAAGAACAAAATCAGTTACGGGATGGCACAAGAGATGAAAAGTTTCGAGGTCATTCTGTGACACCTTGCCATCAGCTCTTGCAGTTGTTGGTTATGTAGACAATTATTTTACTTGATGAGGCTGCCAGCTTAATAGATAACTTTCCAGTTATAAGCATTTCATACATGTATGTAACAGGCACAGATAAAATAAGAAAATATACATGTTAAATTTTACCCTTCAATTTGAATATTTTAATGAGATGCAGACGTTTTGTACAGAATGACCGATAGCACTTCACTGCAGCCTTAAAGGTGCAGTCTTCTCATATGTGTTAATGGTAATTGTAAATTCGCAACTCCTAACTTTAACACATGAGGAGGATGTCCTCGGACTTGTCACTTTAAGTATTATAAGAGAAGTTTTATAATTTTAGAGGTTACTTCTTAATAATTTTGGAACATCCTATAATGGAATTCTTTTGCGAGCTATTGCTGATGTCTTGTCGTCGCGTCCAGGGGGGGAATCTTCAACCAATCAGGTCATATAGTCAAAACTTCGCCCATACGAATTGCAATTTCACTAGTTCATTCTCGTTAAAGCCAACAACAATTCAGGCTAGTTGATTTTTTTCAATTAAAGGGCAATCACCGTGTATGGCTTCATAGTTCAGTATATTTTCATCTAGGAATCGTTATAATTATTGACTTTGCCATTTATGGTAGTGTAACTAATTATTGCTGACAACACTAGAAATAATTATCTATATAAATAAAAGGCAAAGTATGTTTCTATGTTCTTGATACAAATCCGCATGCCATTATTTCTTGATGAATTTTGGCAGAGTCTCTTGAGATACCGCCGGATAACGCAGTGCAGTTATTTTATAATTTAATATTGTAATTATGACATTATGAGTAATTACAGTTTTTCGTAAGAAATGTAACGAAGCCATTTATTTCTCAGGGGCTATAATCAAATAAATACATATCCAATAAATATCAAGGGACATAACACAAATGTTAAAACTATTATTTTATGTTTGTTATTAATGACCATACGTTATCATATTTTACAAGATAATTAAAAATGTTTAACTAAACATTTTTACTTTAATAGGAAATAGATTACAAAAACAGTTTTCTGCAGCACTTACTTTTTTTAACTAAGTTATTTTAATGGCACTCATTTGGCCAAGCGGTTTCATATTCGATCAGAGCTGTTTCGATATATATATATATATATTAAAAACAACGGATGTTCTGTGATAAAAAACTTCCCAGACCTAAGGGCCTTTTGTATTTGGACATGCGCCCTAATATAACCTACTAGGTTGAACGGGACGCGCCTCGCCAAAACGAGGCAAAAGTTTTACATTAAAAAAAAAAGATGTTCTGTGATGATCAACATCCATTGTGCGTAGTTAATCTTAATGAAAATTTACAAAACAAGGTTTAAAATATTATTTTTTTTAACGCATTTTAAAAATGCGTGGTCAAACGAATTTAAATTGTCCACTGAGCGTGTTTAATCTAAATAAAAATCTAACACGGTTTTAAAAAAATGTTTACAGCATTTTTAAAATGCGTGGTTAAAAGAATTTTAATTGTAAAACAACTCTACACTTCTTTATTTTACATAGCAATTTAAATGATTTAAACAGACACAAACGCTTTAAGAGAAAATAAAATAAAAATGACTTTGATATAGTATTTAATTTATTGTTACTGTTTATATTACATTTAATTACATGTTACCAAGCAGTTTCTGTTTATTTACCAAATATTACATAGTTTTTTTTTAAGACTAAGCACTACATAACTGAAACAGACTGCAATGTCTTTTGTAAAAAGGAAAGCGTCTTTATCACATTGCTGGACTGAAATTATAAAATTATTATTAAACGTCGTTATTAACACCGGCATGTTTCTTTATTTTGCACAGCAGTTTAAATGATTTAAACAGACCCTAATGGTTTATGTGAAAATTAAAAAAATACTTTTTTATAGTATTTAAGTTATTATTACTGTTTATATCAAATTTAGTTACATGTTATCAAGAAGTTTCTATTTAGCAAAGATTACATAGTTTATCAGAGATTAAAATCATTATTCAATATAATATATGATCAACGGACTAGCTCGGATAGTCGCCTCGTACGACATCTTATCGCTTCTCGGCCTTTTGGCTAAGATCAAAGTGTCTTAACCAGGGCCGAGATCACACATATTTTACACAATAAAGTTAATAGACCTCACTTTGAGCCCCAGAAGGGGTATTTAAATAACAATTGGGCGTTGGCGTAGGTGGCGAGTCCTTTTTAGGGCTTTATGCTAGCAAATAGATAATGTTGATCCTTGTCAGGACTTAGTATCTATCAACGTTGATGTAGGGAAAGGTTTTTCTAGTGTGATGATGGTGGTAGAGAAGACGTAGAATTTCTCTCCAGAAAGTATGAAGTCCCAGAGAAGTACACTGGTATCACAATTGAGTTACGGCTGTGAATACTCTGAGCTGGACAATAGACTTAGGCTTCAGAAGTATACTGCGCCACTTTTGCTATAGTAACCCTATGTGATAATATAATTAAATTAGAAAAAAGTAACTCAAAATTTAACAGTTAAAAATTTACCAAGTCAAATGAGTACAATTTCATAATTTATTATGTACATCTATCTAGCCTTGTAATGAGAAATGGGTGTTGGAAGATGGTAAAATGAATGATTATTTATATTTACAAATTAAAATAAATAATAGTAAAAAGTCTTGGATGTATCTTCCAATGAAATTATAACGTCTGTCACAGTAGTTTTGGTATCTCTTGCTATCTAGTCTTTAGCTTTTCTCATCAATGACAATCGCTATTGAACCGCTCACATTGTTTGTAGGATTGGATACATATAAACTCAACTTGCATTACGTCACGTCTGTTCGAGGTTTCTGAGACACACTGGTAATCAAGAAGACTTTCCTTCAGCCCGCCCTATAACTACGGGGGACTAAGGTATTGACGATTGTTTGACCACTAGGCTCTAGTTAGCAGGATCAAATGTCCTCAAGTCTTTAGCCGATACTTGATCACGAACTTGGGCAGAAATATTTGTTTATTTATTGTTCTTAGCTTGTGTGTAGGGGAGAGTTATTAATTTAGGGAACTCCAGGGTGTAGATGGAGTTAGGTAGTAGTATGTTATGTATTAGAAGATATTGAATTGTTGTATCGATGTTGTTATTTTTTTGGTTTCTACAGCGTCAAGGCTGGGTGGTGGAGGCTATAGATAGATCTCAGTCTACCACGGACTTTGACTTCTAAAGAGAAGGAGGCACGAGACATCGGCGTAATTTCAGAAACCTGGGTTCGCGCTTGTACCGGCGCCCAGTACGTCTGCAACACCGAAAGAAATAAGTTCTCTTGCAGTGAAGGCACATACCTCAGCGGGAACGGATTCTTTAAATCCTGAGCTCTAAGCTCGTTAAGGCACACCAAATAGGCACGTTGCCTGGTGCTTATAATACTGTCATAATAATGCAGTGGTCCTAAACCCGAACCGGGTTAACTCAGCAGGTTGAAGAATTGTCATCAGCAGTGAAATCATCTACATCACTTGGCAATTACCTCGTTATCTCATTATCAAGCCCTCATCATCAGCATTCGGAAAAGGAGAGAGGGAAAACACACCTTTCCAAAATGCACGCGAGAAGAGGGGAGTGACGGAGAAGCAACTCATTAGATCCTCAGAAGAAGCCGGTATCGTCAGAGAGGCACTGAACCGAGACAGAGGCGAAAGGAAGGAGTGTAGAGAGGAACAGTAGATTTAGATAGAAATACTTAGAGGACAGCCTCTGAGTTAGCGCTGGAAAATCTATTAGCGTAAAAATTCGTGTGGTGTTAGTTAGTGCGCAGGATCGCCTAAAGGCTTTGAGACAGTAGTTATTTAGTTATCCACCTTCAGTGGGATAGAGTGTTAGTTAGTAACCATAGAGTAGTCAGGAGTGGTGGCTCTTACTGAGAGACTCCACTGTCGTAGATTTTTTGATAGGGAAATTAAGACTTGGGCTGGTCCCTTCTGAATAGGTTAGAATGAGTGATAGCCACAGTGAGATGTGATAATAGAAATAGAGTTCCACGAGTGAGATGGTAGAAATTTATAGAGGCTGTCCCGGAAATCGAGAATCTCTCTCTCTTTCCGCCTATCTTCTACAACAGATCCAAAGGAGCCAGACAGTGTATAAAAAATAGGTATATTAATATATATCTATCCACTCACGTGCCCGCACATACAATGGACGACAGTTAGACACACAGACGTGGGAACAACTATAACAATGATTATATAGATATTATGGGAACGAACTGACCACCACACTGAAATAAATGTAGGTATAGTTTATTTATCATAGTAAACTTACATCACAACATATAAAATACATCGAAAGCATACACATAGTCATAAAAATCAAGGAATGCTACAATAGTGATAGACCCGTTTGTATGGTCCTCCCCTGGATATATAGCTCACAGTTCCGTTAGAAGAAAGTGATAACCCCAAAGAGTTACAGATACATATGATTGAGTCTATGGTTTCCCCCTTTTAAGGTATGGACAGACTTGATACTCTGCTTTATTCTAAGGGTAAATATTGTTAGCAATAACTTGCATAAAGGAAGTTACAACGTGGGTGACTCAAACAAAGAACATTCTTCAGTCTACTTTCACTCGGTTCTTTCATCAGGGCCCTGATATACTTACAATCGTGCTGTGGTTCGCCGTCTGGCGCAAACTTTGGGACACTCACACACTTTTTATCTGTTACTGTCGTAAAATGAAGCGGATCCCAGCTCTGCAGATTTGTTTGTTGGTTTCATCAAAATGGATCCGGGGAGCGTCTGCTTCATGCGATAGTTATTTCAGACTAAAGTTAGTGTCACTTGACTCACGAGGTAAGGATTAGGCTTAAACGAGCACACAATGTCAGAACACGAGGTTTTCCTTAATTAGGAAGATGACCGGTGGACAACTTCTCTCAACAAATAATCTTGGTTCACCACACACTTGTCAACAATGTCGGAAAGTTAATGTTTTAAGTTTCTGTAATTTTTCTCGCCACAAGGCAGCATGTACATTAGAGTTAGTGTATAAATATGCACTGGCTCAAAGGCCCAGTATAAGCATTTATTAGGTATGTCTCTGTACAAAACGCCGGCAAAGTTTGGGTTACCCCAGTATTCACTGAATAAAGAAAAAACACATATGAAATATGTTACATATTATGTACTCAATATAACTTATGTTTTTAAAATGCAAGCGTACAGCTTGACTTATCATTTAAAACTTCCCGTGCAATAAGTTATATATTTAAAAATCATCAATCCTCATGAATTAGGAATACATACGTATTCCGTCAACACTCATGAGGCATCTAGCATTTATAAGTTAGTTTAGAAAAATTGTTCCCGTCTGATTATTTAGCAGTTAAATTAAATTCGTTATAGCTACATTGTTGTTTAAGCTAGAAATTATAATTTATTCTGCTTTCCACTGAAACACGTCACTAGAAAATAATACAGACTATATAATTAAGCACTCTGCAGCAAATCTAACTAGTGAAATATGAAATAAGCGATTATCACTTTAAACACTTCACAAAATATTAGATAATTATTATAATATATACCTCAACACACAGAACTACAGGTAATCGCACACTTTAGAATTATACGCTGATATATTTATTTGAAGTCTAGAGCTCGGTAAATTTCCGAACAAACTAGGGCTTCGCTATACAGCTTATTCTATTCACGAACAACCTGTCTACTGCGAATTTTGAGGACTGAATGAAAATGAAGTTTAACATTCTGGTTATATCTTAAACCAGACAAAGGGTCCTACTTTATTTCGTCAAACGAAATAATCTCCCCTTTCCGTCTAAAACACCTTACATCAACTAGAAGACTACCATGAACTGACACTCGTGCGTTTTCACACCTCACGCTGACCAGGCCAACAGTGAGTGCCTTGTCAGCTGGGATTTCCAGACAAATGTCTCAAACTGCGCCGAGGAGATGTCGGCTCTTGCGCCTCACTGAGCGCTCAGCCGATGCAACTCGTTGTGGCAGGTGAAAATGCAGACAAATTTGTCGCCTATAGGTCTGGCGAAAGCGAATATTCACAGTGTATTTCGTCTGGTGCAGGGAATGCTGTAGACATATGTCTGCTCCTATGTCTGGCCAGACGAATATATTCACAGTTTCGTCCACTGACACCTAATGCAATAGAATGCATTTTAACGCTCTCTCTCTCTGACACGTTATGTCATAAATGCGTTTACCAGTATGAGAAAGAAAACGGTAAAGTTGAGAATGGGGAAGAAAATATTTTTCGCAAACGAATGGATGCGAAAAATACAGGAAAAAGGTAAAGAGTGATAATAAAATAGAGCTTACGGGTGAAATAAAAAGAAGAGGATATAGGCAATTTATGATCAATAAACTCTCTGTGACACCCACCAAGTAAATTTAGGTACCCGTAATTGTTTATGCAGGTGTGAAAGAGAGTGTGGATTTTTTTTTATATGGAGTCTTTCATTTGAATTTTTCTTTTTCCAGGTTGTGCGAACTCGCACTTTATTTAATTTTTTTTTCTGTGGTATTGATTTGGTGTTTTAATAAACTATAAAATGTATACTGGATCAGTTTATCTTTAACTATACTGTACTTATATGCTTTGTCTGTATAGTTGTGTCTGTGGAATTTATTGAAACCTTACCTCCTTTCTGATAGTCAGAGATGGTGTGACAGTAGCTATTACATAAGTCACAAGTGGCGAGGGAGAGTCAATCTCGGTTCTCACCCTCGAAGCTATAAGTCTCATCCTTCCACATTCACTGTATTCTCATCTAAATCTATCTTTTCAGACTTTCTCATAACTAGTGTCTTGTCTCTGTACTCAGACAGACTCTAACTTAAAGCCACTTCGTGACATATACATATATATATATATATATATATATATATATATATATATATATATATATATATATATATATATATATATATATATATGAATATATACTAGAGGTTCTGGGATCATACATATGCCTTTCTCTCTGTAATGATTAATTCAACTTTGAATTTGTAAAAATCAACCTATACAAATTTAACGATTACTTTGAAACAAATGTAAATAAATATGATTGGTGATTATGAAAAAAATATAATTAGGTTTCTTCACCGACAATTGTTTAGGCTTGTCAAAGTCTGCTCATATCACACTTCCTGCTCACTCTTCCAAATATCTTCCAAGATTGCGTTTATCTATATTCACCTAACTCTGCTGTTGAGTCGGAGGTAATTATGCAATCTTAAGCAAACACTCCACGCTCGCATTTGCCTGGAGTCAATGGGGTATTAACATGTTTTAGGGATTCAATTAATCTCTCAGGGAAGGGAGGTACGCTTGTCTGGCCCTGTGATGCATCGGAGCTTGAAACGTGAACAAATTACAGTAGGGATAAAGAATGTGCTAGCAATTGAATAATGCACATAATTCAGTACGCACAACAAATGTAATTCAATACTACCAGAGAGGAGAAGAGAGCGCACAAATTATGTCATAACCATGCATTCCCTTTTCTGGAATCTCCAGGGGTGGAGGAAGACCAAAGAACACACGGAGAAGAAAACTGGAGACAGACATGAAGGGGTTGGAGAAGACTTGGAAAGACATTGAGCTGATAGCACGGAACAGGAATACTTGGCATGGGTTTGTTAAAGGCATGTGCTGTTTTAGGAATTGAAAGGTGATAGAAGAGATGAAAGAAGAAAAACTACAGAAAGAGCAGCACAAAGATCGAAAAAAAAAATATCACGATGTTAGAGACGTATCATCATAATTTCCCCTGTCACTTCTTATGAAGTCCGTACTGCTGTTGGTCTCATTGAAGGAGTCCAGCAGCAAAGCAACTATGTGTAAATGTAGCGGTGGTTTCTTTAGCAATTCGTTTTAAATTATGCGATTCCCAGTCCCTTTGCCGAAAAAAATATTCAGTAGACAGAAGAGCGTATATTCTACAAGTGATACAAAAAATACCAGTAAAAACAATCTTACCGGATGTACTGAAAACATATACCTAACTAAAGCAAATAAATAAAACATTTACGAAGCTATTATTTTAAAGTCTCCAAGACTTCATCAGCCATTCACACAGAACTATACATCATACTCTCCGAAATCAGCCACGCTGTATTTAATATTAGCATGTAGAAACAAATCTCCTTTTGTTATTCATCATGTGACATATTCTTTCCAGAACGTTGTCTCCATTACAGCTGCTCTGAACGCATCACGATTCTGGGCAAGTCGACCTGCATCAGCCAAAGACAAGTTCAGACTCTCTGTGATGTCCTGGGTCCACCGTCGTCTAGGTCGACCCCTTCCCCTTTTTCCAGGGACCATGCCTTCCATCACTGTTTTTTCCAGACTATTATGTCTTTTTATATGACCGAAAAAAATTTCAGCTTCCTTATTGCGATGGTATTTAGGAGCCAATGTTCCTGTACGTTTAGTGAGTGCAGTACTTCTCTGTTGGTCTTTTTTTCTGTCCAGGGTATTCTCAACATCCTTCTGTAGCATTTCATTTCGAATGATGTAATCTTTTTTGCAACTGTTTTATTGAGTGTCCAAGTCTCGCAGCCGTATGTTGCTACTGGGAATATACATGCTCTGATCAGTTGTAACTTTGTTTCTTTGCTTGTGCCTTGCCATAGGTTTTTCATCTGTATTAGCTTATGTGAAGCAATTTTGTTATTAGGACCCGAAAATGGTGCAATGAATAGTAATACCTTACGCTACTAGGCGATTATAGAAGGTTTGGCATGAGGCGACTACCCACCGTCCGGTAGAAATTTAAAGGCTCAATAACGTCAATCAGGACATGGAGAAGAGAACTGAAGACAAAATTATCCTCGACAGTAATGTGGCAAATATTCTATGAATTGTAAAGGACACTGAAGTTCAGCCAAACGTCTGACATAGTTCCCTCATACTGCCACGGCAGCTCCATTACTTCTCAAAGAAATCAACGGCGTGTCAGTACTATCTACTTTTGTTTTTACACTATTTTCGGTCACCAAAAAAAAAAAAAAAACTCACAGGCATGCTGATACCGGCGCTAAGTCTAAATGTTATATAGTCTGTTTACACCCACTGTTGCGAGTGTAGTGGTTTGGTCTATATCATCGCCACACAGGCTAATTCAATATATGTGTGCTGCTGTCCTGTCACTGTGTCTGGAATGTTGACCTGGGTGTGTGTTATGTTCGCACACCACAGTGCGTACGTAAGAGTACATACAGGAGTCAAAAAGGGTTGCAAACGACTGGAACAGTTCGCTACTGTTTATTCCGTTACAACACAGACACGATGACATAAATGACACACATTCGACAGCAAAACACGAATCATATAATATAATACTGCATTAAATATATATAATACGGCCTGTCCACATCCTGGCCTATAATAATCTTCATATGGCCTAAACAGTACTGCGTTACTCAATAAAGCCTGCAACACACGGCAGCTATAATAATCTTCATATGGCCTAAACAGTACTGCATTACTCAATAAAGCCTGCAACACACGGCAGCTATAATAATCTTCATATGGCCTAAACAGTACTTCATTACTCCATAAAGCCTGCAACACACGGCAGCTATAATAATCTTCATATGGCCTAATCAGCCTTCACTACTCCATAAAGCCTGCAACACACGGCAGCTATAATAATCTTCATATGGCCTAAACAAATCTTCACTGCAGTTTATCGCATAGGCTGTACACACAGCGAAATATATAAGTCGACATTTTCTCAAATCCTACGTAGGCATACATTATCCAAAAACACTGGGACTCGACCTACACGGTCCACGCCCAAAACACAACTCCCCAAATCACACACTAGTCCCGCCAAAAAACCCGTCACGAGATTCGGTTGTCTTGAACACCGCTCTCGATAACACATGCAGACTAGCTGCGAGTTATTCACATGACTCAAAACAGTACAGAATAAATACATTAAACAGCGTTCACACGCTTATCTGTACTCTGTCACCCGAAAAATAGGAAAAGATAATTCTATCCTAAAGTCAAACAAGTATCCGCTTAATCAAGCGTTGCAACTCGAAATTTAATTTGTTCAAAACATTCTAAAGATTACTTCCCCTTCCATAAGTTCCACTTGCAACACATGCACACCAGCACGATTTTAGAATGTTTATTTACTCTGCTTATGATAATTGGACGTGAGCTACGCTGCCACGGTCAGCTATCGGCATTTGAAGGACACGGAAACTAAAACAGGAAGAACCAGACTTAACCATATAAACACAGGTTTTGGGCTAAACAGAGATCAAAAGCATAATTTTAAAAAATCTAATAGCAACGGAATGGACAGAAGATTGGGAACAAAGTCAGAAAGGAAAACATACATATAAGCTGCTGAAAGATCCAGCAAGAACAGGTCAGATAAATAGAGAGCCAAAAATTCCATCCAATAAAAAAACGTATAAGACTACAACAAACAATAGGATATTTTATGATAGAGGAACCTACCTATGAAGCATGTCTTGAGAAAAATACCACAGCAGATTTTATGCTAACTTGCAAGAAATATGAACAGCAAAGAAAACCAATTAAAGAATATTTGAAAGCACAAAACTCATCATCACCATCACTGGAAACTGTACTAAAACTTGGCCTTCCGAGAGACCTACACAACCTTACACAATTTTATATTACCAAAACAAAAATTAACATATAACTACCAGAACAAAGGAGAATGATTAAAGACTAACAAAATTACATACATAAAATATTAACCACTAATGTTCAATACAAAAGTAAGATAAATTACAAAACATTACAAAGCAGTGCATTCCCGATAGAAATACATGAGTCAATAACTAGGGCAATAAATAAGAAGGTAGCATACAATAAATCAAAGTATAAACAGCACAAAACTCGTGTGACGGGAGATATACTCAAGAACAGGGAAGAGATACACCCACAGATCTTAGAAAATGCCACACCAAAAGCCAGAGAATTTGCATTCTGGAAAAACAACAAATGTAATGTACTATATAGAAAAAGGAACACTATATACCCAAATTATAACCCATACAGGGTTGAACCGAGTATCCCATGCACAAAACAAAAATCCAACGGTTTGTGCAAGGTCCTAAAATCAACAACAACATTTCTGTCTGGAATTAGAGAAGCTATACAGAATATACCCAATCAGAGCCGTCTCTTAGGCGATGCTGCTTCACTTACTTACTTACTTAGTCGTTCCTCTTCTACCGTAAGGTGTAGAGATTTGTAGGAGAGAGCGCCATACTATTCTATCGGCTGTCTTCCTCCTGGCTTGGTTCCATTCTAGTCCTCAGTCACGGATTGCCTCCCCTGCTTTGCAGTAGTGGTCCAACAATGGCCAAAACTCAAGAGTATCTAAACTGGGTCGTCAAAGGTGTTTATCTTCGCAAAAGATTACTCTTGGCAGAGATGTAGATAGAAGTGCAATGACGCTTCTATCCGAAGGCAGTATTCACAAGATAATTCAGAAGTCAAGATGCATGCGGCTTAGCGCTGAGCGACGGTTAACTTATATCTGTCCGTCGATTTTGTGAAGGATTTAAGCAATGGTTTTTAGCCCGTTCAAGCACCGAGCTGAGTTATTTCAGCGAATTCCTCTTATAATGGTATAGCTCTCGGTTAAAATAGGTCTCCAAATAAATGCCTCTAAAACTAAAGCTATGAACTTTTCTAACGAGACCTTTGATATCATCTTGAACGGGGAAAAACTACAGAAAGTTGAAAGTTTCAATTATTTAGGCAGTAAAATGACTCAGGATGGTGACACAACAAGAGAAATCCATACTAGAATTGCTTTTGCAGCTAGTGCCTTCAATAGATTATCTAACATTTGGAAATTACGATCATTGAATATACATACCAAGCTTCGTCTGTTTAATTCAAATGTTATCTCAGTGTTAACATACGGCTGTGAGAGTTGGAAAATAACAAAATCATTGGAGAACAAGCTGAATACATTCGAGAACAAATGTCTTAGAAAACTCATGAACATCAGTTGGAAAGAATTCAAGACTAATCGACAAATAAGAGAAGACTCTAGGCAGAAATATGTCTCCGACTATATAAGGAAAAGACGATGGTCATATATCGGTCATGTCCTACGAATGCAAAACAACAGAATACCACTACAGGCGCTCACTTGGGTTCCTGAGGGTAAGAGGAAAAAAGGAAGAATATATATATATATATTGCTCTGGCTCATACGTTTGCTCTTAAACATTAAAAAAAACCGAATCGACTATGATTGTTTAGTTTTAAAACAACAGGTAACACATTTAATAATCAATTAGTATTAACAGTTTAAAATAAATAAAATGCTGGTGAATTTTATATTGGAATCAAATTTTCTCTTCACTGAGATTTAGAGTGAGGATATAGTTCAGAAAAATTAGGTCCTTTTTGCTGGTGCCTTTTTATAAGCACTTAACTTTTAGGTGAGTCCTGTAGCTGTGATTTTCGTCACCGCTTGGTGCTGAGGGCACTTCTTCACACAACTTGTCCGATTTAGGCGGTTGGTGTTGATTCACTGCGTTTCACTCACAACTAGCTTTGTTCCACGCACTTTTAGACAAAATAGAAAACAAATGCCTTTGCTAAGTACATTCGTTTGAAGCACTCTGACAGGCTCACTCTTCCGTTGTCCACCCACCAATGTTAATCTCTCGGAAGAATTAAATTCTTGAGCCCATAACGTAGCTCAATGAATATGATTAAAATTCACCAATATTCTTCTGTGTATTAACTATGAAATGTTTCTGGACAGCATGAATAATGATTTGTGCCTGAATTAACATTACAAAGTTACATAAATCTCACAAAATGATATGCTACACTTGAGGCACATATGATGTAGTCACCACTCATCACTACTCCAGCCCGAGTCTGGGATCACCTCTGCTGTTGGGTTATCCCGCACGACTAGCAAGAAACAATCACCAGCACTTGCTGTAGTGGTTTAGGAATATACTCTTTTCATGTGTTGAGGTTGCCAGCCTCGTTTATAACCACTAAGCAAGAAAAACATGTCAAATTCACATTTGTAAAATAAATGTTCACAACTTACCCCAATATTTTGGGAAAACACAATCTCCTTGCACAGATTTAGACTGGACACAGCTCTGTATTAGATGCTTCGAATCACTTAGGTCTGGAAATTAGAGTTAATTCCTCTGACGGCGGGTGTTCTGCGAAATCACTGGGCCTAGGAAAACGTTGGTTTAATTCCTCTATGACTTGTGATCAAATTCCTAAGTTTCCAGTCTTGTATTAAAAATGACGGTTTACTTGTAAATTCTTAAGCTGCCCAATACTCGATCTGTTACTTATAGTTGTGGAATTTCTAAGTCCAATGTCTCTTTTTTCTGGTTTTCTGTGAGTTGCTCGTATGAAGCTGCGAAGCTGTCTGTTCTGTGTCTCTGAGTTAGCTAGATTATATCTCTCATTCTGAGTTCAAATCACAGATTGTGTTTCCGCCGAATGTTCCAACAGAATTCATTGTATATTCCGGCTCTCATTTCAAATCAATCAAATCGAATCTTGTTCAGCACTACGTGGGTAAGGGTGTTTCATTTAAAATATCCCCTCGCGTATTTTTAAATATTAATTTTATTATTCTACGCGTGACCTCTGTCTAATTGTTACGGTCTCCCGCTGTATCTTTTCTTGCTAGATGTTATTAAAAGATTCAGCACCGTTGGACGTGAGTTTATTGGGTTGCTTGTCAATATTTCAGATATTATAATTCATCTATTCTAATTCCAGTTTTATAGTTCGAGTGCAGTTTTAAGCCATTGTGGTGTGATTAAATTATTATTATATTCAGTGTCGTTATCTTATATTAATTCTTCCGCAGTGTTGGTTAGATTATAGTTAGTCTTAGAAAATACCTGTGATAATCTGGACTGACCTTGCAAGGATTAATGACAGTCACAGCACAGAGTGAGAACTTGCATAATTCAGGCAACCAACAAGTTCCGTTGACGACTGAACAATTTAATATATACTTTTACACAATGGTGTAACAACATTTCACACATTTAACTTGGCTTCATCATAGTTCTAAGCTCTACACAATGTTCCTCTCACAGACTTAGCTCGTCTGGGTTAACCGTTAAGTTTATAGCGTAATAGAGTGTGCAACCAACTCCTACCGAATCCGATCCTTAGAATTATTATCCCTTCACAATACTAGTGAGTACATTATCTGTAAATCTATAGATCCTGTCTATGTATAATTATTCAACGTCTTTGGCTTGCATCGCCCGGCTTTAACTGCCATATATATAAGTTCAAGGTGAACGTAATCTGCTTTGTTCGCGATTCTAATCCGGACTCTACATGGTCCTATAATCAATTTTGATACGGATCCTTACGCTATCTTACACTTTCCAGTGGATCTACCGTTCCACATATATATTTAATCAGTGGCTATGCCACATATTCAAACACGATCCTTAAGTGGTTTTACCACACATTCCAACACTGCCGTTCGGCTCAATGGCCACACATAGACTACAATGTAACTAGGCTAGACGCGTCGTACATCTATGCGCGATTTCTGGTCTTATTCAATTGAGGAGTTCCGTGGTGCAGGCATGCGAATGCTGCAGTCATTCACATGTCTGCAAGCCGCGAAACATTCCTCACCATCATTCCCCCCGCTCCCAAACGTGACACTCGTGGCACGTGAGAGAGTGGTGGCGAAGATGTGCCCGACTATACTCTATGCATGTTGTCTAACGTCAAATGAAATAATGAAATTAATATTCCTAATTAGAAGTAATAATTATAAAATTATGTCCCTTGTCAACATCAAGACAAGAAAGTTATATCAATCCTGTGACGTAAAATATCTTGATAACAAGTCCGCGAGGTTATTATCAGTTCCTGAAATTGGAATTATTGAAAAGGCGAATTCTTGTAGTAAAAGAAACCACCTGTGAATTCTTGCGTTTTTCATAGTTCTCGAAGTGATAAACGTGAGCGGACTGTGGTCTGTGTAGATAAAGAACTTTCTCCCTATCAAGTACTTAGACAGTTTTTCTAAGCACCACACCACAGCGAGCAGTTCGCGCTCTCCTGTAGCGTATTTTTGTTCTGCCGGAGTAAGCTTGCGTGAGACAAACAAGCATGGATGGAGTATCCCTTCATAGCATTGAAGCAAACAACCTGCGATTCCGGAGCTGGATGCATCTGTTTGAATCAAAAATGGTAACTGTATGTTTGGCAATAACAGGATTGGAGGATTCTTAAATAAATTCTTTATCATAATCAGAGCCTCTTCGCACTGCGGTGTCCATAATATTTTTTTTGGACTACCTTTGGCCAACAATCCGGACAAAGGATCAGAAATCTGTGCGAAGCGTGGTATAAATTTATGGTAATAGTTAACAAGCCCGAGTAAACTTCTTACTTGTTTCTTGGATGATGGAGTGGCAATCTCCAGTATACGCTTGACTGTATTGTCATCAGGGTGTAATCTATGATTACCTACGCGGTGACCAAGGAAAGTAATCTCCTGACAACCTATCTGGACCTTAGAAGGTCTTACAGTCAAACCATGTTGTCGTAGTGTAACGAGAAGAGAAGACAAACCAGTAATATGGTCTTCCCATGAGTTGTGAAATAGACAGATGT
This sequence comes from Oreohelix idahoensis, assembly GCA_024509875.1. NCBI lineage: Eukaryota > Metazoa > Mollusca > Gastropoda > Stylommatophora > Oreohelicidae > Oreohelix > Oreohelix idahoensis. The sequence continues at coordinate 359,808 of JAMPIV010014709.1, read as the reverse complement.
CATCGATGTATGTGATGACATCTTTTCTATCGCCCAGAAGGCGGCGCATCATGCGCACGAATGTCGCAGGCGCGTTTACAAGGCCGAAGCACATGTAATTCCATTGGAATAATCCAAATGGAGTCGTGAAGGCAGTGAAAGGTTTGGCATGTTCAGTGAGTGGTATCTGCCAATAGCCTTTAGACAGATCTAGTTTACTAAAGTACGCGGCCTGTGAAACTTGTGAAAGTAGGTCGTCCAACAAATGCATTGGTTCAGCGTCAGTAATTGTGATACGGTTCAGACGTCTGAAGTCAATACAAATACGGAGCGACCCATCTTTCTTTTTCACAATAACCATCGGAAAAGCATAAGGAGATTCTGATGGAGATATAACTCCTAATTTTATCATATCCTTTAGCTCCTTTTCAACCCTGTCTTTATGATGTAACGAAATAGGGTAAGGTCTTAACTTAATAGGATGATTATCCGTTAGAATGATGTCATGAGAGATTAAAGACGTATGACCTGGAAGGTCAGTAAGTACATCGTTAAAAGAAAGAAGAATTTCCCTAACTTGACTTTGTTGTGACGATGACAAAGTCGGAGAAATTGTGACATCCTTCCAAGATTCGGAAGCTTGTAACGATGGTAAAGCAAAATGTAACGGAATTGAAGACGTAGTGTCTTCCTCATTCACTAGTGCAAAAGAAGAAATATGAGGTGAAGACTCAGACGCAGACACAGACACAGAGTTAATAATAGGAATTAACTTTTGTGGTCTTTCCACTGCCAATTTCAACATATTGACATGGAATGTTTTAATTTTTCCTCTTATGTTTATAGCATAGTCAACATCCGTGACTCGTTTAATAATCGCAAATGGACCCTGCCATGAAACCAACAGTTTATTATCCTCATGGGGTAAGAGTAACCAGACTTTTTCCCCAGGATTAAAATATCTCAGTCTTCTCCCTTGATTGTGGAATAATCTAGCTTTTTGTGTCGCTGATTTAATGCTTTCGGATGCATATGTACATGCATCAATGATTCTTTGTCTAAGGTCGATCACCAGCTCGTAACTAGTACGAGTGGATTCATCCACTGATGATCCGACCAGTAAATTTTTCAAGATCATCATCGGGCCACGAGGGTTAGAGCCGTAGACGAGCTCGAATGGACTAAAACCAGTGCTCTCGTGGGGGACCTCTCTATACGCGAATAAAGCGGCACAAAGTAGCCTGTCCCAGTCCCGAGGACATCCCTCAGTGATCTTGTGAAGAATCTGTTTGAGTGAACCGTTAAGACGTTCACAAACTCCGTTCGTTTGGGCATGATATGCACTTGAAAACGAATGGTGAATGGAGATCATCGACTCCACTTCCTTCATAATATTTGAGGTGAATTGTGAACCTCTGTCTGATAAAATTTCCTCAGGAAAACCAATACGACAAAAAATTGAAAATAATGCATCTGATACCGACGCAGTATTGATTGTTTTCAGAGGTATAGCCTTAGGCCACCGTGTACAAAGATCTACACAGGTTAAGATATATCGGAACCCATTGTTAGATGGAATAGATAACGGACCGATAATATCTACGGCTATTTTCTTAAATGGTCTGTCTGTTACATCCGTGATCTGTAAGGGTGTTTGTGGAATCTGCCCTTACGTGATATGCTTTGACATGTCGTACATGACCTACAATATAATTTTGTGTCCTTATTGACACCAGGCCAATAAAATTGCGATGTGACTCTAAATAACGTTCTTTTAATACCCATGTGCCCTGCCATGGGCGAGTCATGCCCTGTTTGTAACACCAAAGGTCTAAATTGTTTTGGAACGACTATCTGATGAATAATTGACATACCATTGTCATAATACCTTGTAAGTATGGATTTCTTAATTTGAAACCAATGTTGTGCTGATTTCGTATGTTTACTAACTTTTTTTTCCGCTAGCGCAAATAAACGCTGTAAACTTGGATCATTATTTTGTTTTTCCGCAAACGCCGCTGGTGCTTCAGCAACGACGTCGGGAGACATAATTGTATCTATAATAGGTGTAGGTGGGGTGGCCATATCTGTAGCCAACTGTTGTGCTCTAGTGACAACAGCATTTGCCACCAATGGGTGAGATTCAACCCATTTCGTAATCTCCTGTGGAGTACAATTTCTAACTCCAGGTATGTTACCTAAGATTATCTCAACCACGGGAGCTCTTAACCCGCAAGCATACACCATACCTGTATAAAACGGTGTATCGATATAGACATGTGCTATTGGATATTCTTCTATATTACCACCAAATGTGATGCATTTAACAGTTTTACCCGTAAATGCAGAGGGCTCGATAAGCGAGTGTTGTATGCCGACAGTAGTAGAGCCGGTGTCACGTAAAACTCTTACTTCGTTTCCGTACAAATATGCCTTGTGGTATGTGAGACGTCCCAAATTCTCACAAGCAGACATAGAAGACATTGTATGACCACAACGAAGCGTATTTTTCCTCTCTGATATAGGATGTGATTGACAAACATAACAAGAGTCATCTAATATGCTGCATGCATTAGCATGTTTGTTATCATCATTCTCATGATCTCTTTTGGTAGTACATGCATTAGCATGACCATGTTTGTCATTATTCTTTGAAGATGATCTGAAATGATTTGTTTTCTTTTTACCTGATTTTGTCTTATAATAAAAATTTGATGAATCATCATTATCATCATTCCTTTTATATGATGATCCATGATCATTATAATCCCTGTAATAGTCTTTGTGATAATCATCACGACCCCTGCCTTTGTGGCCTCCACGATCATGAGGTGAATAACCTCGATAACTCCGACGATAGAATCTTGACGGTGAACGATAGCGAGGGAAGTTATAAGACCCCCGATATTCATGACGAAATTGTGTACGATATCGACCGTCCGTGCTATGTGATCTAGGTCGGTGATCATAAGATCTGTGATCTTGGAGCGCTGCGCACGTAGGCATAAGATCTCGTGGACAAGATCGATGGACATCCTTATTGGGATGTGCCGTGACAAACTGTCTACCGTATTTTTCATATTCTGAAATAGAGTTAGGGTGTCTCTCTTGTAAGAATGATTCTAAATCGTGACTACATGAGGAAAGTACCTTATCACGTAGCATGAGATCCATTAACCCCTCATATGATTTGGTAATACCTGATGATAGGAAACTCTTTACAGAGCGATACAACAGGAAGCAATCTGATCATCAGAAGAAGTCCCCCCGTCCGACAAGTGTTTCGGCCCTATATACTCCTTTACACTCTAAGGGGGGCGGGCCCACTTGGGTCATGACTCCCAAGCGTCTCAGCTTCCTGTTGTCTTGCATCGAAAATGAACCCATTTCACTTATGGTAGCAACTTTAAATTCCACAACTCCGCCAGCCGTGGAGGCAATTGTGAAAGTAACAAGGAGAAGACAAATTATTCCGTTCGTTCCGTCGCACACACTGAGACACCAGCGCGAAGTCAACGAGTCGCCACTGCGCGTTCCCCACTGGACTTTTGATACTGACACCCCTTATAGTATACACCGCTTGTCGCCCCTGAGTCGCAGCCCGTTCACTAGTCCACCACAAACCTCAGCGTATTGTGGACTTAGAAAAATTCCTGGTGTTTTCTGTACCGCAGCGTTTATTGTTACGATCTCCATTCCCCATTGCGGTTGTTCCACAGCCAGCCTGATGCCTTTTCGGCAGTTTCACTAAGCCTCTTCAGGGCCCTTGTTCTCGACTGTCCCCTCAGCCCCAACAGTTTCAATAGATCATACACTGATGCAGCCACAAGCCCTCTTGCGCCCACTTCAACAGCCATGACCCTTGCAGTGAACCCATCGTGTCTCAGATCCGCGGCCAGATCACTATACTTGGCCGCTTTGAACGAATGTTGCTCATCTAATCTGGATTCAAATGGCACTGTCAGTTCAATCAGTATGACCTGAAGCGTTGCTGCAGAATGAAGCACTATATCCGGCCGTCTCCGCGATTTTCTGATACTCTCTGGATATGCCCCTCGTCCAGGTAGGTCTACCGCCATCTCCCAATCATTTGCACAATCAAGAAGAGATGGTAAACTGCTACCAGGTTTATTCGGTTTGGGGTGTGCTGATTTTCTGCCCTCAGAAAGTATGTGTTTGCGGTGTCTGGCCGGACTTTGCTATTCGCCTTCATTCTTGCCAGATCTATTGTCGCAGCAAGCTCATTTAGCACTTTGTTATGGCGCCAAGTGTATCGCCCTTGCCCTAATGACACCTTACACGCTGAGAGCACGTGTTCAAGTGTCTGCCTCCCCTGGCACAGGGGGCACTGCTCATCATCCGACTTTCCCCATTTCACAAGGTTGGTGGCCGACGGCAGCAGGTCATACAGTGATCTGACAACGAAGCTGAGCCTAAGAGGTGCCATATGCCATATATCATTCCATGTCAAGGACCTCTGCAGGGCTTCTTCCCATGTAGTCCATTGGCCTTGTTGGACCTGCTGCACTGCTTTTTGCAACCTCTTATCATTCTCAGCTTCTCGTATCTCCTGAACTACCATGTCTCTGCGCTCCCTGCTTGATGCCTTGGACCACCAGCGGATGTCTCCATGACCAAATCCCCGTCTATTCGTTTGTGTGTATCCGATTACCTCCCTCAGTTTGAGTGACTCTTGGGCAGCATCAACAGCTTCTTCCACTTTCCACTTCCTTCCCGTTTTCAGTGTGGGCTGAATGGACTTAACCACGTCATCAGCTGACTCGCGTAGCATCATTGCAAGCCTTGCCTTTCCAACTTTGTACTCTTCAACAACTGACTTGAAAGGAAGCAGAAGTTTTGACTTTTTGCAGTACAGTGCTACATCTGACAGACCTGGTGGTACTCCTAGCCATTTTCTCATGAACTTGTTGACCTTCTTCTCTATGACTTCCACTGTACTTGTGCTTATTTCATATATAAGCAGTGGCCACAGCAACTTTGGTATCAACATGAACTGGAGGCACCACAGTTTGAACTTCCCCAGGAGTCTGCTTTGGTCTATGATCTGTAGCCCTCTGTCTGCCATTTCTATTGTCTGTTGCACTGCCTTTGAGTCTTTTAATGAGGCATCGTACACCCTGCCAAGACTTTTAACAGGTTCCTCAATGACAGTAGGGATTCTTTGGTTGGAAACCGTGAATATGACCTCTGCTATCTTCCCTTTCCTGACTGATAGGCTTCTCGACTTCTTGGGTTTGAAGCTCATTCTGCACCAGCTGACTAGTTCATCCAGGCGTGCTAACATCCTCCGGGCCTGATGTTCATCTGATGTCAGAATTGTTGTGTCATCCATGAATGCTTTGAGCGGTGGCATGAGACACATTCCACCGAGCTTTGGACCTATAGCCATTCCTTCAGCCGCATTGAGGATTACCTGCATAGCCATCACGAATAGTATCGGAGAGATGGTACATCCCATCGCAATTCCAACTTCAAGGCCAATCCACTTCGTTGTGTACTCTCTGGTTGAAAATCTGACAGCAAACCCTGCGAAATACAGCTTCAGCATTGCTGCAATCTCTTGTGGAACATGATACATTTCTAGGGCCTGCCACAACATCTGGTGTGGAACGGATCCATAAGCATTCGCTAAATCCAACCAGATTACATGGAGGTTTGTTCTGTCAGACTTTGCCTTTTGGATTGCTTCCCATATCATTGTGGCATGCTCTAGACATCCTGGTGTACCTGGGATACCTCCTTTCTGAATGGTAGTGTCAATGTACCCATTTGCCAGGAGGTATGTAGTGAGTCTTTTCGCCATCACTGAGAAGAATATCTTCCCTTCCACATTGAGTAGTGAGATTGGCCTGAACTGACTGATGTCTGTGGAATTTTGCTCCTTCCTGATAATTCTATCCATCTATTGAAATAATGTTTAATAGAAGCAATAAATTCACCAAAGTCAGCGTCCTTACTAGGCTTAGCCATATGGAAACGTTCTCGGAATCCAGATTCAGTTAACTGGAACCGTCTAAGAAGTACTTCTTTTACGACATCAAAATCGTTTGTGCTTTGCTCATCTAGATTCATGAAAACCTTGAGTGAGTCCCCGGTCAAAAAATCAACTAAAAGACTACTCCATCTTTCCTTAGGTATGTTTAAACCTGTAACTTTCATAATAAATCTTGATATGAATGAATCGACGCAATCTCTAGATTGGTCGAAATGTGGCATCTTCAATTTTGGATAAAATACATTTGAATTAGCTGAAGGTCGGGATTGTTCTGATTGCAACCTCGCCAATTCAATAGCCTTTTCTTTCTCAGCATTTAATCTTAAAGTCTCAAGCTCAATAGCATGTTTATGTTCTTGGTCTAATTGAAGTAGTTCCATTCTTCTTATTTGCATTTTCTCTCTATCTAATTCTCTCTCCTTTTCTTGTTGAGCCATTTCTTTATCTTTTTGAGCTAATTCTTTCTCCTTAAGTTCTTTCTGTAATTCTCTCTCTTTTTCTTGTTGAGCAATTTCCTTCTCCTTAAGTTCTTTCTGTAATTCTCTATCTTTTTCTTGTTGAGCAATTTCTTTATCCTTTTGAGCCCTTTCTTTATCTTTTTGCGCCAGTTCCAACTTTTTAAGTTCGCGTTGCTCAATTCTTTCCTGTTGCGATAAATGCTTTTCATATCTCGTTTCAGCATAAGTCTGCAAATCAGAACCTGATTTACCTAGACTTTGTCCTAATTTAATAAACTCTTCCAACGTAGACATGGTGCTACGTTTCTCAATAAATTATATAAGTATATTATTTGTCAATAAATATACTATGAATATGTGAGCTTAATTAATTCCAAGTAACTATGATAATTACTATAGCCAGAGGCAAGAACAGGTGACGATAAACAATGGATGGAACAAGTAAATGAAATGATATATTCACTTATACGACGCTATGAAACAGATAAAAAGAAACTAAGTAAGTACTAGACATAATAATTAGAGAAATAAAATGTTTAAAGTAACATTACAATAATTTACGGTACAAGTCGTCCTAAACTAACATTGAGACAGAGAGATTTTTAGGTCACAAACGAATAAAATAGTGACACAAAACGGAAAGTAATTTATTTAAATTAAATGACGTAGGCACGTGACGTCACAACTAGCACAAGCAAAGTGGTTATATGGCTGACTGAAGAAACATTTATATCCTAACTCAAAAGAAAAATTAATAATCAGTTAGATCCTCAGTCAGCAAATATAAGCAATTATCCCTAAAAGTCGTTAAAATTGCTTAAATCTTCCAAAGGACTATAGAAGCAATGATAAGCCCTATCCATCCTCCCGCGAAGTTACATAAAATACATTGATAGTAAACACGTAATGATAAATAATAGGACTGCAAAGTAGGACAGACAAGTGACAGTGGAGGAAGAATTGAAGACCAAAGCTAGCCAACTGGACAACACAATCTAGTCGAAAGCTCTAATTTAGACAAGAACTTATCTTCATGTGGTCATGCCATAGTGATCCTAAAAATAAACAAGATGCTCCCAGCTGTTTGACTTGTTTTCACAGAGAAGCAGACTTGAACGGTTGAATGAAGATTTTCAAACGTGATATTGAACGAAATTCTGTTGAAATACTTCCCCGGTTGCTCTGGAGGTTTAACAAGTGTATGGATTGTCTTTCTGGTTCTATGTGATCGTTCAGGATCAAAAATTGAATGACATACGATCGATTTGATTCAGCGACTCAGCGACCGTTGATCGTAGGGATGACTCGACCTTGACCTTCGTAACTTGATGCGTAAATTTGAGTTGCCAGCTTGGACTTGCGTCTTGAATGAGACTTTCTTGAACTGTTCAATTTCCACTGTTACTTTGTCTGTGACGAACTGTATTGATCTTGAAGTTGTTTCCACTAGGATCTTCCCAACTTGAAGCCTGATTCATGAACATTAGTTCGTTCAATTGGGTAACGGAAAAGATGAATTCTGAAAATTGTCCGAACACTTCTGACACCAGTATGTTACGGTCTCCCGCTGTATCTTTTCTTGCTAGATGTTATTAAAAGATTCAGCACCGTTGGACGTGAGTTTATTGGGTTGCTTGTCAATATTTCAGATATTATAATTCATCTATTCTAATTCCAGTTTTATAGTTCGAGTGCAGTTTTAAGCCATTGTGGTGTGATTAAATTATTATTATATTCAGTGTCGTTATCTTATATTAATTCTTCCGCAGTGTTGGTTAGATTATAGTTAGTCTTAGAAAATACCTGTGATAATCTGGACTGACCTTGCAAGGATTAATGACAGTCACAGCACAGAGTGAGAACTTGCATAATTCAGGCAACCAACAAGTTCCGTTGACGACTGAACAATTTAATATATACTTTTACACAATGGTGTAACAACATTTCACACATTTAACTTGGCTTCATCATAGTTCTAAGCTCTACACAATGTTCCTCTCACAGACTTAGCTCGTCTGGGTTAACCGTTAAGTTTATAGCGTAATAGAGTGTGCAACCAACTCCTACCGAATCCGATCCTTAGAATTATTATCCCTTCACAATACTAGTGAGTACATTATCTGTAAATCTATAGATCCTGTCTATGTATAATATTCAACGTCTTTGGCTTGCATCGCCCGGCTTTAACTGCCATATATATAAGTTCAAGGTGAACGTAATCTGCTTTGTTCGAGATTCTAATCCGGACTCTACATGGTCCTATAATCAATTTTGATACGGATCCTTACGCTATCTTACACTTTCCAGTGGATCTACCGTTCCACATATATATATTTAATCAGTGGCTATGCCACATATTCAAACACGATCCTTAAGTGGTTTTACCACACATTCCAACACTGCCGTTCGGCTCAATGGCCACACATAGACTAAAATGTAACTAGGCTAGACGCGTCATACATCTATGCGCGATTTCTGGTCTTATTCAATTGAGGAGTTCCGTGGTGCAGGCATGCGAATGCTGCAGTCATTCACATGTCTGCAAGCCGCGAAACAGTCCTCAACACTAATCATGCGGTAATATTTCCGGTGGCATATTGTGCACAACTCCTAAACACCGTCTGTGAACTCATTTGATGTCCAGATGCTACCTTTCGCCAATATTGTCTCTTTAGACAGATTATCGTGATAATCACACACGGGGATGTTCCCGTGAAACGATAAACGTATCTACCACCTATGTAATCTGCCAACCTCAGACGGATATCTCAGACAGACAATAATGCTTCAATAGATGTTGATCGGGCGAGACCGTCTTGTCATGATAAGAATCTCGCTCGCTGACCGGTGATAATGACTCGGTATTGTTACGGTAATACCCCAGTTCACCTGACAGAACGTAAATACGTCTGAGGAATGGTAAACAAGATAAAGACAGCCCCATAGCAGATACTTCCGTAGGGGAGTGGAGTGTTAGAGACTTCGCCCTACTAGATCAAGCATAGAGAGTAAAATAATGAATGATAGGGCATAAAAATTATGCCAAATAAAAGCGATTTGAGAGAAAATAAGAAAAGAAATGATACTGCCGTAGTGGCTAAAAATGTGAGAGAGCCACCAAAATAACACGTACAGACGTTTCGTTACATCCTCGGTCCTTCAAAGATTGTCTAATGTTGTCCTCCCAGCGGACTTTGGGTCGTCCTGGAGGTCTGGATCCCTGGCTCTTAGTTTCCCAAGATTGCCGTGGTAGCCGATCTTCTCCCATTCTACAGACATGGCCAAACCATCTCAGTTGGGACTGTTCTACTTGGGTCTGCAGGGGTTGGGTTTTTAGGCCTTGACGTATCGTCTGGTTGCGGACCATGTCTCTTCTTGTTACTTCAACCACCTTCCTCAGATACCTCATTTCTGAGGTTTGGATTTGGCTTTTGTGGGTTGTAGTCATTGCCCACGACTCGCATTCATATGTCAAAACTTGGACAACTTCTCTTTTGCTGAGGAATCCTCGATTTATGGCTTGAAAAAGTCTCCCAGCTGCTACTCTTCCGGTAGCCAACTCTTCTTTGATGCCTCTCTTCCGGTCTATGACAGCTCCAAGGTATTTAAAGTGGTCGACCTGCTCCAGGACCTGTTCTCCCTGCTTAATCTGATGTCTTCATTCCTCTCGTGATATCACCATGGATTTTGTTTTCGAGCTGCTTATGATCATCCCTCTCTTCTCCAGCTCTTCCTTCCAGACTTGCAGGTTAGATTGAAGATGTGCCTCTGATTTAGCAATCAGGTCAACATCAGCAGCAAATGCCAGCTCTGAAATACAGACCTGTCTCATCTTCCAGTACCCCGCTGAATACTTTCTTGTCCTCTCCTTACATGCCTTGATGACATCGTCCATGAGGAGTATGAAAAGATAAGGCGACAGGATATCACCTTGTCTTACAACAGTGGTGGTCCTGAATTCTTCTGACTTATGGTTTGCCGACCTCACATAATTTCTGCAAGACTTGTAGAAGCTCTGTATAGCATGAATCAGAGTTGTTGGAATGTCCTTCCTTGCCAAACAGTCCCAAAGTTTGCTCCAGGGGACCTTGTCAAATGCCTATTCCAGATCTAAGAAGCAAAGATGGATCTCATTCTTATACTCAAGAGCCTTTTTCACTCAACTGTCTGAGTGTGAAGATTAGGTCTTGAGTACTTCGATTTGCTCGGTAGCCACACTGGACCTCATCCATTTCTGGCTCAGCTAGGCGTCTGAGTCTCTGCTCCAGTATTCTAGAGTAGATTTTACCAGGGACACTGAGAAGGGATATGCCTCTATGGTTCCCACATTGTCGGTTGTCACCCTTTTTGAAAATCGGTGTTATAATGATAATCTCCCAATCCTTTGGTATGGTCTTGTTGCACCACGCTGCCTGTAGGACCCTTAGGAGTAAAAGGTCGCCTGCTGCTCCCATATACTTAACCATTTCTGGTGTTATGCCATCATGTCCTGCTACTTTGCCCATCTTGATTTTCTCCAGTGCTGCCTTCAGTTCTTCCATCTTTATATCATCTTCATCACCACTGGTTTCCTCTTCTGTGTCAGTGGTTATCATTTCTGATGCTTGACCTTGCTTACCATCCAAGAGCTCTGAAAAATATTCTTTCCATCTTTCCATTACTTTTTTGGGGCAGTAAACAATTTGCCTTGCTTTATAAATTTAAGAGGGCACTGTTTTTTCTTCTTCATATTCTTTAGGGTCTTATAGAATAATTTCTGGTTTTCTTGCGATATTTTTCTAGCTTTTCTCCAAATTCTTCCCAGGACTTCTGTTTTGCTGCTAGCACCTTGCTCTTTGCTTCTGAGAATCATATTCTCGGTATTTCTCTGTTTTTCCTGCTGTTTTTAGCTCCTAAGTATTGTTTCCATGCCTTTTTATTCTCTCTTATTTTCTCTTTAACCTCATCTGTACACCAAGGTGTCCTCTTTCTCTTGTTCCCAAGTCGAACTTCACCACATGCTTCTGCTGCAGCTGTCTTTATGATGTCCTTGATTTTCAGCCAGAGTATTTCCAGGTCATCAGGTTGTTGATCTGTGTTTCTCACTGCGATGCTGCTTCACCAGGCACCGATATGGGGAGGCGCCGAAACCCATTAAAAAATCGTAACAGCATTAACATTCTAAAAGAACAAGAAAGATGAAACATACAATTTCACAGTAAATAATTATTTGCTTATATGAAAGTGAGCGTCATCACAAGACCTCCCGCCACCCCTGAAAAAATCAATAGGGACAGCACTAATCCTAATTATAACCCATCAGAGGTCGAACGGGATATTTTTCTTTATAAATAATAAAAAAAAACTTTTAGTTTGCAAAAGTAAATGACATTTGGCACTTTTTTTGTCTTCGAAATTGACGTTTATTCTCCAAAATAGCTTAGTGGCTAAAGCTGTGTTTCAGTTTTTCATTTTTAATTACACTAATAAGATATGTTTTTTAATATATATTTTTTCCTTTCAGCTGTATCATTGATATATAACTGTGACTATCTGCGAGGAATATGATCAGAACTCAGAATACAATCGCTATTATAAAAGGTACTAGCATCTGAGTATGATGAACAATATTTTTCTTTAATACAATATAATGTACTAACACTTGACAACAAATCATACTGTCCTTGAATTTAGTACTACAGTTGTATGTATGATTGTGTGTGTGTGTGTTGATAGAGAATAAATGCACGATTAAATCACTAATTATGTTTTTGTTTTGTTTTTTGCTTGCCTAGTTTTCCAATTGGAGCGATTCTCAGCCAGTTTAGCCACTTCAAAGACAAATCTAGCTATTTTCTGAATACAAATATTTTCTTAATTGGCAACACTGTCCAATGATGATCAACTTCCCCAATAATCATGGCGGCTGCTGGTGCGACTGTTATTAAATTAGTTATCGAAGATACCGTTAATTATTCTCATTTCATTGCAACCTCTCATTGATTATTTTCATGGGGTGAGTTTATTTCATATCGCACTGGTTGCAAATTTAAAGTTGTGCTGTACCTTTTGTTATCAAAATCTGCTTTTCCTGCCTCCTAACCCTACACCACCTTCGCTTTTCAATCGGGGTCAGTGTTAAATTACGGGCAAGCAGACAAGAGAACTACACAATATAGTAAAACATTAGGGCCTAAACAAAATAATTAATATATAATGATTGGTGAAGGTATCGCGGGAAAGTGAAGGTCTAGGGAAGTTCTTGTAACACATTGATAATGACATAAATAATGATTTGGGTATCATCCCAAACACCCGAGGATTTCAATCCCTCCTCCCTCTTATTAACTCCATAAAATATAGGCTATGGGGAAACTACAATTTTGAACAAAGTAAAAATACACACGTACATCCACACAAATTGACACTTTAATTGATACAATTTCATACATGCCACACCTCAGACATGAAAAACCTGTACAAAAAATCCAAAAACCCTGTACAAAGACCCGCAAAACCTGTACAAAGACTGAAAAACGTAACAAAAGAGTTAATTCATGTAAAAATATATTCAGTTAGATGGTTCTGACCATCATAGTGACATGCGCCCTTTGCCTTTTTAAGCATGTCTTCACTTGCTTTAAAACCTAAACAACAGGAGTTAGAATTTATTTTGCATTGTAGAAATGCTGTGACTGTATCATCATTTAGTCTATTTCTGCAAAAAAAATTAATACAATTTATGGTGGAAATGAAGAACAGTTTGGTGTCTGTTCTATAGTGCCTAATAAAAGTATAGGTCTAAAGAGACCAGTAATAAGCGTTTTGGGTTTATATATATATATATATATATATATATATATATATATATATATATATATATATATATATATATATATATATATATATATATATATTTTAAAGCTAGCAATGAAAATATAAACTGTCGCAACTAATCTCTATCAAACTTCAATAATTGAAATAGCCGTTAGGTCTATAGCCCAACTGGTAGCTTAAAATAGACCTACCCATACGACTTTTAGTGTCAATCAAACATTGATAGTAATTAATTATTTAATAAATATAGGCCTAGCCTAAATCATTAGTTGACCGTAATGATGATCACCCAAGGCAAAATCGCATTGTTTTTTAAAGAAACGAAATTAAAACTAAGACGAGAAGTAGGCCTAACTCCAAATAGGCTAAACTTTTCTCTGATCGGGTTAAGATGCAAATTTGCCTTGCTTTTGTGTGTGTGTGTTTTTTTTTCTTCAGTTTCATAATTTGGTAATATCGGACGCCGAACGCTTCGCATGTATTTTCGTACCATTTAGATTTAAGGTTAGTGTTACTAGCCTAAATGGTACGAAAATACATGCAGATCGTTCGGTGACCGTCATTCCGATATTACCCATTATTTGTATTGTATTATTATTCAAATTTACATTTCTTACGCACTTTCTACAAGTTTTAGTGAAATCAAATAATATGAAGTGGTATCCGCCTTTTTTTTTTAAGCAGCCGTAAATAATAAATTAGGCTATGCTAAATCTTACGGAAAAAAAAGCATAGCCTAGGCCTAAGTTATCTGACAGTTAAATCTAACTTCATCTAAACAATGTTATTGTAATACTTTTTTTTAAAATGAATTACTTATCAATACTAAACTGGAAATTAATCCTAATCAATAGGCTCGACTCAGTGCTGCGTAATCGTTCAAATAATCAGTAACCTCGCGCTAGCTTTAGCGAAAAATTGTGAATGAACACGCCACGCACATCCCGCGGCAATTGAAAAATAGGCAGCTTGATTTTCATTGGTTATTTTTTTTTTTTTTTAATCCACTTGGCTTAAAATCTCGCCGAATGTCATGACGCAAATTACGGAAAATTGTGTAGTGGCACAAAACGATTTATATGTATATTTAATAATTAGGCGAAAAAACCCGTACAGACGGTATGTACGGGCCGTACACATCTGAAAACGCAAAAACCCCGTACAGATTATGGGTAAACCATAGCGTGTGGCATGTATGCAATTTACAATAACTGGAAAGGAAAAATGATCAGGTAGGCCTATTGGCAATTGAAAATATCTGGAATTAATGAGAAAACATAAATCCAAATAACTCATCAGAGGTTGAACGGGATATATTCACTTAATTTAGAGAAACAAAAAAAAAAAACTACTCATAAGTAGGCTACTGAACTCTTCCACTGTTATGTAATTCAGAAAATTTCCAGTTAGGTTGAAACATAGTTATTAATATTCATAGTTGGTTGAAAGCCACTTGAGGGGTACATACAGGCTTCCCACTGAAAGCCAGTTGAGGGGGGCATATGTGCTTTCTCACTGTTCTCTGTCACTGTGGACTCTAGTCCAGGGCTTATTTGGTTATTGTCGAGAATAATTTTTGTAGAGTTTTATAAGTTATACGTGTTGGAACATGTGTGCTCCACAGGAAGCTTGCTTGATGTTATGTGTAATATTTGGGAGAGTCTGATAGGGTGATATGTGATCCTGTTGGTTGGTTTGATCATTGGAACAGGGCTGTGAGTATGTGTTCACTTTGTCTTGATAGTGTCCATAAATAAGTGAGCAAAACTCATGATTCAAGCAGGAGGAAAATAGTACAAGGACTGGTTGATTGTTTCCTGAGAGTATATCTCATCTCCACATTCACTATTTAATCTCCACCAGAATTGATTTCAACCTGTGTAGTTACCGAAGATCTCTGAGGAGACGAAGAAAAAGCAGACGGCTACTGCCTCAGGCATGTCTTAAAGGATAACTTGTGCATGCGTCTAGCAACCTCATTATGTGAACCAAATTGCTAATGAAACCACTTCTGCTAGAGCTCATGAATGCTTTTGTGTAGGCTTCTACAAGGGCCTGTTGCAGTGATGGTAGCATGATCTATGAGGACAAAAATAGGGAAAACAAAGGAAGAAGCAGAAGTATTTGTTTTGTCAGATTCTCATCTGCAGCTCTGCATTTGTTATTACATCTGGTAGAATAATAATAATAATCGCCCCTTCAGTCATAACTGACTATAGAAATGTGCCCCTGAGGTGACAGCCCTCAGCTGCTTATTTTCCTTGTGTTCCTTTCGACATTTTCTTCTCTCTTCTGCTTGTTGTGTGAGCTTTTCGCCCAATCTGAGGCGGCGCTGTAGATTTGGTTAACAGGTATGTTAAGAGTGGTGAAAGCAAGAACAGAAAGAAAAGAATTTAGCTTTGGCACAGCACATTTGAGTCAATTATCTTATATTTTATTTTCTGCTCCCAAAAAAAAAAAATTATGAATATTGTACGGTTTTTATTTAGTTTTCTTTCTTTGCAGCATCAGACCAACAGCCTAAACGTTAGAAAAAGGATATAGATCTTCGTACATCCTGCATGATGTCTACCAAATCAGTGCTACAGGGCTTTGTTACTGGCCTTAAACATCGCCAGGAAGATGTTAGATTTAAGACAGCTGTCGAGCTTCACCACTTTGTTGTTACTGAGCTGCGTGAGATGCCCCCAGAAGATGTGGCCTCATTCATGGATGACTTCAACCATCACATATTTGAAATGGTGTCCAGTTCTGATGTTCACGAAAGAAAAGGAGGAGTGCTGGCTATTGGTACATTTTTATTGTTAAACAGATTTGAACTAAAACATTTTCTGAACATTCTTGAGCTGGAAAATGAAAATAAAAGCATACATTCTGTTATTTATGCTCACGCATCTGTCAATTATTTTATGCTGCCTAATTATAATGGGATCATCTGATTGGCAGAGGGGTTAGAGCACTGGCCTGTAACAGGAAAGGGGCTGGGTTCAAAATGTCACGCTGCAATCTGTGCAGCTGTAAATGGGTACCTGATTCTGCCCTTGAGTTAGGGACAGAAAATTAGCGAGGAAGGGAACTGGTCACTCCACATCTTGATGCTGGACCTAGAATAGTGAAGTCTCTAACACCTTACTCCCCCATGGAAGTATCTGCTATGGGACTACCTTTAATTATAATGGTTGAGCCGGGTAGTTCTTGAGGGATTTCTGAGGAGGCAGTGAAAGAATAGAACTGCTACCTCTGGCATATCGTTCTTCTTTCTTTGGTCCTTGATTGCTGACTGACAAAAGCAATCAGCGACCGTCATGCCTAATGGC
This sequence comes from Oreohelix idahoensis, assembly GCA_024509875.1. Classification (NCBI taxonomy): domain Eukaryota; kingdom Metazoa; phylum Mollusca; class Gastropoda; order Stylommatophora; family Oreohelicidae; genus Oreohelix; species Oreohelix idahoensis. The sequence continues at coordinate 343,222 of JAMPIV010014709.1, read as the reverse complement.
GCCTTGTATGGCAGCAATAAACTCTCCACTTTGCTTGGTCGACAGCCATCCTTTGTGTAGTGCCCCAGCTCTGGTTCATGCTTAGCATCTCCGCCTCAACAGTTCTCCGCTAAGTGGCTCATGACTGTCTTAGGCGTATCATTGAGATGACTAATATGAGCCAATGAGAGGTTATGCATGAAGGCAGGGAACTTATCTTGCTAAACAAATTGATTTAGGAGCCACTGCTGCAAGAGCACATGAATGCTTTGATGCAGGCTTCCTGTAGGGGGACAAGCTACAGGGGTGGTTCCATGGTCTATAAGTAGTGACCAGAGAACAGAAGAATAATTATGATGGTCACCATTTGTAGTTCCCAGGGGTCTCTGAGGAGAGAACGAACGAACTTTATTTTCAAAGGGTTAAGAATTGGGCACGCAGGCCTGTCTGACATTCTGCTCTTCCTTTCATACTGAAGTCATTTATTCTCACATGCATTTTACATATCAGTTTCAAGGAATTCAACGTTGTAAAGTAAAATAAAATAGCACACTCATATTAACATTAACTATTTATAAGCATGACATAAAATATGTTGAAAAGTACAAACATCGTCATTAGAGCCTACAGTTGAAATTATAAGAAAAGATAATCCTATTAGGGGGGCATGTAATCAGAACTCATAAAGTATTCAAAAAGTCTGAGATTATGAATAGGGACTGAGGTTGTTTCTTAGGTTATGTGGAAGACAATTCCAAAGATGAGCAGCAGAGTACGCTAAGCTTTTCTTGAATAAGTCAAGTCTAGGCTTGGGCACTTGCAATTTGTTAAAGCGTTGACTGCGTCTTTCGTTGTATTTGAACATTGGCCACAGATATGCTGGAGCATTATGTGACAGGATTTTGTGAACAAATTTAGCTTTGTTAAACAGAAGGCCCTTTCTTAAGGGCAGTATTTGAAGATTTTTATATAGATCTACACACTGAGTTAGGCAGTTCTCAGAGACTAGACGCAGAGAGAAAGAATAGGGCTACGAGTCCATCAGATATTCTGTAAGAGTTGGCTACTATAAGGTTGTGTGTGTGTGGCTGGCAATCTCATTATATAAAACTAACTGCCACAGAAATCACCAGTACAAGAGCACATGAATGTTTTGATGCAGGCTTCCTACAAGGGTGTCAGCAGCATTAGTGGCTTCATGCTCCATAGAAGTAAACAAAAAGGGGGAGGGGTTGGAAATGAATGAATGATGTTAACAAAATTCACTTAATTTGATGAAAACAAAAATTTACAGAATCCAGAAAAGTGGAAGTAAATAGAGGAATGTAAGAAAAGAGATAAAAGTTACAAAAATAGTTGCATTTATTATAATACATATATACAATGCAAGAATATGGTGTAAAGAGCAAGTGAGGTATGTGTATTTTAGGTTAATGATTACTGTATTATACTTTATATCATGGCTCATCGAAAAGAGCACCAGAAAAGTAAGCAGCTGAGGGTTGTCACCTCAGTGGCGCATTCCCAAAGTCAGTTATGACTGGGACCCAAAGATGCAGCAATAGAGAATGCAGTCAGTGACCCATAGCTTGACTGCTTGCGTCAGGGTCAGCGAAACAGAGCTGACCAAGACCCTACTCCACCTCCACGTGGTGGTCCTGGAAACAGGCTGCATCACTGCAGTCTGGCTGAGAGAGTAGGGATCAAAGTGGGAAGGCAAACCCGGTCCCAAAAAATGCAGTGCTGAAGTCGGATGTGTCAGCCGAAAGGCGCAGATATTGCAGCTCCGGTGTAAACAGACACAACGCAACCAACGTCTTTTTCAGGACGAACGAGGAAGAAGAAGAAGTTATGACCGAAGTGGCTATTATTATTATGCTGAAATGAAAGCCATATGGTTTTGACACACAAGTTTCACTCAAACATAGCATGTTTAAATTTCAGGCAGATCTTTGTATGTTTTGTAACATTCATTGTTCTTCTGGCTTCTTGCTTTCCTTGACAGGTCCTTGTATTTTCTTGACATTCATTGATAAAATGCTACCTTTTAAAAATGTTTAATAATTCATTTTCATGTTATTCTTTTGATACAGTTAGTCTTTTAGGTGGTGATGTAGGAAATATAGGGACACGCATGAGTCGGTTTGCTAACTACTTGATGAATCTGCTCCCATCCAACTCTTATGACTTGGGGGTAATGGAGATGGCAGCCAAAGCTGTAGGTATTCTAGCACTGTCTTCAGGGACTTATGCAGCAGAGTATGTTGAGTTTGAAGTTCGTAGGGCACTGGAGTGGCTGGTCTCTGATAGGATTGAAGGCAGAAGGCAGGCTGCTGTAAGTATAATACATTTTGAGTCTAGTGTATTTGTGAGTAAGATTTTCTAATGCTGTAAGAATATTTGAGATTAAATGGTCGTTTTGAATCTTAGAAGTCAGTATTAATGAATTTACTGTGATAGGAAACTTTGTGTAGAGCATTGCAACAAAGCAAAGATATGATCTGATCATCTCTGTTGTATAGATATGTTAGCTTTTCAGCTTCACAATATTCTATAAAGGGTAGGTTCACATGGGTCATGATTACCAAGTGTCGTTATCCTGTTAATTTTTGTTTACTAGAGGTGGGGTTTAAACCTGCGGTACTTTTTTTCTTATTGTTGGCTATACAGTTTTAGTTGAATCGTTTCTGCTGGCATGAGGCAGTGGTCAAACAGGTAATAATTTAGTTGTATACAAACTGATTTTCATACATTCATTCCATTGCCCACCATTTATATTCTATGGCCAGCACTTTATCTTGTTTGCAGTCTCACTACCGTTTTTTTCTTTAGCACTATTTTCTGGACTGTCCTTTCATTTGCAGTTGGTTCAAAGATCATATACTGATTTATTTAAGTTCTAAATTAAAAACAATAACACATTAACTACAGCGAGCCGCTCTGACCGTCGTTTGAATCTCACGACTATGGCTGCTGGCAGCGTCAATCTCTCTTTAGTGTTAAAACAAATGTAAAATGTATCGAAACACTTTCTGATCTGGTTCGAGATTTTAAGTTACCACCTGGAAAACAAATTCCCAAAGCATGGTTGTTGTCGAACACTTGAAAATTGATATTATATTTATATTTTTCAACTACTCAAATTAGTCACCAAATTGTGTAAAACTGTTTACCATGGCAACTGACGATAGGACCACAAAAAAAGCTTGTACATTTCTTCTAACTGCTGAACAGGTTAGAAACTTGTTTAAACAATGAATTGATAGATCTAGCGACGAGGACGAGAGTGAAAACGGTGTGGACATTGATTCAAATAGTAATTTTAATAGCATTGGTAACAATGGTAGTGACGATGCAAGCAGTGATGATAGTGAAGAAATTGCAAGTCCTCAGCCCTCGGTGGGCCGTAAATAGCAAAGACCTTGGTTAGAGTTACAAATGTTGCGAGAGATAATGGAACTAAAGAAAGAAAACAATGACAGCAAGTTAGTGAGGGGGAAGCAACCAATAGTTTTCATTTTGTCCCAACAAGTGAACCACGTCTGCATGCAAATCTTGATTTTTTTGAAGTGGTGTAGGTGTGATTATATAAGTTACTAATAGTGTAAATATTAGTCAGTTATGTGTGTTCTTGGGCTTGTTTGTCTTGCCATTGGATATACTACATGATAATCACCTACAGAAAGGCATTAACTGCCTTAGGAACAAGCAATATGTTGATAAGTTGATAATAAAAAATAAAAATTTGAAACGTTTTTTTGTCTGCCAATAATTTCATATTATTAATAATATTTACTATACTATGTAAACATACATTGTTTCAGCTTGTTTAATAGTACATTAATTTCTCTATAACATGACATATATTTCATAAAAATCTGTAAAAAAAATTAAGAAAACTAGAGGATATTTTAGTTATTGTGTTAAGACATTTCAAGTGTCTGGCTACTTGCATTAATTCTCATATTCCTAGCATTCATTATCACCCTTTAGCTCTGCAAGGAGCCTTCAACAAACTTATGCTGTCTTCCTGTCCAGTGCCATCAGTCCAACATGTCTTCTTCAGCTCCTTTCATGTCTGTCTCCAGTTTTCTTCTCCATGTGTTTCTTGGTCTCCCTGTACCTTACTTACCCTGGGGATTCCAGAACCAGGACTGCTATTCCTAGCATTCAAAAGCCCATTTAGTTCTTTGGTGCCACTTGGTCTTCAATCAATCAATATCCTTTAGCTCCCCGAGAAGCATAGGCCTTCAACAAACACATGCCAAGTCTTCCTCTCCTGTGCCATCTGCTCAAGTTCTTTCATGTTTTCCTCATCATTTTCGCCTCTGTATCCAGTTCTCTTCTCCATGTGTTTTTTGGTCTACCTCTGCCTCTCTTTCCCTGTGGATTCCAGAACAAGGACTGCCTTGTAATGCACTTGGTCTTATACATTGTCTTCTTCTTCTTTGATCCTTAGCCGCCGACCGTCAAAGCAGTCAGTGGCCATCACGCCTAGTGGCGTCTTGTAAGGCAACAACAAATTGATTCCACTTTGCTCGGTCGGCAGCCATCCTTCGTACAGTGCCCCAACTCTGGTTCATTCTTTGCATCTCAGCCTCCACAGTCCTCCGCCAGGTTGTTTTTGGTGGGCCTCTCTTTCGTTTTCCTTCAGGGGTCCAAAGCATAGCTGTTCTTGTGATGGCATCGGGGTCTCTTCTGAGGACATGGCCAACCCAGCTCCAGCGTCTGCCAGCTATGATGGTGTGCATGTTCTCTTGCTTGCTCCGAGTAAGCAGATCTTGGTTGGTGATGGTATTCGGCCAAAAGATTCGGTGAATTTTTCTTAGGCATGTTGTGTGAAAAGAGGACAATTTCGACATTTCCTTCTCTGTATCTCTCCAGCATTCCGCACCATAGAGAAGCACAGAAAGCACACAGCTCTGATATAATCTTAATTTTGTGCTTGTGCTGTATTGAATACATTGTAAATTGTGTAAAATATGTTTTCTTTGGCTGTACTGTTCATGCTCATTTCATTATCTTTTAGATCCCCATGGAGCACAGTGCTTTAGCTACTACACTTCAAGCCTCCCTGTTCTGTGTTATGTCTGTGTTCGTTTCTCTTACCCTGTGGATTTCTAAACAGGGACTGCCTTGTAGTGCCAGTGGATCATTTTTCTCAGTGTACTATCCAATGCCAGCATCTTCTCCTCACATTTTGTTCCACTGATATGTCTTTTTTCCATCAGTTCCACATGACGACATGCGATTTCAAACTTTCTGTTCTGCGCAGGCTCCCATTTATGAAAGCCAATATCTTTCTGGTTGTAATTTTTGTTGATCTCCATGTTTCAGAGCCATGTTGACATGGCCAGTATATGTTAACCATGCATTCATTCATAACCCTCCACTCCCAAAGGAGCATAGGTCTTCAACAAACACATGCCAAGTCCTCCTGTCACGTGCCATCATCTCAAGTTCTTTCCACATTCTCATCATTTTCACCTCTGTTTCCAGCTCTCTTCTCCATGTGCTTATACGCCTCCCTGCGATAGGACCTTCCCCTGTCTTGGATGGCTGTGTTTTATTTTCCTTTATTGACTTGTCCATGTTTGTTGAAGTTTTTTGTGGTTTAAATTTTTTACAGGATGGGGTAACCAGCCCCATGCCCAACCCTCCTTAGTCGCTTTCTACGACATGCATGGCAGGAAACAGTGTTACTATTCTTCGCTCCCCTTTCGGGCCCCGGTAACACACGGGTGTAGCCATGCATGCATTCTTTTATACTCCTGCTGCTTGTGCTGGTAAGTGACTGAGGGAGAGTTCATTACTGGTTATGCTTCATTCTCTGGTGTTAGACCTGGCATTTTTATGTGCAAACCATTACATCATTTGCCTCATTTTGTTCACCAGTGTTCCCTGATCTTCTCAAATTTTGTTTTATCACTTTTGATTACTATCTATGACCATCTAGTTTTATGTGCATTGAATTTTTGTTTTCTGTTCTGTGGGTAATGTTCAGATTCATCAGTATTTTGAATGTGCAGTTTTTAAGTTTATTTTTTGCAGTTATAAGGATCTCTGATTGCTTCAAATTTGAATAATCTAATGGGACCCCAAGATGCAGCAATAGTGAATGCAGTCATCGACCCATAGCTGTACTGCTTGCATCAGGACCAGCAAACCAGAGCTGGTCAAGACCGCACTCCACCTCCACGTGGTGGTCCTGGAAACAGTCTGCAGCAGTGCAGTCTGGCTGAGCGAGTGCGGATCGCAATGGGAAGGCAAACCCGGTCCCTAAAAAATGCCGTGCTGAAGTCGGATGTGTCGACCGAAAGGTGCAGATATCACAGCTTAGGCGTAAACAGACACAACGCAACCACCGTCCTTTTCCGGGCGAACGAGGAAGAAGAAGAAGAAGAATAATCTAATGAGTTATTTATTGGCTTTCTTAATTCAGGTTTCTTTTTCCTTATCTGATCAGTTGTGAACAAACATATTAAGAGATGAAATCAATATTGAAAAATAACTTTAAAGAAAAATGGCAAAAGCAACACACAGAGTAATGATACTGCAGAACAATACCATATATTACCAAGAAGAGATCAAATGTTAATTTTGAGACTAATAACTGGCCATTGCAGACACAAATACCATCTGTTCAACAAACTGACAAGCGGACAGACATATGTGTCTATGTTGGGAGGACTAGCACACAGTAGAACATGTCCTCCATGGCTGTCGTCTCCATGAGGGGAGCACTTTTGTTGTTGTTGTTTTAATTTTTTTTTTTTTGAGGATAGCTACCTGTCTTAAGAGAGTCAATTGGCAAATGTGGTTAGAGCACATGCTTCTCTATGAAAAATTACCAGGTTTGAAACCTGGTAGCATCATGCTCCAGTCTACCCAGCTGTAAATGGGTACCTGACTCTGCTCTTGAGTTAAGGAAAGACAAGGTGCCCCATCTTATAAAACTGAGACCTAGTTTAGTGAAGTATCTAATGGTTACACTCCCCTACAGCAGTATCTGCTATAGGTAGTAGCTTTACTTTTATCTTTTAATTATCGTAAACTTTCCAGGTTCAAAGAATGACCAACAACCTAAAAAAAAAAGAGGAGGGGAAAGTGAGGAAATAACTAAGTGACTATTGCTTCATCCATTTTTAACACTTCCATGAATTTGGGCTAAATGCCCAAGATTGCTGTTAAATTAAAGTAGACATATTGTATTCTCATGCCTTGATTAGTCTGTCAGAACCAGGGTTGTAGAGTCAGCCAAATAGTTCTCCGACTCCTGAAATTTTAGAAGTCCGAATACAGTTGTTTACCAATCATATGGCATAAAATTCAGATTTGGAGTCTGGACATTTTTTACCGACTGTGACTCTGCTTTAAAAAAAAACAAAAAACGAACGACTCTGACTCTCGACTCCGACTCCACAGCCCTGGTCAGAACTCAACTTTGGTGTAGAATGTTAGTAAATTGTCATAGAAAAGTTATGTTATCCTGTTTTTGTTTTAAAAATTCTGCAGGTGTTTGTGCTTAAAGAGCTTGCAGTAAACACTCCAACATTCTTCTATCAGCAAGTGCAGCAGTTCTTTGACTCCATTTTCTTTGCCGTCAGAGACCCTAAGGTATAATCATTCATCATCATCATCATCATAATCATTCATCATCATCATTATTACCTCTCTCCCTTCCCATGGAGCTTTGGCCGTCAGCAAATTTGTGCCTGGTCATCATGTCCTGTTCCATCCACTCTGGGGTTTCCCATGTCTTTTTTTATCCCTTTCATTTCTGCCTCCATGTCTCTTCGTTCGTTCGTTCTCCATTTGTTTGTTTTTTCTCCACATGAGACAGTGAGGGCACACATTGAGGAAACCTGCTGATAGCATTACAAGGAAGTCCTTGTACTTGATGGGAACTGGAGCAATGCTGCTCCACTTTGGATAGTTAATTGGCTTTTTCATTTCCTGGAACACCGATATGCCCAGGGATCCACTGGAGTCTAACTGACGCCATAGGAAGTGAACAGCTGGCCAATTCATCTGCAAATTTTATTAACATTAGGAGACATTTTGCTTTCTAGGGCTTGAAGTGCTGATTTTGAGTCTGAGAATATAACAATATCCTCAGGTGGAGTGATGCCACTTTCAAAGTCTGAGATTATTCGGCACAATGCTTTTAATAGTGCTGTTATTTCTGCATCATAGCTGGAGTAAATTTCTCCGCAAGGGCCAAAGACGCAAGGGTGGTCTTCTGGGTGCAGGTTGGGGTATTTTATCACTGCACCATATCCCAGTGTTGGTTGTAGCTTCAAATGCAGATCCATCTGTGTAGACTTGGATGATATCTTGTGGATATGAGTCTATAGTTTCTAAGGCGATGGTTTTCTGTAGTGTTGCTAGGGTGTTCTTGTCTGCTGAGGAGTCAGAGAGTTCAGTTCTTACTGTAGGAGTAGTTGCCTACCAACAAGGTGGTTCATTATTGATAGTTGCCATTGGCTTTCTAACTGCTGTTAGGTTCAGTATTGATGTGATTTCACATGCATCTGTCTGCATTGTCTTCATGGCACCACTTATAAACCGTAGAGCATGATTTTGGACTTTGTCTAACTTTTGTAGGAGGCTTTTGCTTGTAATAGTTTGGAGGGGGAGCGAGTAGTCAGTGACTGAGCATACATATCCAGTATATAGTTGGCATAATGAGTGCTGGTCTGCTCCCCACCCACATGAGGAAAGGTGCTTGATGAGCCTAAGTCTTGTGGATGCTTTCTCAATTAGCTTGTCTATTTGAGGTTTCATGGCAAGTCTACGGCCAAGCTTGACTTCAAGATATCTCTGGAATTCTTCGTATGCTAGTTTCTCTCCGTTCATCCAGACCTCTGTGTTTTTCTCATTAACTCTTGTTTAGACTAAACAGGCTATACACATTTTTCTCTATATTAATTTCAAGTTTCCAGAACTGGCAGTATGCAGAGATGGTTGTCAGGTTATTGTTCATATTTTTGGTGATGGTTTGGAGATGTATTCCTTTTGTCCAGATGACTAGATTGTCAGCAAAGAGTGCTTTTTGGCAGGTGATGACATCTTGGAGGTCATTTATATATAAGAAATAGTGTACAACTTAATGCTGATCCCTGGGGCAGTCCTTCCTCCAGGGTCCTTTGTTTTGATGTAGATCCACTGAATGTTGTTCGGATTGTTCTGTTGTGGAAAAAACCTTTTAGCCAGTTGTACATTCGCCCTGATATTCCCATTCTTCGCATTTTAAAGAGGAGGCCTATCCTCCAGACTCGATCATAGGCTTGTCTAAGGTCAATAAATGTTGCTAACATTTTTTTTGTCTTTTGTAGGCATCACCTATCTCTTGGGTGAGTCTTATCAACTGATCCATTGTCTGTTTGTTTCTTCTAAAACCTGATTGATTGGTATTTAAGATCTTAGTGCTTTGTAGCCACCAATATAGCCTTTCATTAATCATCCTTTCAGCGATCTTGCTTAAGTTTGATATCAAGGAAATCTTCATTAGATGGTTTGTCCTTCTTTAGGACTGGGATGATATTAGCTTTTCTCCAGTCTGTTGGTAACTTGCCTTATCTCCAGGTCTTGTTAATGAGGTCAAGGATGGTGGAGAGTTCATAATTTGAGAGATTTGAGATCATTTCGTTAGTGAGCCAATCAAGTCCAGCAGCTTTTCCTTTCTTGCATTTTTTTTAGGGCCATTTTGAGTTCTGAAAGAGTAAAGTTCTTTTCAAAGAACTCACAACTAGCTGTTGGTTGTTACTCCATCATTTAGTAAGTGATCTGATAGCACTGTCAAGTCTCTTGCGTGGTTGTTATTTGTTTACGTTGGCAAAGTGCTTATTGAAGGCTTATGCTTCTGTGCATCCCTTGTTAGCAGTTCAGTGCTTGAAATGATGGGTTCAGGGTTTTTCTTTCTTTTAATTCCTGAGAGATTTGCCATGAGGCGCCATGCTTTCTTTCCATCTTTCCGCAAGTTTAACTCTACATTGAGGCCTATAATTCCATGTTCTTGCTTCTAGATATTTTATTTCAAATATCTTAAAACACGATTGTCCTTTTTCCTTTTTGTCCCTTATTGAGCATAAAGCCATCACCTGCAGCTAGACCCCTTGTAGGAAGTCTGCATAAAAGCATCCATATACTCTTGCAGTGGGTGGTGTCTATAGCAATTTGTTTTACGTGATGAGATTGTCAGTAGGCAGTAGGCCTATTATTTATTTGCCTGTCCAGAGACTGCCATGAGCAACGTGAAGCTCGGAACACAGTTATTGATCTTATATTTGCCATCCCCCGCAAAATTGAAAAGTTTTAAAATTTGTATTGCTCATTAGTAAATTAGTATCAGTTGCTTGTGCCACGTCTCTGTTGATAATTCATTTATTTATTTCTATCTTGACTGTTTATGGAGCATAGAACTACTACTGTAGGTGGTCCCCAGAAAGTCTGCACTGTCACATACATGTACTCTTGTAGTGGGGTTTTCTTTAACACTTTATTTTACATGTTGAGCTTGCCAGCCCCAAGCACAACCTTATATTAGTTTCACCTTGTTCAGTTAACATATCTAGCACCTTGTTCTAGTATCTTTTCAGTTAACAGCTATAATTTCTTATAATTTTTTTTTGCATCTCGTTCAGTTAACATATCTACCACCTTGTTCTAGCATCTTTTCAGTTAACAGTTATAATTTCTTACAATTTTTCTTGTATCTCGTTCAGTTAACATATCTAGCACCTTGTTCTAGTATCTTTTCAGTTAACATATTAAAATTTTTCTTCTATCTTGTTCAGTTAACATATCTACCACCTTGTTCTAGTATCTTTTCAGTTAACAAATTATAATTTTTCTTGTATCTTGTTCAGTTAACATATCTACCACCTTGTTCTAGTATCTTTTCAGTTAACAGATTATAATTTGTCTTGTATTTTGTTCAGTTAACATATCTACCACCTTGTTCTAGTATCTTTTCAGTTAACAGATTATAATTTGTCTTGTATCTTGTTCAGTTAACATATCTACCACCTTGTTCTAGTATCTTTTCAGTTAACAAATTAAAATTGTTCTGTATCTTGTTCAGTTAATGTATCTACCACCTTGTTCTAGTATCTTTTCAGTTAACAAATTAGTTAACATATCTACCACCTTGTTCTAGTATCTTTTAAGTTAACAAATTATAATTTTTCTTGTATCTTGTTCAGTTAACATATTATAATTTTTCATGTATCTTGTTCAGTTAACATATCTACCACCTTGTTCTAGTATCTTTTCAGTTAACAAATTATAATTTTTCTTGTACCTTTTTCAGTTAACATATCTAGCACCTTTTCAGTTAACAAGTTATAATTTTTCTTGTATCTTGTTCAGTTAATATATCTAGCACCTTGTTCTAGTATGTTTTCAGTTAACAAATTATAATTTTTCTTGTATCTTGTTCAGTTAACATACCTAGCACCTTGCTGAGTTAACATTTCTAGTACCTTATCTTCTAATTTTTCTTGTATCTTGTTCAGTCAACATATCTAGCACCTTGCTCAGTTAACATATCTAGCACCTTGTTCAAATAACATTTCTAGCACATTTCAAGTGTCTTTTTCAGTTGGTATTTCTAGGACCTTGTTCAGTTAAAATTTGGAGTAACTTGTCCATTATTTGTACCTTTTCTTATTTGTCTGGTTTTTAATATGTAGAATAACAGATTTAATTGGATTGCCTGTCATCTTATACTAGCATTAAAATGCTGCCATGTTGCACATTTGATTGTTGGTGTCACGTATTTGTATTAAACATGAAATTTTCATGCTGTCCTGTTTTTATCCCCATATTTTCATGATGCTTCATAGGGAGAGCCCAGAACCAGAGCAAAGTATTTTAATTTTGCATATTTGGAGAGCCCCCTTGGATGGTGGGGAATGCACAGTATGCCACATGCTTTTTCCTCCTAGCTTTGGACCAGATGTGATGATCCTTTAAATACCAGCCAAGCTGAAGAAACTGGAGCTCATGACTTCACTCAACAGATTTCGGAATTGCGGAAAAGCCTAGATCTACAGTGTAGATAATACCAAGGAGTCTTCAACTTGGTATATGGCTGCAAAAGAGCGAAAAGCTCAGCAGTCCCAGTTAAACAACAATCCCCATATTTTAAGAGTCCTCTAATTTGTTATTTATTTTTGAAATTTCAGCCATCAATTCGGGAAGGGGCTGTGGCAGCATTGAGAGCTGCTCTTGCGGTTACATCTCAGAGAGAAACCAAAGATTCACAGAGATCAGTTTACAGGGTATTTTAAAAAAAAAGTTTGTTGTTATTGCTTGTTTCATATGTTATTCTGTTCTTCTCTTACCACTTACTTTATTAAAATGCCAGTTATTGTTCTTTAACATGTTGATTTCCTGTAGACAGCACTTTTCAGACCATATGTTTTTTATATCACGGAGCACACTTAGAAGACTGAAAAGAGAGTTCCACAGACGGTAAAGACAATGATTGCCAAGGATGCATACATAGCTCACCAGTAAGATGCGCCTGTATAAGACAAAAATAAGATCAGTATTTTGAATAACCAGATTAAATCTTTATAGCCATAATATATGCCGTTATACTAAAGTTGAGTGTTTGCTGTTTCTTCTTCAGCAATGCTTTGATGAGTCCTTGCAGCCCTATGATGAAACCTTGGGCAGAGAGAAGAAAATGACTCGGGATGACTGGATACATGGGTCTCTGCTGATAATCAATGAGTTACTGCGGTGCAGTAACAACGAAGCAGAAGTTGGTTTACTTAATTAATTAATTAGAGTTTTAAAGTGATTATCTGTTGTTTATTTTGTTAATGAAAGGTCCACAGTTTAAAACAACAAAATTACGTTTAAATCATCTGTCAACACATATGTTGAGCAAAGAGTTAATAATTTGAAGAGAATAAAACAGTGGTAGCCATATTGTGGCTTCTGTTATTTTTAATGACAGAAATCATCATTTCTATTTTTGCTGTTATGGAGTATGAAACCACACCAGTGCAGCTGTTCAGTGTTTCTTCTTCTTCTTCCTCGTTCGCCCTGAAAAGGACGGTGGTTGCGTTGTGTCTGTTTACGCCGTAGCTGTGATATCTGCACCTTTCGGTCGACATCTATGTGTTTTTTGGTCTACCTCTGCCTCTCTTTCCCTGAGGTATCCAGAACAAGGACTGCCTGGTTTCTGTAGCAGTTTGTTTTACGTGATGATGTTGCCAGCCCAATGCACAACCTCATGTTAGTCTTCCCTTATGAAATACCTGGGTGGACAGTAGGCTTATTCTTTCTGTGTCTCTTTAGACAATTCCCCAGAAACTATATGGGCATTCACGTTCATGGTGATTAGTTACATTAAATGAAAAGTCAAGAAGTACTGAAAGTCACCGATTTTGTTATGCTGATTAATTTCATGTACTTGAGATTAAAAATTCTTAGTTTTCTTTGCCTTAGAATTCATGATATATTTTATTGTATTTGTGGTAAATAAAATTAAAATCAGAGGCACATCTCCAATCCAACCTGCAAGTCTGGAAGGAAGAGCTGGAGAAGAGAGGGATGGTCATAAGCAGCTCTAAAACAAAATCCATGGTGATATCACGAGAAGAAAGAAGACATCAGATTAAGCTGGGAGAACAGGTCCTGGAGCAGGTCGACCACTTTAAATACCTCGGAGCTATTATAGACCGAAAGGGAGGCATCAAAAAAGAGTTGGCCACTCGAAAAGCAGCTGCTGGGAGACTTTTTCAGGCCATAAATCGAGGATTCCTCAGCAAGAGAGAGGTTGGTAAGAAAATGAAGATGGCTGTATACCGCTCCACCTATGTCCCAGTCTTGACATATGGATTCGAGTCATGGGCAATGACTACAACCCACAAAAGCCAGATCCAAACCTCAGAAATTAGGTATCTGAGGAAGGTGGTTGAAGTAACATGAAGAGACATGGTCCGCAACCAGACGATACGTCAAGGCCTAAAATCCCACCCCCTGCAGACTCAAGTAGAACAGTCCCAACTAAGATGGTTTGGCCATGTCTGCAGAATGGGAGAAGATCGGCTACCACGACAAGCATGGGAAACAAAGAGCCAGGGATCCAGACTCCCAGGACGACCCAGAGTCCGCTGGGAGGACAACATTAGACAATCTTTGAAGGACCGAGGACTAGAATGGAACCAGAGCAGGAGGAAGACAGCCGATAGGATAGTCTGGCGCTCTCTCTTCCAAACCTCTACACCTCACGGTAGAAGGGGAACGACTAAGTAAGTAAGTAAATAAAATTGAACTCTACATTTGTTGCTTGTTTGCTTTTTTCGACATGTAATAGCTTCTCAGGTTTTACGTATATTAGCTGGATGTTGTCTTGGATATTATATTTTGGGATCGGTAATGTGTGTTTCTCCAAGACTTTTTAGATTGTACATATATCCAGAATGGGACCTAAGACGCATCAACAGTGAGGAATGCAGTTAGCGACCCATATCTACTCCACCTCCAAGTGGTGGTCCTGGAAACAGGCTGCATCACTGCAGTCTGGCTGAGTGAGTAAGGATCGAAGAGGGAAGGCTAACCCGTTCCCAAAAATGCAGTGCTGAAATCGGATGTGTCGGCCGAAATGCGGAAATATCGCAGCTTCACTGTAAACGGACACAACGCAACCAACGTCCTTTTCAGGACGAACAAAGAAGAAGATATCCAGAATGAAAAAAAAGTTGTTGCGAAGTAAAAATTTTTATAAACTTCTTTTTTCAATCTCTAAATAGTGCAGTATGTGGGGTTTTAATAGAAGTTAATTGAAACAGTGATGACAAAGATTAGGTGTAAGTGCAGTGTTTTATTGTTACGTTTTTTCTTTTGCAGCGCCTACGAATGGAAATTGAGGACATCACATCAGAACAAATAAATTATGATAAAACTTCAAAGGTTAGAACATTTTTGTTTTCTTACCTGCTTTTGGCAAAGATCTTTTTATATTGAACAGTGTTGCTTGTTTCCTATTGAACACTGTTGTTTTTAAGTCTTCTTATCTCTCCTTCTCCTCATAATGAAAACCCCAAGATCACTTAATTTCTGTATCATTAATACTTTACCTTTCACAGATGGATCAGCTATAAAAATTGGTGGTGGACACATATACACAAGACTAAAAATGGACAGGAAAATCCATCTCTCAGTGGCCACTTAACACATTTTTGAACAGCTTCAGAGCTGAGACAGAAGTCCAAAAACATCTGCAATAACCATTGTGGAAAACAAGAAAAATGGCAAAGCCAAGACATTGTTCCTCAAATGTTGTTATCACTCATAACTGCCCTAAGGAGCCATAAAAACAGAGAATTAGATGGGGTCACTCAGAAGCACTAATGGGAACCAAGTAAAAATTTAGCAAAGTGAAAGTACAGTAGATTGCTGCCTGTTGCAAGATGTATGGAAATGGGAAGACAAAGAGAAGGAAGAAGTAAAATTCAGAATGAGGACAGGACATCATATGAACAGATAAAAACAATAAAAAAAATGGCTTTAAAAAAAAAAAAAGTAACGTATGCTTTAAAAGCTGTAACATAAAGCAAATGCAAAAGACCATTGGCAACAGATTAAAAAAATATATGGAATGAGGGATGGAGAAGTTCTGGGAAAAAAAAGAATGCCTACACAAGACATTGATAAACAACAGACACCATCCGCAAGGTAAAGGGAGGAGAAAAATAAGACAGCAGACTTAAACAGAAGCAAAAGTAGAAGTTCCAGAGCCAAGATTATGAGAAGAAAAACGATAACCAGATTGCACTTACAGAAACATCTCAACAAGGTATTGACTCACACATATATCTTGGTAGCCGTACAAAGTTAGAGGACAATAAATTCAAAATAAAAACCATAAATTCAAAATAAGAAAACAAAAGGCAAGAGCTGCTTTTATTCCATTAGGAAATGTATGGAAATCAAATTAATCAAGCGTAGCACACAAAACGGAATTACCAACTCAAACATAGGGCAATTTTATTGTATGGCTTTGAGACGTAGAACAACAGAAACAATAACCATGAATTTCCAGGTTTTGACAAATGAGTGCTTTCACTGAATAGAAGTATTAAAATGGTATGACAAGATCACCAGTGTGGAACTGATGATAAAATCACCAGTGTGGAACTGATGACAAGATCACCAGTGTGGAACTGATGACAAGATCACCAGTGTAAAACTGATGACAAGATCACCAGTGTGGAACTGATGACAAGATCACCCGCGTGGAACTGATGGAAAGAATGAGACAAGACCCAGTGGAACAGAAGGCGATAAAAGATGCTAGTATTGAATAGGACACACATTAAGGGCAATATCTGATAGCATTACAAGGTAGTCCTTGTTTTGAAATCTCCAAGGTAAGAAAAATAGAGGGAGACCTAAAAACATAACGGGGAAAGGAGTTAGAGACAGACATTAATAAATTAAAGACCTTGAATAGATGGCACAGGATAGGACGTGGTGAAGCCTGTTCTGCACAGAGAGTAGTGATGATGTTCAAGATAAATACCAGTTCACACCACATAAATGCAAGGGTTTAGTTGCCTTTTTAAATTGCAGTACTTTAAGGAGTGAAGTGGTATGACAAGATCACTAATGTGGAACTGATGAAAAGAACCAGACAAGCGCCAGTGGAAGAAGAGGTGAGAAGAAGATGCTGGAGATGAATAGGACGCACATTGAGGAAATCTTTTGATAGCATTACCAGGCAGTCCTTGTTCTGGAATCCCGAGGTGAAGAGAGGTAGAGAGAGACAAAGTAATACACGGAGAAGAGAACTGGGGACAGACATGGAGAGACCTTGAGCTGATGCCACAGGACAGGAAGACTTGGTATAGGTTTGTTGAAGGTCTATGCTCCTTGGGGAGCTGAAGGGTGGTGATGACTGAGCTGATAACAAGCTTTCGACAACAGAAAATCTGGCTTTAGGATAGAGGACAACCAGAGATAAGCGGAGATAGTTGGTTTTGAAATTGTGAAGTATCATGAACAGATGCTTCCCATGCCCACACCCATTTCTATGCTTTGGTCAGCTGCCCTTGTACTGTTTCATTGTACCATCCTTTTTTTTTTGGTTTTTTTTTTGGTCAGCTGCCCTTGTACTGTTTCATTGTACCATCCTTTTTTTGGTTTATTTTTTGGTCAGCAGCCTTTGTACTGTTTCATTGTACCATCCTTTTTTTTTCTCTTTTTTTGGTCAGCTGCCCTTGTACTGTTTCATTGTACCATCCTTTTTTTTGGTCAGCTGCTTTTGTACTGTTTCATTGTACCATCCTTTTTTTGTTTTTTTTGGGTCAGCTGCCCTTGTACTGTTTCATTGTACCATCCTTTTTTTTGGTTCAGCTGCCCTTGTACTGTTTCATTGTACCATCCTTTTTTTTGGTCAGCTGCCCTTGTACTGTTTCATTGTACCATCCTTTTTTTTTTGGTTTTTTTTTTGGTCAGCTGCCCTTGTACTGTTTCATTGTACCATCCTGTTTTTTGTTTTGGTCAGCTGCCCTTGTACTGTTTCATTGTACCATCCTATTTTTTGGTCAGCTGCTCTTGTACTGTTTCATTGTACCATCCTTTTTTTTCTCTTTTTTGGTCAGCTGCCCTTGTACTGTTTCATTGTACCATCCTTTTTTTTGTTTGTTTTTGGTCAGCTGCCCTTGTACTGTTTCATTGTGCCATCCTCTTTTTTAATGGTCAGCTGCCCCTGCACTGTTTCATTGTACCATCCTTTTTTTTGGTCAGCTGCCCTTGCACTGTTTCATTGTACCATCATTTTTTTGGTCAGCTACCCTTGCACTGTTTCATTGTACCATCCTTTTTTTTGTTGTTTTTTTTTGGTCAGCTGCCCTTGTACTGTTTCATTGTACCATCCTTTTTTTATGGTCAGCTACCCTTACACTGTTTCATTGTACCATCCTTTTTTTTTGTTTCTTTGGTCAGCTGCCCTTGTACTGTTTCATTGTACCATCCTTTTTTTATGGTTAGCTGCCCTTGCACTGTTTCATTGTACCATCCTTTTTTTTTTGGTCAGCTGCCCTTGTACTGTTTCATTGTACCATCCTTGTTTTTTTGTTTTTGTTTTGGTCAGCTGCCCTTGCACTGTTTCATTGTACCGATCTTTATATAATTAGCTATCTTATGACCACTATCTTTTTTAATCTTCTATGTGTGCTCGTGTATTTTGTTCATGCCACCCGTATCTCTTAACATTGTTTCTAACTTCTTTATTTTATCATTCATATAAGTATATATCTCTGACTTCATGTTGTTTCATTCTGCCATTTCTTTACCTTTATATATTTATATTGTGTGTTGCATGTTGTTCTTCCTGTTTTCTGTCTTTATTTCGTATTGCACACCTTTTTTTATCAGTCTTTTTATGCTGTTATTGTTTCAGTCTTACTTTTCTTACAGTATATGTTTTTCCTTTTGGTTCTTACATTTCCTTATCTTCTTTTTATCTTTATAGTTTTTTTATTTTTTGGTCAGCCTTTCTGTCTTGCTTCTTTTTTCTGGTTCACACTCATCTTCTTCACAATCAATACCCTTTAGCTCCCAGAGGAGCATAAGCCTTCAACAAACACATGCCAGGTCTTCCTGTCCTGTGTCGTCCGCTCAAGTTCTTTCCGTGTTTTCCTCATCATTTTCACATCTGTATCCAGTTCTCTTCTCCATGTATTTTTTGGTCTACCTCTGCCTCTCTTTCCCTGTGGATTCCAGAACAAGGACTGCCTTGTAATGCTATTAACAGGTTTCCTCAATATGTGTCCTATCCATCGCCAGCGTCTTCTTCTCAACTCTTGTTCCACTGGCACTTGTCTGGTTCTTGTCATCAATTCCACATTTATCTTCTTCACAGTCATACATCATTACATATATGCTGTAAGAATAACTTAAGAATACTTGGTCATAAGCTTTCTCACTTACTACCTGTTTGTCTTTAGGATGTGACTAGCAGATCCAGGGGTCATGCCGGTGTTTCAGCACTGCAGCAGATTCAGCAGAAGTCGTCTCCACTTTATGCATTTTTTCCTGGTGCAAAAGACTCCCCACAGAAGATTCCAGTTCCCCTGATTGAGAGTAAAACTTGTAAAGACCTCATGAATACAAATTTTGATAGGGTAAGTAAGCCTTACACATTGAAGCAGCTAGTGTTTTTATTAAGGTAGAGTAAGGAAACCTTATACACTGAAGTGGTTAATGTTAAAGTATTGTAAGAAAACCTAATACATTAAAGTGGTTAGTGTTAAGATAAAGTAAGAAAACCTAATACATTAAAGTGGTTAGTGTTAAGATAAAGTAAGAAAATCTAATACATTAAAGTGGTTAGTGTTAAGATAAAATAAGAAAACCTAATACATTAAAGTGGTTAATGTTAAGGGCATGCACTACAGTGAAAACAACTTTTGTTTCAATAACATTTTCAAACTTTTTATACACTCAAAGGACACAGTTTATTTCCATGAACCAAATTCTACAGTTAATTTTGTTAAAAATGTGGTTACCATGGTAACCAAAAAAAAACATCCGCCATATTGGATTTTTAAACAAATTTTTTAGAGACCGTATCATATGTTTCCTGTTGTCCAAAGTTTAACAAATTCCACACACATGTAGTGACGGTGTACTCTCCATAGAAAAAAAAAGCGAGTTGCGTGATACTGTGGTTTCCGGTGCGCCTTCTGGCCCAGTATCTATGACTTTAGCACCTGTTCAACGGGAGAGTGGGCTCATCCCTAATCTGTTTATGTTCCCAGTAGTAGACTATTCGCAAGCAGCCTGGGGGTGTCACTGCTCTGCGCGGACCTTGTTTACCGAGGCGGCGTCCGAGCTCGTATGGTGAAAATATGGTTGCGTTATCTTCAAAATAGCCGTCTTTCCCATGGCTTTTCTGCCATCCTGCAACTTTGAGTTAGGGAGTTCTGAGCTCCAGTCTCTTTCCCAGGCATTTTATCCTGGCCTGGCACGCATACAGAGGACCCCACTTCTGGTTCTAAGTTACCAGTTGGGGATAGGTGGGGTAGCACACTGTGCATTCCCCGTCATCCAGGGGGCTCTCCAACTATGCAGAGCTTGCACAATGCTGTGCTCTGGTTCTGGGCTCTCCCAAGGAATCCTCACGTCCTGCACAGAGCCACTTCCAGATACCCACCACCTGCCAACCCTCCATTGTAGAAATCTCCTGCATGCGGCCATCCAGTCAAGAGCCAGTATTAAGTCTGGTGCCCAAGTGATCCCCCCAAGCTCAGTGTGCAATGCTGGGTTCTCATCATGCTGCAACACAGGGGGGATTGTGATGCTCAGCCATCTCTCTCAACTCTGCACCGATAAGTGACATCGGGGACTTAACTGTGCCTCAGTACTGGGAGGCCCCATTTCCGGGTACACCACACACAGCCAGTTGAGGCAACGGTCGCCGTGGACACATGTAGTGACTGACTATACAAAAATTTTATCAGAAGCTTATTTTGATAAGTTTACAATTCTAACTTCTTTATTTTATCATTCATATAAGTATATATCTCTGACTTCATGTTGTTTCATTCTGCCATTTCTTTACCTTTATATATTTATATTGTGTGTTGCATGTTGTTAGGAAAGTTAAAAACTTTTCAGATAAATTATATTAATCTGTTTAAACATCGATTAGATTTGCAATTTGATGCTGGCCCACCGTACAAGCCGCAGTCCATATGTCCAGCAGACCCTGCTCATTTGCCTCCCAAGGCTGGCTGCCTTTAATCCTCCAGTATTTTCTAGAATGTAAGTATCACTTATTAATAGTGTGACATTTGTGCAGTATGCTGGCAATTTAAACTTTTTCGTCCTGTTATATATAATTTGTAAAAAAGTACACTTGGTTTAGTGATGTGCTGTAACTAACTTGTGTGCATGGGTCTGGCAACCTCATCATATAAAACTAATTGCTACATCAACCACGGCTATAAGAGCACTCAAATGTTTTTGGTGTTGCCTGTTTGGGAATCAGGTGTTTGATGGAATGGTTAGTTAACAGTATATTTGTCTGAATAATGCATAACAGCACTGGCTTCCTGGCTCAGTGGTCCGATGGTCAAGAAAATATGGGTCTAACACCATATTCCCAACATGCCTCAATGAGCGTGTAATGGGATCCTTTACCTTACAGCATAACAGCCCTGTGTGGTTCGGGGGGGGGCTTATGATCCAAAGAAATAAAAGGACTCTTGCTGTCTCAGGCAGTTTGTAAGAGGCAAACTAGTATGGGGTTGGTAATCTCATCATGTAAACCACTGCTGCAATGGTGACTGCATGCTCCAGAGGGAGCGAAAAGGAAGATGGTGATTATTATGATGACAGCAGAATAACGCCTGTATTTTACAAAATAAGCAGTGGACCACCACTGACAAACATGCCTTTCAACCTGGTTTAGTGTTTTGTGCTGTTATTAAAGGTCTTTTGCCAGTCTTTTAACAGCATGCATCTCTTCTGTTCTCCTTACATCGACATTCTTTCAAGATCTGTTGAAGCAACCGTTTTTTTAGTCTATGCTTGTTTGTTACTTACTTTAGCAGTTAGCAGACATGTGGATAATTACGTATACCGACTTTAGCAGTTAGCAGACATGCATAATTACTTATACCGGCTTTAGCAGTTAGCAGACATGTGGATAATTAGTTATGCCGACTTTAGCAGTTAGCAGACGTGGATAATTACTTATACCGACTTTAGCAGTTAGCAGACATGTGGATAATTACTTATACTGACTTTAGCATTTAGCAGACATGTGAATAATTACTTATACTGACTTTAGCAGTTAACAGACATGTGAATAATTACTTATACTGACTTTAGCAGTTAACAGACATGTGGATAATTAGTTATACCGACTTTAGCAGTTAGCAGACATGTGGATAATTAGTTATACCAACTTTAGCAGTTAGCAGACATGTGGATAATTACTTATACTGACTTTAGCAGTTAGCAGACATGTGGATAATTACTTATACGGACTTCAGCAGTTAGCCGACATGTGGATAATTACTTATACGGACTTCAGCAGTTAACAGACATGTGGATAATTACTTATACTGACTTTAGCAGTTAACAGACATGTGGATAATTACTTATACTGTGTTATTCAGTGACCAGCCATGCAAGGAAGGTAAAGGTAGTTTCATAGCACATGCTGCCGTAGGGAAGTTAAGTGTTAGAAACTTCCCTATACTAGGTCCAGCTTTATGAGGTGGGGGTGACCAGTTCCCTTCCTTGCTGCCTTTGCCTTCTCCAACTCAGAAGTAGAGTCGGGTTCCCATTTGCAGCTGGGTTGACTGGAGCAAGACATTACTAGGTTTTGAACCAGGTAACTCTACATCGAGAAACAAGCGCGTGGCCACTGCCCCACTCATTGCTCGTATGCAAGGAAGAGGTTTTAAATTCTTCTTGAGCATTGCAAGCCCTTAAGGATTAATACCAGAGATATTAATTGCCATTCTGTTTAGTCTTTGATGGTATTTCTCCATTTTCCGATTCCTTGCTTTTGTGGGTCCTTATCTGTGTTGTTTATACATCTTCTATTTTGTCGCCTTATTAGTTTTGTACCTGTGAATTGCCTCAACATACACCTTTGACATCTTTCTGTTAGTCTCCAGTAGCTCATTGTCATCCACACTCATTTTAGTCAGATTTTGACTATTGGTTGAGATCTGTATAGCTGGTGTATTTCCTGATATGATTTTATTCTTTATTCATTGGTACTGATATATTTTCTGCTTCTTCTCCCCTTTCCATTACCTTGCCTTGCCTAGTGGCATTGGTGATAATGTCTCTCCACAACCTCCTGTCTTGAATACTGTTTATCAGTTTTGTTGTTGACTTCCTTCCTTCCATGCCATGTCAAACTGTCCATTATCTTCTGTCTTTGTCATCCTGTAACTCTGTTACCTTCAGTCTTTCCTGCTGTCACAGTGTATACACTGTAGCTTTCTCCTCATAACATGTCCAGAGAGAGTGGTTTGCTTCCTTCTAATGTGAGTTATAAGCTTCTTTCTAATGTGAGTTATAAGCTTCCTTCTAATGTGAGTTATAAGCTTCCTTCTAATGTGAGTTATAAGTTTTTTCTAATGTGAGTTATAAGCTTCTTTCTAATGTGAGTTATAAGTTTTCTTATAATGTGAGTTATAAGCTTCCTTCTAATGTGAGTTATAAGCTTCCTTATAATGTGAGTTATAAGCTTCTTTCTAATGTGAGTTATAAGTTTCCTTCTAACGTGAGTTATAAGCTTCCTTCTAATGTGAGTTATAAGTTTCCTTCTAACGTGAATTATAAGCTTCTTTCTAATGTGAGTTATAAGCTTCCTTATAATGTGAGTTATAAGCTTCTTTCTAATGTGAGTTATAAGTTTCCTTATAATGTGAGTTATAAGTTTCCTTCTAACGTGAGTTATAAGCTTCTTTCTAATGTGAGTTATAAGCTTCCTTATAATGTGAGTTATAAGCTTCTTTCTAATGTGAATTATAAGTTTCCTTATAATGTGAGTTATAAGCTTCCTTCTAATGTAAGTTATAAACTTTCTTTGCACACAGGCTTCTTTCAAGACATCCACATTACTCTTTTTAACTGTCAGTGCTATTTTTAACATAACTTCTGTAAAACCACAAATCAGTGTTCTCCAGGGC
Organism: Oreohelix idahoensis; assembly: GCA_024509875.1. Classification (NCBI taxonomy): domain Eukaryota; kingdom Metazoa; phylum Mollusca; class Gastropoda; order Stylommatophora; family Oreohelicidae; genus Oreohelix; species Oreohelix idahoensis. The sequence continues at coordinate 319,556 of JAMPIV010014709.1, read as the reverse complement.
TTTTTAGTTTACTAATTGCTCATGACTCATTTCCATAAGGAAGGATTGGTGGTATAAAACACTGAAGAACTCTTGTCTTTCTTACTTCCATTAACAAGTTGTTGTATAAAATATTTTTCATTTTATGAAATGCTGCTAATGTCTCTAGTTAACCTTATAATCTAAAATTTGTGTTTTTAAAGTGCTTTAGTCCGCCCTATATTGACTCACTGTGCTTAAGTTTCAAAACAGTACAGTTCTGTGGGCACCATCAACTTATTTTTTTTACACTACATATATTTAACCCGGGTCAGTATACAGTTTGTTCTGTATTTATTTAAGTAGCATCAGAGTAGTGGGAGCAATTGTTTCTCGGTATCTGGCAAAGGGACCTGGTTTGAAACCAGGTTGCGTCCTGCTGGAGGCTATCCAATGTAAAAAGGGGTACCTGACTCTGATGTTAATTAGGGAAGGCAAAGGCAGTAAGGATGGGAAATGGCCCCCACACCTCGTAAAGCTGAGACCTGATTCATGTGAAGTCTCTAACCCTTCAGTATGGAGCCGCGCTAGCGTAGTGGTTACCACATCGCTCTGGTGACCGGGTGATTCAGGATCAAACCCGGGCGACGGCATTTGAGGATTTTTCGTCGACCGGGATTTGGACTGGATTAACTCGAGACCTGGCGAGGACATTTGAAGGGGTGTCGTCGACCAGGGATTGGCGGCTCCTGAGCCAACCCAGCTCTAATGGGTACCTCCGAAATCGGAGAGTATTTGCCTGAATGGCGAGGGACACCTGTATCTGTACAAGAAAAAGGGATACTCACGTAAAATCAATGTCAGGTTAGACATTAATAATAACCTGAGATTTCGCCTCAAGTATTAGCGGGCGTACGAAAAAAAAAAAAAATAACCCTTCAGTCCCCTATGGCAGTATCAGCTATGGTACAACCTTTACCTAAATATTTTTTATTTAAGCAAACATCTATATATTTATTTTATCAGTCATTTTGATCTTTGTTAGGTCATTAAATGTCTTACACTGTCTGCTCATCATCTGCAATGACCACAGAAGTTTTGTAAATTATTTTTTAATATGTGGATATTTTATTCTGCTACATGTGATAAGAAGCAATCTTAAAACTGAGCCTGGGTGACAGAATTGTAATATGAAATGACTAGCAAAAATATTTATTTGCTTAATGAGGCTAACATTTTTGTTCTTGCGTTGATGGCTTGCAATAAAAGAAAAGTCCGGTATGTATGCTTTTTTGTAAACTTGTGCCTGCCGTGAAACCTTTCTTTCTTTTTTTTTTTAAAAATCCTTTTCTTACATTGAATATTTTAGTCACGAACCAAGAGCGAAAATTGTTTTGAGGGAAATGAGGTGATTTTGTGAACATTTTTATTTACTTGCCGGTATCTGGCAGCTGGCTTCAGGTGAATTTTCAGCTTGTGGTAATTTGTTCACTAAGTCAAGTACAAAAGTACAGTGAAACTTGTTTATCTGCTAATAAATATGTCTTGTTGTATTACAGAGGTCAAACTCAAATGTTACATATGAAATAATTTGCATGTTTACTACAATACAGTGAATTAAATTGTCACATCTTTTGTCCCCCTATTGTCTGCTGCATTAGGTGCACAGGCCCAACTTCAGTTTGCTACCTTGCAGGAAGCTTGAGTCAGAGCACTTTATTTGTGTTGTGTCTATAGCAGTCTGTAGCAACAGTAAAGTTGATAGCATTAGGCACAACCTCACAGTCACCTCATGTGACATGCCTGTGGTAGCAGTGGTTACATTATATCTGTGTTTCGTTACAGGCTGCCAGAAACAATATGGGGTGATAATTTCTTAATGTCACATAATACATTTCAAAAAAAAAAAGGAAAACACATACAGCTGGATCATACACAGTGTTGCGCAATATTTAGTTCATTTGTTATATTACAGTTAGCTCCAAGTATGTACGTTATGTTCACAAAGTTGTTGTTGTTGTTGTTTAACTAGGGCTGCTGAGCTTTTCACTCCTTTGCTGCCAATACCAAGTTGAAGATTCCTTGGTATTATCTACACTGTAGATCTAGGCTTTTCCTGTGGCTTTTCTGCCATTCCGAAACTTGCTGAGTTGAAGTCATGAGCTCCAGTTTCTTCAGCTTGACTTGCATTTACAGGATATTTAATCTGGTCCCAAGCTAGGAGTAAGAAGTGCGTGGCATACTGTGCATTTCTCACCACCCAATGAGGGCTCTTCAACTATGCAGAGTTAAAATACTGTGCTCTGGTTCTGGGCTGTCCCAAGGAATTGTCCCGTCCTGCACAGAGCCACTTCTCAGCTCCCCCTGCCTATCACTGGGTTCATAATAAGATCCTCCTGCATGCAGTCAACCAGGTCAAAGCCAAAGAATCACATCTGGGGCTCAAGTGACTTCTTCAAGCTTAGTGTGCAATGCTGGGTTCTCAACAAGTTTCACCACAGGGGGAATCCCTGGAAGTTTGTGGATGATTTAAGAGTCAATGAGAGTGTAATTAGCCTCACAGACAGAGGTTCACTTCCACATATGTATATTGTAGCATTGTGCATAGCTGGTGGTCATATAAGAATGACTCCAGATATGCCTCCATGCATTATGTTCGCACAGTCAACACCATTTATGTAACATTCATTTCACTTATTACATTTACAGTTAACATCAAATATATATCATCATCACCATGTTCAATTGTGCTCTATTAGAGCATGGGTGTAACTGTCTTGTTCCCCATTTTGTAGCTGTCTTGTTTGAATGATAGTCATACGCTTTGAATGGTGTAAGGGATGACAGTTAGCTAATTTTTGTGTATCTGACGCGAATGTTCTTTTAAGATGAAAATGTACGAATAGTCAAAGTCCTAACGGTCACATCAACACCAACAGTGTCAAGGGAAGGACACTGGAACTCATGAGTGATTAAAGTTACAATCCACAGTTTATTTGACAATCACGTTGACAAGGACGATACGAAAAATCGTGCATATATATGAAAATTCCTTCCTGATAAAATGGTATGTCAGATTCCATTAGGTACATGGTTAAGCATCATAAAGGACATCGACATAATCTCGAAGGTTCATCTTATAATAGTGAATAGCTGGTTTAACAAATGTTCTCAAAGACGGTTGACCTTTCAAGGACAATCCCTCATCGTACAACCAAGGGTATACAATCCAATCAAATAGATATTCCCTCCTATCTAGATTGTCAACAGAATACGACTACTAGATATCATAATATAATCATTAACTTGATCAATATAACATAGGATGAACTTCTAACTTTTGGTTCACCTTCCATATAAGCCGTTAATCGTATGACGGCGATTCCAATATTCAATAACGTAGATCCCTTACTTTCAATAAACAAGTTTCATTATAAACATGCTCGAGACTTCCAATACATTAACGTTCAAGTTTGATCCATTCTGGTCCCAACGCATGAGGGTACCAGCTAGAGGTCGACTTGTAGAATGTATGTCAATGACGAAATTAATTCAATAAATATTTAATCAATTATAGCAATACCTTACTCTGTGATACTGGGGCTATGTCTTGAATGCAGTGAGCCGATCACCAAGTAAAAATCAATATGCCCGAACGCAGGGCTAAAATATATCATCAGACCATACTGTCTGGTAGGGATCCTGCTTGATTCTCTCAGCAGATACGTCATCTCCCTTTGTTTGACAACAAGCGCGTTAATTTCAAAATCTCAAAAAATGTGCGTTCTCGTGCGCAATAAATTTAATATACAAAACCTATTACTAATATCTCAGTTGGTGCGTACACTTTTAACAAAGACAGGACCTGAGACTGTCTATATTTGTTAATGCCTGTTAAGGACTTAAAATGGACGCAACAGCTTCCTTACCACCTCTCCAAAAAAAATTAATTAATTCTATTATTTTTTTTTACTTTAATAAAGTCGGAAAGGTGAATCAAATTTACATATTTATGTACTAATAATACACCCCCCTATATATACTAATGACAAATGGGATGTAGAATTAAATTCAACATCAATAAACAAAAGGTATAATAAACAAAAATTCCAACCACAATCCATCAATTTGGAATAATTGTGGCACCAAGAAGAGAAACTAAAGTATGAAGGATGATGAACTAAAACAACGAGGATGTGAAACCATATAACCAAAAAAATCAACACGTGAATTTTAAATGAATAAAATGAAATTACATCATACATGAGAAGTGAATTCATAACCAACCAAAAAGAATGCAAATAAAACACGCAAAGTGATCAAAGCAATTAATAAACCACGCGAAGTGATCAAGACACTTAGCTGTTTCTAAAATTAATTAGTGACACTAATTAACTATGAGTGCTAAAATAATACACCAAAAGTGGCGGTTTCTAGTTCTAAGAACTATTATACACACTATTATTGTTAACCAATGTTAAATATACAACTAATTAAGTGATTTTAATTGATAATATCTAATCAAAATTGTTCATGTCTTAAAATTGTTCCATTATTATTTCCGAACAAAGTTAATAATCCATGAAGTTCCGTTTTATTAAAATCCAACGACATTGAAATGTTATTTTCTGAGTAATCCTGAAAGTTAACATACTCCACTTGGAAAAGCATGTATCTATCACCTTAGAAGGATGATTATATATATTCACAATGTAACGTTCGGAAGGAAATGTTGTCCATTTAAAAACAAAAGTTATTTTTCTTTTCGTCAATGTTATTGACAAGACACTGTTATTGTCTTACAATACTAAAAGTCTGAATAATCAACTTCCATACGCAATACAGTGATGATATAACTTGAGTAGACGTTAAATAAATAATGAAAGTTATTTGAGCATTACGTTACAATTGCAAGACTGTCTGTGTAGAGGTTCCAATCTCTGTAGGGCGTATTTGCTCGCTTGGTTCGCTTGGACACCTTGATAAACAGTCGGCTAAAACATTTTGAGATCCTGGTATGGAACGTATGGTAAAACTGTAAGGTTGCAAAGTTATTGCATATCTGGTGGATTTCGCTGACTTGACGTCCTTAGTGTTGAGAGCAGTGAGTGCTTTTTGATCGGACTCAACAATGAAGTGTGATCCCAATAAATAACGCTCAAGTTTGGTAATTGACCACACCAACGCTAAAAGTTCTTTGTCCAGAACCGAGTATTTCTGCTCCATTGCCGTTAACTTTCTCGACACGTACATCACTGGATGCAAGGTACCTAAGTATTCTTGAAGTAGTACACTCCCTATTCCGTAATTAGACGCGTCACTGCGAAGGATGAAAGGAAGGTTTGGATTAGGTAGCCTTAAAACCGGAGCATTGGAAAAAAATTTCTTGATAGAATCCAACGCGATTTGATGTTCTTCCGACCACCGAATCACGTTAGCTGTGCCCTTCCTCAACAATGAAGAGAAAGGAGCAGTAATGGTAGATAAGTGAGGTATAAATTTACCATAAAATTGAATGAGACCTAACAAAGATCGTACTTGTTTCTTGGTTTTAGGAGCTGTAATGTTCAGGATTTTTGAGACGTTACTGTCCTCAGTATATAATTTGCCATGACCAATACGGTGGCCTAAAAACGATGTCGTGAAAACCCACGAATGCCTTCGATGGCTTAGCTGTTAGGTTAAATGACCGTAACGTGGACAGTAATGTGTTCAATCCCTGAACATGTTCATCCCATGAGTTGCTAAAAAGACAAATGTCATCAATGTATGCAATGACATCGGGACGATGAGACAGAATGCGACGCATCATGCGCACGAAAGTGGCAGGTGCGTTCACTAACCCAAATGGCATAAAATTCCATAGGAATAATACACGAGGAGTAGAGAAAGAAAAGATGACTAGTAAAGAAAAGTAGTGATGACTGCATAGGCTGAGTCATCAAAGAATGTAATATCAAAATCCAATATCAGTAGGTTAATATCTGCGTGACGCAGAATTAGGTACCAATTGTAACCTTAGAGAATGGTGGTGAAAATACACACCATTGTCCAGCTCGATAACCATGCGAGCATCTCTATTGGATCTGAATGTAACCACGGCGTCACTATACCTGTTATTGGTATGTGGCAATAGACGTACAAACTTAACGTCTGCCTTGTAGTTGAAAAAATTTCTAAGTGCTTGCCAACTAGTTCGTTGTGGCAGATTTTGCACAAGGATGGTGTGAGTAGATGCAACTTTACCAATATATGTGGTGCCTTTGTTACAAGAATGGAAATAAGGTTGATGAGTAACCTTAGTCCTTTGAGGTAAATTATAATATTTATTGTTTCTACATGTAAAGTTTTTGTTCTTAACTGTACCATACTTTTGTACTTGATTATTACTACTAACGCCAGACAAAGGTGTAGGTGTACGGCATGTCGTAGACACCTGCTTGCTGGGTAAAGTTAAAACTTTACCGACAATCTTATTGTTTTTACTTTTCCCATCAGAGTTACAACTCTTATTTTCATTGGGAACATACTTTCCCTTTTTCTCAAACTTAACCTTTTTCTTAAGATCAGTTGCCTGCTGATCATGTCGCCAGGATTTGTTTTCAGAATTGGCCTTATTATTATGCCGAGGGAAGGTATATGTCCCACGGAATGACTTACTTGTCTTCATAGGTTGCGTTGAAAGCTTAATGTCATTCTTAGGAATGGATGCATGTCGCAAAGGTTGTAACAAATTAGCAGCAGTGGCGTAATGAACAATGGAATCATTTTCAATGTTAGATTCCAGAACCTTAGAATTACATAGTATGTTAGCAGTATGTGCATGTGAAATAAATCTAGATATAGTCGTGAATGCAAGGGCATCATGTATATGTTGCTCTTCCCAATCAGCAATTTGCTGTGGGGTACACTCTTTTATACCATGAATGCGACCTAATATAACATCGCTAATTGGATTTTGAAGAAGGCATGTGTGGATCTTTCCTGAAAAGAAAGGAGTTTTAAGATCAATAATGGCTGTAGGAAAAGTTTCTACAGTCCCACTAAACGTCACGCATTTGACTGTCTTTCCAGTAGCACAGGATGGGTGGACCAACGAATTCCGGACTCCAACGGTGCTGCAACCTGAGTCAAATAAAATAGAACAAGGTATAGAATTAACATATCCTCTATTAAATTTAAGGCACATGTGTCCGCATCGCAGCGTCGTGATCGCCTTGGGCTGAAACAGAGTTGTGCACTCGGAACAAGCTTTAACCTGATTAAAATCAAGAGAACATGACATGGTATTATGTGTATTAACATTTTTATCTTGTTCTTTGTTAGTCTGTGCATCAAGCAAAGCAACATTAGACTGATGACGCGGTCTAATGCTCGAAGATCTATCTCTTCGCCGCGATCGACTCTGACTATTTTCTCTGAAATTGCCATAATTACTATTACTATTTGCGTTACAATCTTGGGTAGAACGCCAATTATTGTGATCACTGTTATGTCTTTGACCAAATGATCTATTCAGAGAACCATGTCTATTGTGAGAATATTGCGATTTGGATCGACAATAACGATCATTATTGTCTCCTTTATTATTTAGAAAATTATTTCTATCAAAGTCTTGTGGTCTGTGAATTTGGCCCCATGAAACCTGATATGGGAAATTATGACAGAATTGTTTCCCTTTTGAAGAATTGCAATTCTTGTTATTTCCCCTTCTGACTTTTCTATCTCTAAGATTCATTCTCGTTTTTCTCTTCTGAGATGTAGGTTCTAATTTAAGGTTACTAATTTTTTGTTGGAGAGTTTTGATAGTATCTAAAGACCTAGCTCTCTCCTGCATAAGTTCAAGTTTGAGTGCTTCGATAGCACTATGATGACTAGTCATAAGTTCATCAATCTTCTCGTTCAAGACCATATTCTTTTCTTTAAATTGATTATTGAGATCTGCATTATTATTTTGTTGGGCCTCCTGTGTAAGATCTTTCACATCAACATTTGTATCTTTCATCTGAACTTCCAACTCTTTGATTTTGCTTAATGCTGAGTTCAATTCTACATGCGGACTAGCAAGTTCCAAATTCGATTTACGTAAATCATTCTCCAGAGACATTATGTATGATGTAGACATTTTAGTTTGTTCTAGCTCACTAACAAGAGCCTGTTCCTTACATAGATATTTGTTTTTAATTGAGCTCATCTCATCTTCCAGCTCCTTTTTCTCCATGAGTAATTTTTCAACATTTATCAGTTTTTCCTGAGTCACTTTCTCTTGTTGACATAGAAGATTTCTGAGTTCTTGATTTGCCAAAGCAAGATCTGCTACCTTCTTATCCAAAACTTTCATGTTTTGGTCCATCGTGTTTTGCATATTACACTTTTCTCTCAAAAGAGTTACCTCAGATGTCAGGCTCTGAATTTGAGCCACATGTGTATTGCAATCTATCTGCAAAGTAGTATTAATAGCAATAGGTTTATTTTCATCGTCACTCTCTTCTTCGAAAAATATGTTCATTAATGAGGTCACCTCATTATCTAACTCTCTTTTTTGACTAAAAGAAAAGTCATGAAATTTCTTATTATCTGCTATCAACACCGTCACTTTATTCTTCAACTCAGCATTTTCAAAATCTATAGCCAACAACTTCCTCTCATATTCCCCTTTTTGCTGTATCAGCTCATTCGTAAGGGCAATCTCCCTACCCTTATGTTTCGTTATGGTTTTCTTCAACTCATCCACCTCAACAACACTACTGTCTTGAGTAGTTATTTTACCTTCATCGTAAAAAATAGTGGATACTAATTTAGAAAGTCTCACTGCTTTCTCTTGTGAAAAGCCATATCCACACGCAAAATCCTTAAGATCCTGGCTAATTTGAAGTAAGAAATGTTCAATGGCATATTCCTCACAACTTGAACCCCATTTACCTATTCTATCTCCCTCCCTGAGAAAATGATGCAAAATATCCATTATGTCTAATAATTTTTTTTTTAATCACTTTAATAAGTGTTACTCGTTCATGTCCAAGAACGGTATAATATCATATTCTTCTTCTTCTTCTTCTTGCGATCGCATCTTTGATGATTACACCATCAGACGAGTTCTCATGATGAATTCGACTGTTGTTTGAAGTTCCTCTTTAACTCCATATAGCTTTGAGTTTAGTGTTGAGTCATTGGGCCAGTATATCTTTCTTAACTGGTCATACAGAGGACAGTCCTGTAGAACATGCTCAGCAGTTTGTTCGTTTAATCCACATGTGCACAGTGGTGAAGCAGACAATCGTAGCTTGTGCATGTGTTTATTCAGTTTGTTATGCCCTGTCCTGAGTCGAAAAATAGTTATCTGTCCCTGCCGGTCGAGAGTGTGATAGTCGTCTTTGGGTTGGTTCTGTTCTCTTCTGATAGTCTGGATAGTTCTCTTTTTCTCAAAGTATGTGACTTCATTATCTTCTTGTTCACATTCTCCTCCCTTTTTTGCAAGTTTATCTGCCTTTTCATTTCCGGGTACACCACAATGAGATGGTACCCACTGAAGTATGGTTCTCTTTTTGGCAGCTACCTTGTTTAGTTCATTTCTCAGATGCGGGAGTTTACCACCCTGAGAGCTTGCAGGACAGACAGTGCATCTGTGAGGATGACTACCTGGTGGCAGTCAGAGTTGGTGTTATAAATCATTTGCGTGAGAAATTCTCGCAACATCGTTTTATTACAATATATATTTTATAACGCAAGGGCAACAACTGCTTGAAATTTGTAGTCACTTTTCTCGGTGGGCAGTTGTCTCCTCGTGTTGGTATTGAATGCAGTTAAGTTTGCTATGCTAGGCCGTTTTCTCAGAAAACGGTTGGCAACCTGTTGGGTTATCCTTTTAAGGTAATCATTCTTACGCTGGTTCGTAGTAAAGGTCCTTGCGTCTTAAGTTCTGAGCTGTGGTCATTTTGCGCTGGACTGCGCATGACTGGTCTTGTTTCTTGGTCGATCGATTTCCGCCCACCACCAGTCCAGTGAGCGATTTTGAATAGCTAGAAAGATGCCTCGTTGAGAGGGGATCTCCGCTATTTTTTTGTTCTGTCAGGAATGTGAAGTCCTCTTAATGGATATTTCGTTTATTCGAGATAATACCTCTAGTGTATTTCCACATGCCGGGAGGCGTAATATTTCTGTGTATTTCCTGAAGGCAAGGTAAATTAACTTTTCATTAACTCTATCGATTTTTGGTCGTGAGCGATTTTTGATTCATAGCCTGTCTTCGAAAGGCGTCGTCACGAGATGTTTTCCCAGCTCACATGTCGCTGTATTGTACTGCATCGGTTGATGCATGTCCCAAGGACCATTACTTGCTACTTTGTTACATGAACTAGGTTTGGAAAACCTTTGTTATCTAGAGGATATTTTTGAGGACATTATTTATACTTCGGCAGACGTGCCTGTCTTGCTGAAGTCAGATTAAGGAGAGTGAACTGATCTCATACATCTGGTTATCTTCTGGCTAAGATAGAAAGGGATGGAGAATTTTCCCGACTACATTACAGCCTTATAATGTATTGACATGCCTGTGAATCACCTTTATTATGATGCTGTCTACCGTCCATTGCTATACTGACATTGTTGCTGTGATAATGACTGTCTGATGTACCTACATATTCGCGTATACATTTTGTCACTGTGGCGTCCACAATAAATGATACAGAAAAAACGTCACTAGCTGTTACAAGCATCATTGACTTTATACGTCGTGAGTTAACTGACGTCTTTGTATGGATTGCCCTGTTTTTGTATGATCATTGTTTGACTGTACATCATCTACACACTTCACAAAACCAGACCACGGGCACCATCACTCACCTCATGGTGCACGCGTCATTTGGCGGCCAATTACTCAATCATAATATAAATTGGGCGTCATCATTTGGTGGCCATAAGCTGGTTTGATCTGGTACCAGCAAACACGGGGTCCCTTACCCACTTCATTTTCAACAAGAATTCATCAGCATCCTTCAAGAAATTAACATTCTTCAAGACAGTCAACATCTTCAAAATTTTCAAAGTACTCGGCGTTGCCCGGTAAATGTCAAAATTGCAATTTTTGACTGAAACAGAAATTTGACAGTACCCGGCGTTGTTACATGTTGCCGGATAACTCGGACTGCTGTTATCTTTTACGCAAGTCAAGCAAGTTGCTGCTGTCAAGGTTCCAGTGCTGTCGTTTTTTTGTGAAGGTCAAGTGCCGGTTGAAACGGGTTGTTTTCTGAAGAAGGCCAAGTACCGATTTCCATCAATTTACTTTTGGATTAGAAGGTCAAGTGCCGAAACAACTCAACATACAGTATTTCAGAAGCTCAAGTACCATCGTGTTAGCAGTGGAAGCAGTTCAGATGTGCCATCATCGTTGGAGCTTCGCTCTTTAGGACGTTGATTGACATCCGTTTTTCTGCTGTTCTACGATTGGAAGCCTATAAGTTAAGTGGCCTGTTTGTACGTAAACTGTGCCCTTATACTTCTGCTGAGTCTTCTGTGTATCATCTCATTCTATATGTTATATGTTTATATGTTATTCGTATATTTATATGTTTATATTTCAGCGGGTTCTCGGTTGGGTGGTGTCTCCCTTAGATCATGCCACGTCATAGAGGTCGTCTATTGTGAGCGTTTTCTGTAGGGTGAGCAAATTTCCGATACTGGAATTTGCTAAGCGACTTCTGTTGCTATTTATGTTAGCTGTGATGACATGTATTAATATTGTTTTCGTTATTATTTCGCATTCTTTAGTTTTGTTTTGATTTGTTTGTATTTGTTAGCCTACTCTTGACTATAGTTTAGTTTCATACAACATTTTTGTTTATACACTGTGGTGTCATGTATTTTGTTTAATTCTATCGCAGATATCGTCACATTTTTTGTGATATTTCATTAATTTCTGCTTTATTTTTAGTTGATTTCTGCGAACGTTTTTTGTATTGTTGCTGATCTTTGTTATTGTTTACATTGTTATTGTTTACATTGTTTGCATTGTTTACATTTTCAATGTTTACATTCTGCATGTGTTTACATAGTCATTGTTTACAGTTATAGTAATTAGTTAATGGGCTATGCTAATGCACTGTTACTACTACACTGATGATAAATGAATGATCAATAGTGTCGTGCACTATTGAATGAGAAGTGCACTTATGATCAAGAATTGAGTGTTGATATTTCATATACAAGTTCTTTGATTGGAGACTTGTTTCCCACAGAGACTGGGATAATATAATGTGATGTGAATATACAAGTGCTTAATTAAGACTTGTTACACTTAGGTTTGAAATAAATTAGTTAATTATTTCAGGTTTTTGAACTCATATTATTACACATCATGTCTACATTTGAGCACTTTATTGAGCAGGGTAAATTGCTTGGGAAGACTGGTGATAAGTTAGAAGAATTTGCAACTGCTCGATATGATAAAGCAATGGAAGCTGAACAAAAGAAACTGCAGATGCAGGTGGATGAAAAAAGATTCCAAATGGAAATGGAAAAACAAAAAAGGGAATCAGAAGCTGAGGAAAGAAACTCCAGCTAGAAGCTGAAAGATTTCAAAAAGAGGCTGAAAATAAAAGACTTGAAAAAGAAGCTGAGAATAAAAGACTTGAAAAAGAGGCTGAGAATAAAAGACTTGAGAAAGAAGCTGAACGACTTCAAATAGAGGCTCAGGCTGAGGAAAGAAGATTACAGAGAGAGTCTGATGAGAGGAAAGAGAAAGCAAAAATGGAACATGAAGAAAAGGTCTTAGCTTTAGAGTTGGAAAAATTGAAATTGATGAACATGAGTAATGGTAATGATTCAAACAAGGGTTCATCTTCTGGTAAGGCTAATAATGATACTTTTAAGATTAAGTTACCAACATTTAGTCCTTCCAGTGATGACATAATGTTCTATCTGGACAGATTTGAACAAGCATGTACAGCTCATAACATAGACAAAGCAAAATATGTTTATCAGTTATCAGGGATACTGACAGGTAAAGCTCTAAGTATATTAACCTTTAGCACGCTGCATTCTTTTTCACAACCCCCCGTTTTTATAGTGGGAGACTTGTAATGTCTATAGTTTTTGTGTTTCTTGGTCAATTGCTATCATTTTTGGAATTTATGTAAATAAATGAATGGTGAATCTGATGATATAAAATTTGTTTGTGTACATGTTAGATGTGATAGGAAGAGAGGAAAGGAAAGATGAAAAAAAACGAAAAAAATTTAAAAAAAATAAAAAAATTTTTTTTTTAATTTTAAAATTAAAAAAAAAATTAAAAAAATGACCAACGAACGAAGAGTCCATATCCCTTGCATCTCAATGAAAGTCATTTGACCAATAGAGCAATACAAATCAAATGACGAATTTTCGTTAAACCCATCATCAGTAGCAAAGCAACAAACTCCCTAGCCAACCGTGACATTCGGCCGTAATAACCTATTTTTTTTTCCGATATTCCTAATCCTAAAGAAAATTATACATACTTGAAAGGCCATTTTACTTCGTTTCCATCTCAGCCATCAAACATATTCTGAGAACCGATTTCAGCGCTTATAAAGACAAAAATTTCATCCCCACCGCATGGCGTCAGAATACAATAAAATTAGAGCGAAATGGCCGCGTGTCTGATGCCGATTCATTTCGATTTAAAAAATTTACAAAAAATAAACGCAGATACACCCATCACTTTTTTAAGATCGGAAACGGAAGCTAACTCTCTTGCAATTAAAATTACAACTTAACATCCGGGGCTGAAAATCACGTGTACACAAGTCATGTGCTAGAAACGATGACAGCCGCAAGGCGACATGTGTCGCCCGCAGCGTGCTAAAGGTTAAATATGGTGGATGAACCTGACAAGAACAATTATGAGGTTGTCAGGGCCGCTTTGTTAAAGAAATATCAGCTTAACGAAGACGGCTATCGTCTACAATTTAAAAACATGTTACCTGAAAATGGAGTTGAATTCTCCGAGTTTATTGCCAGAATACGCATTACTTTCTCACGATGGGTTGAACTATCTAAGACGGAAAAAACTTATGAAGGACTTATGGACTTAATACTTAGGGACAAAGTCATGTCGTCTGTCAATGAGTCTTTCCTTGCTTTCCTTCATGAACGTAAACCTAAAACAATAAAAGAAATGGAAGATTTCTGTTGCCAATATGTAACTGCGCACCCACACATAACCATGGGTAACTCTAAGGTGAAAGAAGGTTTACCGGTTGCTTCAGCAGCACCGTATGGTCAAAACTTTGCTCGTAGATCCCAACAAAATTTTGATAGAAAGGGCAGCGGTAATTTCTGTCAAAATCATGGAAATCAATTTCATGGTGATTCTTCTTCGAAGAATTGGAGACAACCTGATAGTACTCGTTACTATCACCCTAATAATTATAGGCATTTCAAAAGAGGATATGGTAATAGAGGTTATTCCTGCCGAAGACCTCAAAACCAAACAAATAGCTGTTCGCATCAATGTGAACATGATAGTAATCGTGGAAACTGGAATTCGAACCAGGATAACAATTACAATAGAGACAATAATAACTTCAGAGATAATAATAACTCTGATAACTTCAGAGGTAATAATAGTCGCGGTAGGTCTCAACACAAAAAAAGAGATATCAGCAGGCTAATTCTGTACAACAGGAAACTGAGGGAGCCTGTAATCATGTTGTTGATAATAAAAACTGTGACGCTGTCACTGGTTCTGCTTTTGACTTTGAGAGAGCAAACAAATGCCCCCAATGCAGTACTTTATTCGAACCGGGTACCATAACTACTTTGAGTTGTGGTCACGCTCTTCCCGCTCTTCCTGCTGCTGTTGCGCATGACGGGAGGGGTTCTTTAATCCTACATAAGGGTCTTGTTAATGATACTCCGGTCTCACTACTTTTCGATTCCGGATGCACCACTATTGGTGTTAGACAATCGCTTGTAGATCCATCTTGTGCTACAGGAAAGGTTATTAAATGTGTCACATTTGGCGGCACTCTAGAAAAATATCCTACTGCTGTAATTCGCATTGCCACTCCTTTCTTTACTGGAGATGTGCATGCTTGTCTCTTACCTAATCCTATTGCGGACCTTATTATTGGTCGTATTCACGGAGTTAGGGAGTGTACCCCACAGCAGATTGCTGCTTGGGAAGATAATAACATGCAAGCTACAAATGCAGTGGTTACAAGAGCACAAGCTCTACAAACACCCGAAACTTCACTGAATAGTGATAATGAAGTTGATAGCCAAGATAGTCACTTAGTAATCACTCGTGACTCTTTCATAAAATTGCAAGAAGAAGATCCTTCTTTAAAAAAATTCTTCATTCTTGCGAAGAAAGGTGATCCGAATCAGGATACAAATAGAAAATCTTGGATTGCAATGAGAAACGGCGTACTTGTACGTATGGTACAAGATTCGACTACGTCGGCGCATTCGCAAATTCTTGTTCCCAAGAGCATGAGAGTGCAAATATTGCAACATGCTCATGACTCGCAATGTGCTGGACATATGGGTTTTGCCCGTACGAAGTCGAGAGTCCTTGCGGCTTTCTTTTGGCCTTTTGTCAACAAGGACATTCGTATTTACTGCCGATCATGCAAGGTATGTCAGGAGGTCAAATCTAGAGGACCACGACATGCTGCGCCTATCCAGGCTGCTGACATTCCTATTCGGCCGTTTCAGAAAATGGCCATAGATATTATTGGCCCTTTTAAGGTCAAGTCGGCCAGAGGACATCAGTTCATCCTTACATGTGTCGATATGTGCACACGTTGGCCAGAGGCTATCCCTCTTAAGAGCATATCTACTACAGATATCGCAGATGCTCTTTGGTTGATATTTTCTCGCTTGGGGTTCCCCAGAGAAATATTGTCAGACCACGGCACTCAACTCATATCTGACACTATGTCACAGGTAATGTCTACCTTACATATTGAACGATCTCTCAGTAGTATCTACCATCCTATGTCTAATGGGTTAGTTGAGCGTCTGAATAGAACGCTCAAGACTTTGCTTGGTAAGATAACTGAAGATCATCCTCAAGATTGGGACAGGGTTTTACCCGCGGCTCTCTTTGCCTATAGAGAAGTCCCTAATGAACACACAGGATTTTCTCCCTTCGAACTTGTCTTTGGCGCGCGTCCGCGCGGCCCTATGTCTTTATTACACGATCTCATCACTGCCGATGATATTAGCGATGAAACTCAATCCTCATATGAGTATGTCATTGCTCTTAGACAAAAGATCATTGAGGCATGTAAGCTAGCAACTGCTTCATCAGAAATTGCTAAAGAGAAGGCAAGGCAGTTTGCTAACAAGAATAGATGTCTACGACAACTTTGTCCAGGTGACAAAGCATTCGTCCTACTCCCCAGTAGGGAAAAATAGACTTCTTATTGCATGGAAAGGTCCGTATGCAATAGTCTCTCGGATTTCCGATGTTGACTATGTGGTCGATATTGATGGAAAGCATAAAACTTTCCACATAAACATGCTTTCGGAATTTCACGAACGTCCGGACTATTTGCTGCCTATTTTCCAGGCAACGGATGATGCTCCTGCACCTCACGGTCATTATTCATCCCTGTCTGTCATACAGGATGAGGAATCTACCTTCTCTGATGTCAATCTTCCCCTTCCAGTGGTTCCATTACATTCCACGGAATCTTGGAAAAACGTTTCTGTTTCTCCTAATCTTTCTGGTGACGAACATCGACAAGTCTCGTCGATGTTACAAACATTTCAGGATGTTCTCACTGACATTCCTGGACACACTGATGTTATAGAACATGACATAATTCTTACCGACAATAATCCAATTAGGGTTAGGCCTTATCCTATCCCTATACACTTTCAGTCGCAAGTGGAAAAGGAATTGGATGAAATGATTCAATTAAATATAATTGAACCATCGACTTCACCATATTCTTCTTCCATGGTTATTGTCCGGAAGAAGGATAAGAACATACGAATTTGCGTTGATTATCGCAAATTGAATCAGGTCACAAAGTTCGATGCTGAACCGATGCCTTTGTTAGAAGATCTACTGATTAGACTTTCTAATTCTAGATTCTTCACTAAACTTGACTTGTCTAAAGGTTATTGGCAAGTGCCTTTAGCAGAGCATGCCAAACCTCTTACTGCTTTTTCTACACCTAGGGGTCTATTTCAATGGAATGTTATGCCTTTTGGTCTCATGAATGCCCCTGCCACTTTCGTTCGCATGATGCGTCGAATTCTGTCACATCGTTCGGATGTCATCGCATACTTAGATGACATCTGTCTCTTCAGTGATACCTGGGAAGATCACTATTTAGGGTTATATGACTTACTGTCCACTCTACGTGAGAATAATTTGACAGCAAAACCTTCTAAAGCTTTTGTTGGTTTTGGTGAAATCTCTTTCCTGGGTCATCGTGTTGGTCATGGTCTCTTGAAGACAGAAGACCACAATACTTCCAAAATACTGAACATCTCTGTTCCTAAAACGAAGAAACAAGTTAGGAGTCTCTTAGGTTTAATTCAATTTTATGGGAGATTTATTCCAAATTTATCTTCGATCATGGCACCTCTCTCAACATTGTTGAAGAAAGGTTCGCCTAATCTGGTCCGTTGGTCTGAAGAATGCCAATCTTCACTAGACCAAATCAAGAATATATTTTCTTCTCCTCCCATCTTAAGATTACCTACTCTTGATAGGACTTTTGTTCTTCGGAGTGATGCTTCATCCACTGGATTGGAGCAGCACTGATGCAAGAATATGCAAATACTCTGCATCCTGTTATGTACATTTCTAGAAAACTAAATGCGGCAGAGAGGAACTACTCGGTTTTAGACCGTGAGTTGTTAGCGATGGTTTGGTCAATTCTAAAACTACAAAGATTCCTCCTGGGCGCACATTTCATTCTAGAGACTGATCAGAAAGCTCTTACAGCTATTCAGACTAAGAATTTGAAGAGTTCGAGATCCACTCGATATGCTATAGCTCTTCAACCTTTTCACTTCACGGTACGAGCTATCCGTGGTGCGGATAATGTGATGGCTGACATTTTGTCTAGATGCCCACATGACTCCAACTAATACTTCTGTCCTATATTTCCATATATTACAGAGTCATAACACACCTATATTACTACAATAGATTAGCACATCTGTACTCACTTTATATGTACACACTATCGTGCTTTGTTATCATCTTCTTCTGTTCGTTTTTTAAGATGATAGAGGAAGACTGAGTGGTTAATATAAGGGCCGTTAGTTTACTAAACAGCCACAATTATTAATAATGTATTGTACCTTATGAAGCATATTAGTTATTAATTAGCATTATATTGCTTGTACTTACCTTACTATTATCAAGCATGACGAGTTCTAGATTGTGTACTTACCCTCGGAATGCCAGAGGATATGTCCTGGATCGTCATGTAGTTTAACTTTACTATGTACTTATGTCATTACATGTCAAATAATGTACTAATTAAATTTTTCTATCAGATTTGTACATCCATTTTTAAAGACAATATTAGATTATGCTATTTATTGATGTCTATGGTAACTTGCATACGTATATTGTGTTTACATGCTAACGTGATGTGTGTTGGTGACACCTCCCCGATGTGAATATTTTTTGAGACATATTTATTTTTCTGTTGAGGTATATCCTCACCAGACACTCTATATTTAGCCTCATGTTAGGCAATTTAATTAATTATCAGCGCATAATTCGTGCGTTTTGAGCCGCTTATCGCATGCTCTTTGATATTTTAAAAAAAAAAAAATATGTTCCACATTTTTTTTTTTATCGGGAGGAGGTGGTGATATGTTGCGTGAGAAATTCTCGCAACATCGTTTTATTACAATATATATTTTATAACGCAAGGGCAACAACTGCTTGAAATTTATAGTCACTTTTCTCGGTAAGCAGTTGTCTCCTCGCGTTGGTATTGAATGCAGTTAAGTTTGCTATGCTAGGCCGTTTTCTCAGAAAACGGTTGGCAACCTGTTGGGTTATCCTTTTAAGGTAATCATTCTTACGCTGGTTCGTAGTAAAGGTCCTTGCGTCTTAAGTTCTGAGCTGTGGTCATTTTGCGCTGGACTGCGCATGACTGGTCTTGTTTCTTGGTCGATCGATTTCCGCCCACCACCAGTCCAGTGAGCGATTTTGAATAGCTAGAAAGATGCCTCGTTGAGAGGGGATCTCCGCTATTTTTTTGTTCTGTCAGGAATGTGAAGTCCTCTTAATGGATATTTCGTTTATTCGAGATAATACCTCTAGTGTATTTACACATGCCGGGAGGCGTAATATTTCTGTGTATTTCCTGAAGGCAAGGTAAATTAACTTTTCATTAACTCTATCGATTTTTGGTCGTGAGCGATTTTTGATTCATAGCCTGTCTTCGAAAGGCGTCGTCACGAGATGTTTTCCCAGCTCACATGTCGCTGTATTGTACTGCATCGGTTGATGCATGTCCCAAGGACCATTACTTGCTACTTTGTTACATGAACTAGGTTTGGAAAACCTTTGTTATCTAGAGGATATTTTTTTGAGGACATTATTTATACTTCGGCAGACGTGCCTGTCTTGCTGAAGTCAGATTAAGGAGAGTGAACTGATCTCATACATCTGGTTATCTTCTGGCTAAGATAGAAAGGGATGGAGAATTTTCCCGACTACATTACAGCCTTATAATGTATTGACATGCCTGTGAATCACCTTTATTATGATGCTGTCTACCGTCCATTGCTATACTGACATTGTTGCTGTGATAATGACTGTCTGATGTACCTACATATTCGCGTATACATTTTGTCACTGTGGCGTCCACAATAAATGATACAGAAAAACGTCACTAGCTGTTACAAGCATCATTGACTTTATACGTCGTGAGTTAACTGACATCTTTGTATGGATTGCCCTGTTTTTGTATGATCATTGTTTGACTGTACATCATCTACACACTTCACAAAACCAGACCACGGGCACCATCACTCACCTCATGGTGCACGCGTCATTTGGCGGCCAATTACTCAATCATAATATAAATTGGGCGTCATCAATTAGCTGCTGATCCATCTGTATAGGCATGTATCCATGATTGATCGGGATAGCTTTCTTGGATCATACTCAATGTAGCAGTTCGTTTTTGCAGATCATTATACTCATATCCACTTGTGAGACCACTGACTGATGTATTAATTTGGAGGGCACTGCTGGCCTGCTCCCATGGTACAGGGTATAGGGTGGGCTTCAGTGGTATTGTCTTCATGGATAGGTCTTCTTGATGCTGTCTTTTTCCCCGATGCACAAAGCTGCTACGCTTTAGACGTCCCAATGCCAGATCATCTAGTCTTGCCTTCATTGGGTGCATTGGCATACTGTAGTACTTTTCCATCTGGATCATGGTTTTTGTGTCTCTTCTATGGGACAATGTCTGTAATCCAGCAACCTTCTGCATCTCTGTTATTGGTGTAGTTTTCATGGCTCCTGTAATGAGCCTGAGAGCTTGATTTTGCACCTTGTCCAAAGATTGCAGATGTGAGTTAGCAGCTGATGACCATGCTGCTGAGCTAAACTCTAAGTGTGGTCTTATTACTCCATTATAAATCTTCTTTAGATTTCGTTCATTTGCTCCCCAGTTGGTACCTGCTAATTTTCTGAGTATGCTAGTCGTCTTCGGGCCTTTCCTTCTGCATTTTCAATATGCTTATTCCATGTAAGCCTTTGGTCAAATGTCACCCCAAGATAGGTGGGGTAGCTTTCTTCCTTGATCACGGTTGTCCCTAGGTGTATGTTAGCTGATTTGTCCTTGGGGGCGAGGGAGAACAGTGTTGTGGAGGTTTTTGTCTGTGTTTATTGTGATAAGCCATTTCTCTGCCCATGACACTAGCATGTCTGCTGCCCGCTGCATTCTATAATTTGCTGTGGTGACATTTTCATCAGCGCACCAGAGTACTAGGTCATCTGCATATAAGGCAGCTTTCACTCCTGCAGGGAGATCTTTCACCAGGTCATTGATGTAAACAAGGAAGAGTGTTGGGGAAATTACTCCTCCTTGAGGTACCCCCTGATGGATCAACACTTTTCTGCTCTGCAGACCGTCAAGAGTGACTCTAGTTCTCCTGTTATGCAAGTATGACTGGATCCATTTCATCATGTTGCCTTGGATTCCACTTCTCCTAAGTTTTGCAATGAGGCCATCTTTCCACACCTTGTCGAAGGCCTGCTTGAAGTCGACCCAGATCGTTAGGACCTTTTTCTTCTCCTGGAAGGCATCTTCTATTGCTTGAGACAAGTAAGTAACTTGGTCTTCTATACTGTAGCATTCTCTAAATCCAGCTTGTTCCGGCACCAGGATCTGCTCAGACTCTAAATACCATTTCAATCTGTGGTTGACTATTCGCTTCATAGTCTTCCCAACACAGCTTGTGAGACTGATTGGCCGGTAACTTGCAGCCTCGGTCTTACATTTCCCTTTCTTTAGTATGGGTATTGTGATGGCTTCTCTCCATACTTGGGGTACCGTTCCTTTCAACCAGCTGTGGTTGAATATCTCAAGCAGTTTTGTCTTTGCTGCTGAGCTCAGATTTACTAGCATTTCGTTGCTGATTTTGTCTGGGCCGGGTGACTTTTGAAACTTAAGCTTGGAAATAGCCTTCTGTAGTTCTCCTAGTGTGATGGGTTCCCTCATTGGGGCAGGAGTATCTGTCTGTCCCATGGTTGCCAGTATTTCTTTTCTTATCTCTCTCTGATGATCTATGTTAATGGGTAAGTTGCTTTCTGAACTGTATCTTCTAGCAAACAAGTCTGCAGCTTGTTTTTTCCTCTGAATAAGTTTGCAGATCATCCAATGTATATTCCTGCCTAGGTTTTAGGGGGAACGCTTGTTTGATGTGTCTATGTTTTGTATGCGTTCTTGTTCAATATGCAGGGGTGTTGCAAAGAGTGAGGATTTGTTGTTAAGTTTGAAGCTAGAGATCCAGTGATTTCTTCCTGATTTTAGAGACTTGAAGTACTTGCAGGTAAATATGTATTCTTGAGGAATGGAGGTAGTTCTCAAAGTTTCCTGCCCTTCTTTCTCAAGGCTTCCTGTATGATGCCGTTTGGGACCAGTTCTCCAACTGTCGGCATCTTTAGGGTGGGATCTAAGTCTGTGATTGTTTTCTTGAAAATCTGCTTGGAGTGAGAGATCCAATGCTTTGTGAGGAGTCTTCATTTCATGGAGAGACTTGACTAATCTCCAAAGTTTCCTGCCGTCTTTCTCAAGGTTCAGCGATGCCGTTTTAGTTCTCCAGCTTTTCCGTTTTTCTTCTAGCTTTGTTCTCTGAAACTCTGCACAGCCTTTTTCCATTTGTTGTGAGTTTCAAGTGAAGGCTGAGACTCTGCGTCCTTTCTAGCCCTGTCCATGGCTTCCTGACGTTCTTGGAGTGTGCTGGACCAGTATGGTATGTAGTTACGCCGGCATCCTTTGGGAATGGTTTCTTTTGCAGCTTGTAGTATGCATCTGTTGAAGTCTTTTACCACTTCATTAATGTCTCTGTTCTGTACCTTGAGGGTAGACAGCAGCGTGTTCACCTGATGCCTGAATAAACCCCAGTTGGCTTTTTTGTAGTTCCATCTTGTAATGGCTGGGCCTGTACTGAGAGTTGCACTCTGGACAGTAAGAAAGATTGGGCGATGGTCGCTTCCCCCTAGTTGGTCTCCTACTTCTCTACTAATAGATCCAGCTATATCTGGTGTGGAAAAGGCAAGATCTGGTGTTGAAGTTGTGTGCCATCCTCTGGAGTAGAAGGTAGGAGTATCTGTGGCATTATTGACTAGGATTAGGGAGTGATCATCTTGCCAAGTTTCAACCTCTTCACCTCTGTGATCCAGATGGTTATAGCCCCAGCTCTGGGAGTGGCTATTAAAGTCTCCAACTGCTATAAAGTTGGTGGCTGGTACCTGTATAGAGCTGAGACTCAGGGGTTTGTTGTTCGGACAGTAATAGTTCAGGAGTTCTATTTCCATCTTGTCTACCTTTATCTGCAACAGCTGATATTCTGCTCCATCCATGAAGGTTTTCCTTTCGTGTGCAGGAATGTTATTCCTTACAAGAGTAAGTACTCCTCCTTTTCGTCTATCTCTTCTGTCGGATCTGATGTATTGATTTCCCCTTATTTTTAAAGGTTTGATCTGCTTTCAAGTGAGTCTCTTGGATACAGCAAACACTGACTTGCTTCTCATACAAGATGTTTTCCAGCTCTGTCTTTTTGCTGTATCCAGCCTGCTTGCTGTTCACTCCCTCTGCATTCCAGTGCATCATGACAAGTGGCACTCTGGGTTTCTCTTTTTCTGTTTTGTTTTGGTCATTAGTTCTCCTCCGCCGTCTGCTGACTCCACAAGACGGTCTAGAGGGTCCTCCAGTAGCTGAGGGTGGGCTCTGTCGAGGCTCAGAGCCCGGCACTGCACCTGCCTGGTGGAGCTCCACAGGGCGAGCACCAGTACGAGATTTATTTGACGGTGTACTCTCCATAGAAAAAAAAAAAAGCGAGTTGCGTGATACTGTGGTTTCCGGTGCGCCTTCTGGCCCAGTATCTATGACTTTAGCACCTGTTCAACGGAGAGAATAGTGGGCTCATCCCTAATCTGTTTATGTTCCCAGTAGTAGACTATTCGCAAGCAGCCTGGGGGTGTCACTGCTCTGCGCGGACCTTGTTTACCGAGGCGGCGTCCGAGCTCGTATGGTGAAAATATGGTTGCGTTATCTTCAAAATAGCCCTGTCTTTCCCATGGCTTTTCTGCCATCCTGCAACTTGGAGTTAGGGAGTTCTGAGCTCCAGTCTCTTTCCCAGGCATTTTATCCTGGCCTGGCATGCATACAGAGGACCCCACTTCTGGTTCTAAGTTAGCAGTTGGGGATAGGTGGGGTAGCACACTGTGCATTCCCCGTCATCCAGGGGGCTCTCCAACTATGCAGAGCTTGCACAATGCTGTGCTCTGGTTCTGGGCTCTCCCAAGGAATCCTCACGTCCTGCACAGAGCCACTTCCAGATACCCACCACCTGCCAACCCTCCATTGTAGAAATCTCCTGCATGCGGCCATCCAGTCAAGAGCCAGTATTAAGTCTGGTGCCCAAGTGATCCCCCCCAAGCTCAGTGTGCAATGCTGGGTTCTCATCATGCTGCAACACAGGGGGGAATTGTGATGCTCAGCCATCTCTCTCAACTCTGCACCGATAAGTGACATCGGGGACTTAACTGTGCCTCAGTACTGGGAGGCCCCGTTTCCGGGTACACCACACACAGCCATTTGAGGCAACGGTCGCTGTGGGCGTTAATATCATATAATTCCCAATATATTATTAATCAAAAAAAATAATTTATGCAATGAAATGTTATGATAAGACAAAAGTAATAGACAATAGTAACAATCGTGACGGGACAAGATAATCAAAGACAAATGAATACGTACGCAGAGATCAAAGAAACTGGAATGTAGAAATGAAAAATAATTTTGCAAAAGATGCAACGATCACTGCGATGGAACAAAAGACAAGACCATAGACAACACAGTGTATAAACATCAAGGTGTAAAAAACTAAACGAAAGCAAGATGAAGAAGGACGAATGTTACAAACTAAAGACATCATAAAAATAAGTACGGATACAAAATTACTACGAAAACTACAATAAAACTTGACAAAACAGCTAAACAGTCAGTTTCACAGGCAACCAGACACAGTGGACCTAAGATCCATCGACACTCACGTGTCGGAACATTCCACTGCGGGAAGTCTGCAAATAATTTCCTAATGAACACTTACGAAGGCCCTGGGATGAAACTGGGATGTTTCCTTCGCAAGCCGCCTTTCCCAACCTCTCACATAAAACATAGAACATAAAGCACTCAATACAAATAGCATTAGTATGGACATCTTAAAAGAAGGGCTCAGCTAACGAAAACGGTAGAGTAAACAACAGCGTTATGAACTTATCTTATTTCAGATATCGAACCATTTCCCGATCCTTGCAGGATAGCCGAATTTGGAAATCGGGCGCTGTATTACTGAGCCTTAGTATCTTGAATGAAGGAAGAACTTGATTCCATTCCACTTTGTCCTTGAAAATTGAAGTTCAGTGTTGATGGTTGAAGACTTTGAGTGACCTTAGCCTCCATGTTAGTTAATGTCGACTTGAAGTATTATATAGATTTCAATCTCTTATTTGATTGAGGGCTTTCGTTCCCATGAATCCGTTAAAATCCAGAACACACTGTGCCGCCATTAGTAACTGTCTTGTTCCCCATTTTGTAGCTGTCTTGTTTGAATGATAGTCATACGCTTTGAATGGTGTAAGGGATGACAGTTAGCTAATTTTTGTGTATCTGACGCGAATGTTCTTTTAAGATGAAAATGTACGAATAGTCAAAGTCCTAACGGTCACATCAACACCAACAGTGTCAAGGGAAGGACACTGGAACTCATGAGTGATTAAAGTTACAATCCACAGTTTATTTGACAATCACGTTGACAAGGACGATATGAAAAATTGTGCATATATATGAAAATTCCTTCCTGATAAAATGGTATGTTAGATTCCATTAGGTACATGGTTAAGCATCATAAAGGACATCAACATAATCTCGAAGGTTCATCTTATAATAGTGAATAGCTGGTTTAACAAATGTTCTCAAAGACGGTTGACCTTTCAAGGACAATCCCTCATCGTACAACCAAGGGTATACAATCCAATCAAATAGATATTCCCTCCTATCTAGATTGTCAACAGAATACGACTACTAGATATCATAATATAATCATTAACTTGATCAATATAACATAGGATGAACTTCTAACTTTTGGTTCACCTTCCATATTAGCCGTTAATCGTATGACGGCGATTCCAATATTCAATAACGTAGATCCCTTACTTTCAATAAACAAGTTTCATTATAAACATGCTCGAGACTTCCAATACATTAACGTTCAAGTTTGATCCATTCTGGTCCCAATGCATGAGGGTACCAGCTAGAGGTCGACTTGTAGAATGTATGTCAATGACGAAATTAATTCAATAAATATTTAATCAATTATAGCAATACCTTACTCTGTGATACTGGGGCTATGTCTTGAATGCAGTGAGCCGATCACCAAGTAAAAATCAATATGCCCGAACGCAGGGCTAAAATATATCATCAGACCATACTGTCTGGTAGGGATCCTGCTTGATTCTCTCAGCAGATACGTCATCTGCCTTTGTTTGACAACAAGCGCGTTAATTTCAAAATCTCCAAAAATGTGCGTTCTCGTGCGCAATAAATTTAATATACAAAACCTATTACTAATATCTCAGTTGGTGCGTACACTTTTAACAAAGACAGGACCTGAGACTGTCTATATTTGTTAATGCCTGTTAAGGACTTAAAATGGACGCAACAATGGGTCACCACAGCAGCTGGTCCCTTTGCAGGACGCTTCCATCAAGCATTCATATGCAGTGGTGTCTACAGCACTTTGTTTTACGTAATGAGGTTGACAGTCTCATGCACAGCCTCATAATGAGGTTGACAGTCTCATACACAGCCTTGTAATGAGGTTGACAGTCTCATGCACAGCCTTGTAATGAGGTTGACAGTCTCATACACAGCCTTGTAATGAGGTTGACAGTCTCATGCACAGCCTCGTATTAGTTACTTCATCCGACATGCCTGACGGAATAGTGGTTCTATTCTTTCTTTGTCTTAAAAATAATAATAATCTAGCAGTGAATAGTGTACCAGTATGGCAGCATGTGTACCCTGACAATCCCCAGAGCTATGCCAGTGGGAGATTTACTCCTGGTAGGTTCAACCAAGCTGGACTGGTCTGCGTGGGTAGGGGTCAGACAAAAGCTGATACTCTGGTCCTCCAGGTTGGGGGTTTTAGCACAGGGCCGACACCCCTGTCTATGTAAAAAAAATCGCACGTTACGGAAACAACAATAAATGGAAAAACTTTGCCGCGGGACGGACATCCGGAGTCTCAGGCTCGTATGACTGACAGTGGTGAAAGCCGAAAGGAAGCCACTGGCATGAAAACGGATGCCCCGACCGCAAAACACGAAACCAGAATTGGTTTTTGGAACGTCAGAACTATGAATGAGGCAGGAAAGCTGAGACAAATGAAAGAGAGGCCGATCAAAACCAACTTGGCGGCGGACTGTGGAGGCTGAGATGCAAAGAATGAACCAGAGTTGGGGCACTGTACGAAGGATGGCCGCCGACCGAGCAAAGTGGAATCAATTTGTTGTTGCCCTACAAGACGCCACCAGGCGTAATGGCCACTGACTGCTTTGACGGTTGGCGGCTAAGGATCAAAGAAGAAGAAGAATAGTGTACCAGGTTTCATAATTTTCATCTTGGTGTATCTGAATTCCCTGATTGCCATAGGAATTGTGAAATTTTTAAATTTAAATGTTGAAAAGGTTTTTTTTTTTTTTTTGGTCATTATGTTGGTGGCCACACTTAATTCACAATGGCTGGTGATTCTTTTAAAAATTTACTCCTTGGTCAAAATCTTTTTTTCTATTATATATTTTTGACCACAAAATTTTGTCCAGTTGCAAAGATGTAAAGGCAGAATTTTATAATACCACTAACAAATCACCTCAGAGCTGTTTTCGCTTTTGGCTGATCAATACTGACTGCCTCACATTGCTTTGATTGAGTGTCATGATTAGAAAGAGCTGTAAATGTTTGTACTTGAGATTTGCAAGAGAAAGCAAGTATCTTCTTCTTCAAGTACTATGCCTCTCTGGCAAAGGTAACCACATCTGTCCACAACTTTTAAAATAGTTTTTTTCACATTTAGTTGGAATTGTGGTGAAATAACATCATCTTCATATTTGCCCTTCAGCTCCCTATGGAGTATCTTCTTCTTGAGCTGCCATGCCTGGTGGTGTAGGTGATCATGTTTCTGCACAACTTCCTGTCTCCATTAATAATAATAATACATTCTTTAAGCACCAAACACGGCGCATAAGGCAGAAACCAGTGCTCTCCAGGTTGTTCGTTGTGATGCCACTCCTCTTAGCTCTTGCACATTATTTAGGCCCAACGTTCTTCCTTCTCTTATTATTGTTCTTCTGAGTGTTGCTTTTGGTCTTCTTTTTTTCCTCTTACCCTCAGGAACCCAAGTGAGCGCCTGTAGTGGTATTCTGTTGTTTTGCATTCGTAGGACATGACCGATATATGACCATCGTCTTTTCCTTATATAGTCGGAGACATATTTCTGCCTAGAGTCTTGTCTTATTTGTCGATTAGTCTTGCTGTTTATCAATTCTGTTGTTGATTTCTGTCCATGCCATGACCTCAAACTGTCCAGTATCTTCATCCTCTGTCTCTCTTTCCTTCAATTTGTTCCTGTTGTCACGATATGTTCAAGCGTTTTTTGTCTCATAATATACCCATAGAAAAGTGGATTGCTTCCTTCTAATGTGAGTAATGAGCATCTTATACACACTGGCTTCTTTCAGGGCATCCTCATTTCTCTTTTTTTAGCTGTCCATGCTATTCATAACGTTCTTTTGTAAAACCACAACTCTAGCCTACGGGTTCTACCTGGGTGTTTACTAATTACCTTTGAGAGAGATTGAGTAGATGTTACACTGAACTGAGAGTCTGAGTGTGTGAACATCTTCTTCTTCAGACACTCTCAGACGTCCACTTGAATGTTTCCAAAGAAAGCAGTAGTCAGTTAGAGGCTATTTTAATCTCTGTAGAGCTTTTTCATGAATGGTACTGGTGTCAGCCATATGCGCTTTTTCTGTTCCACGTATGTTGGGCAACTTTGAAGCAGATGTTAAGCGTGTGAGCATATGAGAGAGAAGGGAGGAGTCAGACACTTTTTTAATCAGAAAAGGATATGGTGTTTTTAACTTCCCACATTCGCATACACTTCTGAGCTTTGAGAAGATGCTTTTCCTATGTTACTAGATGTGGCACT
Organism: Oreohelix idahoensis; assembly: GCA_024509875.1. Lineage (NCBI taxonomy): Eukaryota > Metazoa > Mollusca > Gastropoda > Stylommatophora > Oreohelicidae > Oreohelix > Oreohelix idahoensis. Next base: position 290,624 of record JAMPIV010014709.1, on the reverse strand, counting down.
TTTTTTAAAAAATCTCAATTTTGCTGCTTGCTGTAAAAAATTGTAAATTGTTATCTTGCACTTGATCATGACCAGAAGCTTTTAACACCTGCAACCATTATTTATGTCTGCTCATAATTCCAGAATCATCAAAACATTCTGAGCCAGGAATGAATTTTAGAAAATAAAGCTCTTAATTTGTCTTAATCTGCAGTTGTGTGTACATGAATTTGTATATGTGGCCGATACAATGTTCATTATCAGTTAATTAAGCTTGGTTGTGCTAGATGTATAGCTGTAGTTGAATTGTCTATGTTGCCTCAATGTTGTGCTGTATCTGCCTGCTTTCTTTGTTGAGCTGCATATATCTTCTTCTTCTTTAAGTACCATGTCTGATGGTATGGATGATGATGTCTCTCCTCAGCTTCCTATCTCCAATACTGCTTATCAATTTGTTGTTGACTTATAAGGTGGTATGGATGATGCTGTCTCTCCACAGCTTCCTATCTCTAATACTGTTTATCATTTTGTTGTTGAATTCTTTCCATGCCATGGTGTGAAACTGTCCACTGTCTTGTATCTTTTTTTCTTCTTCAATCTTTTCTGTTCTCACAGTATATTCCAACTTTCATCATCTCAAAAATGCTTACAGAAAAATGAATTGCTTCCTTCTAATGTGAATAATCTTACTCGTAGCAAGCAAGAGGACATGCACACCATCATAGCTGGCAGACACTGGAACTGGGTTGGTCATGTCCTCAGAAGAGACCCCGATGCCATCACAAGAACAGCTATGCTTTGGACCCCTGAAGGAAAACGAAAAAGAGGCCGACCAAAAACAACCTGGCGGAGGACTGTGGAGGCTGAGATGCAAAGAATGAACCAGAGTTGGGGCACTGTACGAAGGATGGCCACTGACCGAGCAAAGTGGAATCAATTTGTTGTTGCCCTACAAGACGCCACTAGGCGTGATGGCCACTGACTGCTTTGACGGTCGGCGGCTAAGGATCAAAGAAGAAGAAGAAGAAGAATGTGAATAATAAGCTTCCTCTGCTCATTGGCTTCTTTCAATATATCCTCATTACTCTTTTTTAGCTATTCATGGTGTTCTGAACACTCTTCTGTAAAACCCGAAGAGCAGCAGCTGGGAGTCTTTTTCAGGCCATAAATAGAGGATTCCTCAGCAAAAGAAGACAAAGATGGCTGTATACCACTGCACCTATGTTCCAGTATTTACATATGGATGCAAGTCATGGGCAATGACTACAACCCACAAAAGCCGGCTTCAAACCTCAGAAATAAGGTATCTGAGGAAAGTGGTTAAAGTAACAAGAAGAGATATAGTCCGCAACCAGATGATAAGGCAAGGCCTCAAAACCCAGCCACTGCAGACTCAAGAAGAACAATCCCAACTACGATGATTTGGCCATGTCTGCAGAATGGAAGAAGATTGGCTACCGTGGCAAGTATGGGAAACTAAGCCAGGGATCCAGACCTCCAGGATGACCCAGAGTCCGCTGGGAGGACAACATTAGGCAATCTGAAGGACTGAGGACTAGATTGGAACCAATCCAGAAGGAAGACAGCCGATAGGATGGTATCCAAACCTCTACACCTCACGGTAGAAGAGGGATGACTAAGTAAGTAAGTAAGTAATCTTTTTAGCTGTTCATTGTATTCTCAATGTTCTTCTGTAAAACCAGGTCTCTGTAGCCTCTATGACTTTTCTTAACTTCTGAGTTACCTCCTTAGCTGCATATATAATTTAAAAAAATACTTTGATGTGTTCCCCATCGTTTGTAAATTGCGTTGTTGGTAATAGTATATCATTTAGTCTACTACCAGGAGTCCCAGTGTTGTATTTCTGTCTGGGATGGTTTTCATAACAGTGTTGTACTTCTGTCTGGGATGGTTTTCATAACAGTGTTGTATGTCTGTCAGGGATGGTTGTCATAATACTGTTGTACTTCTGTCTGGTATGGTTGTCATAAAAGTGTTGTTCTGTCTGTGATAGTTGTCATAACAGTGTTGTATGTCTGTCTGGGATGGTTGTCATAATACTATTGTACTTCTGTCTGGTATGGTTGTCATAACAGTGTTGTTCTGTCTGGGATGGTTGTCATAACAGTGTTGAATGCCTGTCTGGGATGGTTGTCATAACAGTGTTGAATGCCTGTCTGGGATTGTTGTGATAACAGTGTTGTACTTCTGTCTGGAATGATTTTCATAACAGTGTTGTACTTCTGTCTGGTATGGTTGTCATAACAGCATTGTTCTGTCTGGGATGGTTGTCATAACATTGTTGTATGTCTGTCTGGAATGGTTGTCATAATACTGTTGTACTTCTGTCTGGTATGGTTGTCATAACAGTGTTGTTCTGTATGGGATGGTTGTCATAACAGTGTTGTATGTCTGTCTGGGATGGTTGTCATAACAGTGTTGTACTTCAGTCTGGAATGGTTTTCATAACAGTGTTGTACTTCTGTCTGGGATGGTTGTCATAACAGTGTTGTTCTGTATGGGATGGTTGTCATAACAGTGTTGTATGTCTGTCTGGGATGGTTGTCATAAAATTGTTGTACTTCTGTCTGGGATGGTTGTCATAACAGTGTTGTTCTGTCTGGGATAGTTGTCATAACAGTGTTGTACATCTTTCTGGTATGGTTGTCATAACAGTGTTGTATGTCTTTCTGGGATGGTTGTCACAACACTGTTGTACTTCTGTCTGGTATGGTTGTCATAACAATGTTTGCTTTCTGCCACATTGTAGCGCTGTTGGAGGTCTCTGAAGAGGGAAAGAAAGAAAGAATAGAACATCTACTGGCACAGGCATGTTGTGAGAGATGATTGACATGAGGTTATGCTTGAGGCTGGTAACCTCATTATGTCAAACAAATTGACACAGAAACCACCACTACAAGAACACATGAATGCTTTGGTGCAGGCTTCCTGCCGAGGGATCAGCTACAGTGGTGGCTCCATGCTCCATAAGGAGCAAGCAGGGAAATGAATGAATGGGTTTACTTTCAGCAACTAAAATATTATTAAAGGGCAGATAGGAATCAAAGGTTGAAAATCTGCTCATTCATTGATTCTAGACTGATTAAAGTTAGTTGCTTATCCTTTACAGGACGTGGCAATCAACCCCAGCTTTTATTGGCTGTTTGTGATTTTTCTAGGCAATTTTTTCATTCAGTAGTTTGCCATTGCTTTCTGAACGGTACGGCGCTTATACCATTGTTAAAAATCCACACAAAGCGATCTGCTACCAAACCGCCTGCAGCAGGTTTTGAACCTGGTATATCTGGATTATGAAACTGCATTCATATCCATTAGGCCACAGACGCCGACCTAGACTGATTACTGTACCATTTATGTGACTGAATGTTCCTATGCAGAATTTTCTTTTAATTGCTTTGATAGCTAAGTTTGATTTACTTGTGCTTATCGCTTACTGTTACCATTTTTCTCATTTAGCTTAACCATTTCCATGTTGGCAGCTGACATTCCTTATTTCTGAAAATGTTTAACTAAAATACCTAACTTGTGGATCTTAAATTGTGTCCACTGATAGACCTTATGCATAGGATGATCAGGTCCTTGCCAAAACATGGCAGAAACTCCTGCATTAAAAACAAAGTCTTATTTGAATATGCATACTGGGGGGAATTTTAAAAAAAAAAACCCAAAAAACCAGACCACAGGGTCTTTTATATTTGGACATGCTTCAGTATAACAGATGGACCTTGTTTCTCAGTTGAACAGAGCACGCCTTGCCAGTGAGGTAAAGCTAAAAATAAAATACAAAATAATTTTTTTTAAATATTTTAAAAATTAAATTTAAGGAGGGGGAGGAGAATGTTGAATTAGTTCATTATTTCACTTCAGTTTAATCAGCAAATTGATTTGCTTCATGCTATTACTTTAATATTTCTAGATGTTGTCATGCATGACTATGGTTGTTTTTATCTGTTTGTTTTTTAATTGGTGTAAGAAAGCTGGCTGCAGTTGAATCCATACAACACCATGTGATATTTTGCACACCACTTTTCACATTTATTATATGATGATGGTAATCTCACAAAAGACTTGTTGATTTGGATTCACAATCTCAGTACTTTGGATTAAATGACTTATGAACATTGTTTTTTTTTCTTTTTGTGTATTTCTTTCTCTGCATAGAATTGAGTACTATGTTTTGTTTTCTGTGGGGTGTCTGTCACATTGCCATTCTTCACAGAAGGTCTTGTAGCATCTCCTTGAAGTACCAGATGCAAGTAGATCAGCCAGCTGTAAGAGCCTTCTGTTACAGGATTTTTAAGCAGGGAGATTAGGAATTGTCAGAGGAACAGCAGATGGTAATCTTACTGTCAGTAGAAGTCTCACACCTTGGCGAGCATCTTGTCACTCTCAGGGGGAGCAGCTTGTTTGATCAGCCTGTTGTTTAAAGAGAGATTTGAGATTGTAGGAAACTCAAAGAAAAAGTGGCTTGATGGAATCAATTAAGTGTGCAAAAATGACTTCCATGTTTGTCCAGGAACTGTATTGAATCTCCATGTGATGCTAAATTTTACAATGTGTTTGAAAGTATGAATAACAAAAGGTACTCTTAGTAAAGACCGTATTTTTTTTTTCATTTGGACAAGTTGTAGAAAATAGAAAGCTGTCCCTCAGGTGTAGCTAGCAGTTCTTTTCAGGACTAGCCCTAATTAGGGCTTCATCATGCTAGCAGATAGATACTAGTAGTCCTTTTCAGAGTTAAGTATTTATCAGTACTGCAAGTGCTAGCAGTCCTTTGCAGGGTTAAGTTTATCAATACTTCAAGAGCTAGCAGTCCTTTTCAGGGCAATGTATTTATCAAAACTGCAAGTGCTAGCAGTCCTTTTCAGGGCAATGTATTTATCAAAACTGCAAGTGCTAGCAGCCCTTTTCATGGCTCCACCATGCTAGCTGTTAGAAACTAGTAATCCTTTTCAGGGCTATGTATTTATCATCACTGCACTAAAGTTGACAGAATTCACTTACTTTTGAATGGCAGTTGTGCTCTGTTACAACCGATAAACTTTGGTGTAGGTTGAAAGGAGCATGCCTCACCCCCAAAAGCAAACATCTCAAAACAAAACATAATAAACTGTTGGAAATAGTGGATGTTATCTGTCATGTCAAGGACTTGCTACACCATGTACAGACTGTTTCAGTGTTGCTAAGTCATGTAGTGCAATATTTTTCATGTTAGGAGAGTGAAGAGGTGGAAGTATGTGAAGTTCTAAAAGCAGATTTAGTTCTGCTGTTTCTTGTTTTTATATTGTCAGTTTCTTTTCAACTTTAGCTCATTTGCTTGCTGATACGAAATTTTAACGCTGCTTACATTGGGCATGGTCAAAAAAAGTTTCATTTTTTGTGTGTGTAGACCACAAACAGGTAATAGGTTGAATATTCGGTTGAATTTTCCACTCATGTAGGGAATTTCTCATAACTGAAAAAAATAATTAATTTAACACACCAGTTAGATATTGGATTTGTTCCATCTTTGGCAGTGATAAAATAATTTATAAAAAATATGTAACATGTTAGAATTATGTTGCATAGTGCATTAAACTTCTTACATATTTCTTGGAGAACAAATATTTGTAAACAGAGGAAATTTTTGGATGCAGAAATTAGCAGAGCAATTGTTTAGTTCATGAAGTGAAGAGCAGCTCTTAAACTAAATTAAATAAAGAGCAATTTCAAAACTGTTAAGAAATGAAGAAATTAAGTTCCAAAACTGTTAATTTATGTACGGAGAGCAATTCCCAAATTGTTACATTAAGCAAAGAGAAATTCTCAGTCTGTTACATTAAGCAAAGAGAAATTCTCAGTCTGTTACATTAAGCAAAGAGAAATTCTAAAACTTAAGTTAAGCAAAGAGCAGTTTTGAAATTAAGGAAAAGAAAAGAACTATTGACATTTCAGGTGAACTTATTTGAATGTTTGCTTTTTGTGTTGCATATTGAACAATTTTTTTTTCTATATAAATAATGCAGTAATTGTTTTGCCAACAGATATCTCCCAGATACAATTAACTTCCTGCTGGGGATCTTAAAGAGAGAGCGTGAGAGATCGCAGGCTTTTCTGGCTGTTGGTTTCTTAGCTATTGCAGTGCAGGGTGAAATCCTGACGTATATGAGCCGTATCATGGACATTATCAGAGCTTCACTGCCCTCAAGGGATCACTCCACAAAGTAAGAATTTGTTATTTGAGTGGTTTTGTTAGAGGACGGAATGAAGTCATTAGTAGGATTATATAGAACAGGGTCTTGTGCACACCGCAAATAGTCACATGTAGTGATTTGTTATTACAACTGTAGCGTTTAAGACCAACAAATTTAAAGAAAATAATGCATGAATATTTCATTTTTCATTTGTTTAGAACCTGAAATTGTAGTGTTTCTTTTTATCAAGAATTCAATGTATCTTACTTGCAAAAAAAATACTCATTTAGAAAAAAGGTTGCCAGTTTAAAATAAAATTATTTTTGAAAAAATAAAAAAGATGAAGCAAACTCAACAAAAAAATCTCCTTCGGTTTTCTCATAGCTGCCTCACAGAAAAGGCAACCTGAAATTGATTTTTCCTGGAAACTATTTTGAAGCATACAAAGGTTCTAATGAATGCAAAGAAACAACTGATAAATACAATATTTACACCAATATAATGCTGTCGGTGTCAGAAAAGGATGTCAAGTAAAGAACGAGAAAAAACACCTGGTGTTAAATGAAGTGTCTGAAATAAGCAGCAAACAAGACAGGAAAAGACGCCTAATTTTAAAAATATGAAGATATGAGGGACATTGTTAGAACATTATCAGTGGAGGATTTGTTAGAACATTATCAGTGGAGGATTTGTTAGAACATTATCAGTGGAGGAATACATTGAGAAGCAAAGAGTAAGTTGGTTTGAACATCTAGTGAAGAGAGATCACAGAAAACCAGCAAAATGGGCGTACAAGGAGACATGGTACTCAACTAGACAATACGTCATGGCCTCAAAACCCAGCCCCTGCTGATCTGGTTGGAACAGTCCCAGTTACGATGGTTTGACCACGTCTGCAAAATTGGAGAAGATCAGCTGTCTCAACGAATACGGGAAACCAAGAGCCAGGGATCCAGACCTCCAGGATGACCCAAAATTGGCTGGAAGGGCAACATTAGACATTCTCTGGAGGACCAGGAACTAAACTGGAACCAGGGCAGGAGGAAGACAGCCGATGAGATAGTGTGGCACTCTCTCTGGCAAACCTCTACACCCCAGGGTAGAAGAACGTGGAGGGAGGGGGACTCTCAAGGAGGTAAAGAAAGAAAAGTACTAATGCTTGCTGAAGCATGCCATGAGAGGCAACCTGTTTGATTTTATGAATGAGGCTGGCAGCCTCATCATGTCAAACAAAATACTACAGAAACAGTCACTTCAAGAACACATGAATTCTTGTATGCAGGCTTCCTGGAAGGGGACGAGCTGCCATGGGGGGTTCCATCCTCCGTGAGAAACAAAAAGGGAAACTATATTTGAGCAAAGAAGACCATGCAGAGAAAAAAATTATTTATTGAAAATTTAAAATGTTGAAAAATTACGAATACTAAATGTCATTGATTTTCTGAGAACTTAACATCCCAGATACATGTTTTTGATGCGTGACTTTTCTACAAACAAAAAAATAAAAAAATACCATTATTACTGCTAAGAAATCAGAATGGTCCTTCATGTGAGTCCAGCATTTTAGAACTAAAGAAACTGCAATTTAGCTTTTGTGACATCCACATTTGTTCTGCTGTCTTTGTAATAGTTGTCTTAATATATTTACTGTTGTCTGAATGTTTAATGTTGCAGAAAAAGCCGTCATCTTGTGGTAGATCCTGCTGTATTCACCTGTATCAGCATGTTGGCCAGGGCCATGGGGCCACAGATGACCCATGACGTGAAGGAGCTGTTGGATAGTATGCTGGCAACAGGTTTGAGGTAAGAGCTGGCAACTGGACTTTATAGTATTGTGACAACCAGAAAGAAAACTTTGTAGCATTGTGACAACCAGACAGAAGACTCTAGTTTTGTGACAACCAGAAAGGAGATTTTAGTTTTGTGACAACCAGAAAGAAGACTGTAGTAGTGTGAAAACCAGAAAGACAACTGTTGTCAAGTGACAACCAGAAAGAAGACTTTGCAGTATTGTGACAGCTAGAAAGAAGACTGTAGTCTTGTGACAACCATAAAGACAACTTTGTAGTATTATGGCAACCAGAAAGAAGACTTTGCAGTATTATGACAACCAGAATAAACACTGTGCAGTATTGTGACAGCCAGAATTAAGAATTCGTTATATTGTGACAACCAGACAGAAGACATTGTAGTATTGTGACAACAGTAATGAAGACTTTGTAGTATTGTGACAACAGAATGAAGACTTTGTATTATTATGACGAGCAGAACAAAGAATTTGTAGTATAGTGACAGCCAAAAGAAGACTTTGTAGTATTGTGATAGCCAGAAAGAAGACTTTGCAGTATTGTGACAACCAGAAAGAAGATTTGGCAGTAATTTGACAACCAGAAAGAAGCCTTTGTAGTATTGTGACAACCAGAATGAAGACTGTATTATTGTGACAACCAGAAAGAAGACTTTGTAGTTATGTAACAGTCAGGATGAAGACTTTGTAGTATTGTGACAACCAGAATGAAGAATTAGCAGTATTGTGACAGCCAGAATGAAGTCTTTGTAGCTGTGACAACCAGAACGAAGACCTTGTAGTATTGTGACAACCATAAAGAAGCTTTTGTAGTATTGTGACAACCAGAAAGAAGACTTTGTAGTTATGTGACAGCCAGAATGAAGGCTTTGTAGTATTGTGACAACCAGAGTGAATACTTTTTAGTATTGTGACAGCCAAAAAGAAGATGCAGGTAGATCAGAGCAGTATGGAGAAAGTAAATCCATCCTCAGAGATGTTGAAGAGATTAGTCATTGAGATCAAGGACACAGTTTTTTTTCATGTGGCAATAAATTCCAGTATTAACCCTTAGAACCCTGGCCACCCAGCCCGTAAAACTTCATTCCCCTGGGCTCCTGAGCAAAAAATTTCACTATGAGCTGTCGAGGCCAGCGATAATGCCGGTGCATTTTATTGAGACGACAAACTTGGTCGTAAACATCGCAGCCACCCATGAATGTACTGTAGCCAATACAAAGTTGTGGAAATTGAACATCCACAGTTGTGAGACCAACCTGTATCAAATTTACTTGATACATTATGTGGGATATGCCCCTTTCCATGCCCCTGCACCACAGGGTTAGAACTAGCTTGACATAACCTGATTCACAAGTTCCGTCACTCGATTCAATTTCGATTTCAGAATAATCACCATCTAAATCTATATTCATCATCCTCCGAATCATTGAGCACAAGTTCAACAGCTTGTTCCGTTGTTAGCCTTTTAGAATGGCTATTTCCTGGATTTTCAACATGCCTTTTCATTGTGAAAACAATTAAAAAATTGCAAAATATTATCACTTCGGGGGCGCCGCCATTTTAGAGTAACATTCCACAAGACGTGTACTTCCTGACGTCATTATTTTTTACACATTTCTATTCCCACCCCATTTTGCTAAGCTAGGTATGTCAGACCGAGATTACGGTCTCTCGGGGAGAGGATTTTTTACGCACGGACCGAAATTTCGGGACCTCGGTTTCAAACGGTTAAAGGACACTTTTTTGATGTGACATCTCAGATTTAACTTGTTCATTTCAATTTTTTCTCTGGCTTAGAAGTTTTCAGTTTTTTCTTCTATTCCCACTGCAAGATGTATGAAATTGAGACGGACTTGCCAATAGAATGAGGAATCAAAATTCTGACTGAAGATATAAAGAAATAAAAGCAACAGTGTAAAATAACTTCAAACAAAAAATAACATAGAGAATATACAAATAATAATGAAAAATAACTTCAAAGAAAACTTTGCCTAAAGAACACCCAAAATAACACTTAAAAGATGCAGACCAAGAAAAGATCAAGTGATGTTTCCAGTTTGCGTAGACTGAGGTGATTTATATCACAATCGCACTCTACTTATTCTGCATTTGCTGGTAGTTTACATTGCATTTCATTTTTAGTTCAGTATGAACTTACAGAATGTTGGCTAATAATGTTATAATATATAATGTAATTGCAGTCCAGCCTTGACAGCTGCTATGAGAGAGCTTGCCACACAGATTCCTCAGCTGAAGAAAGACATTCAAGATGGACTGCTGAAGAATCTGTCTATGATCTTAATGGGTCAGCCGCTGAGACACCCAGGAGCACAGACCATACCGGCACCAATGCTGTCAGGTATGTGGGTAGAAAATAAAAGGTATACATTTGTCTAATACAAATTTATCTGGCAGTATAAATATCAGGCCTCATGCAGTTCTCAGGGGTCTCCAAGGAGACAAAGAATAGGACTACTGTGCCCTCATGCATGTCATAAAAGGTAACTAACATGAGGTTATGCAAGAAATAGATATACTCATCTTGTCAAAGGTAACTAACATGAGGTTATGCATGAAATAGATATACTCATCTTGTCAAAGGTAACTAACATGAGGTTATGCAAGAAATAGATATACTCATCTTGACAAAGGTAACTAACATGAGGTTATGCAAGAAATAGATATACTCATCTTGTCAAAGGTAACTAACATGAGGTTATGCAAGAAATAGATTATGCAAGGTAACTATATGAAGAAATAGATACTCATCTTGACAAAGGTAACTAACATGAGGTTATGCAAGAAATAGATATACTCATCTTGTCAAAGGTAACTAACATGAGGTTATGCAAGAAATAGATATACTCATCTTGTCAAAGGTAACTAACATGAGGTTATGCATGAAATAGATATACTCATCTTGTCAAAGGTAACTAACATGAGGTTATGCATGAAATAGATATACTCATCTTGTCAAAGGTGATGTAACCGTACGGCACCATTTCTAATATAATATGTGCCCTTGTATGAGTTAATAATAATTTACTCTTTTTACTCTGCTTGTATACTCCAAGTGGATCTTGACTGGCTTAAAGTCCGCCAGAGGTATTTCTTTCTTGGGTTTTATCTATTTGGTCCCAAGTTTGTTCGTTCCTCTTATAAGATGTTATGATAGGAGACAATAGTGGTGATGGTGTATCAAACTTGTACATTGTGACGCTACACTGTAATTCTGACTTTTAACAGGCCCGATTCTGTGGTTTTATTTTGAATTTTCACCAGTTTTATTTTCTTCTGATCACGCGATTTTCCTTTGTTTACGGAAATCGCTATTTTCGGGCCCGCTTTTCCACCATTTTATTTCTTCTCATGTGAATATATCGTGTTCGGTACTTTTGGGAAGGTAATTTAAATGGGTTCGTTTATGATGGTAGGTTTATTTTATTCTAGCATCAGTGTTACTTTCTTCTCATTTTTCGCGATTCCCGTAGATTTCGTTGTTTGCGAAAATCGCCATTTCCGGCACGCGATATGACGAGGCCGGAAGCACGCGGCCGGAAGTGCGTGGGGTGATAGTATTAATTTTTCTAGCGCTCCCATTGGTCCGGGATTTGCGTAGGAAGGGAAATCCGCGTGGGCGGTTGCTCTTGTATATATTGAGACCGAAAACGGGGTTTCGGTCTCTATGAAAAAATAAGTGCCAGCCGTCAGACTACGTAATTTTATTTCTCCACTGTGGGAAAAACCAGCGATGAATTGGTATGTAAGATTTTATCGTATTATCGTTTTATTCATTAGAGGGTTCTTTGAGAAATTCGCCCTTAGGTAAAGATTAACTTTTCAGTTTTAAAATAAAACGATAGCGCCATTAATTACTATTTTTGAAGAACGACGTAATGCAACAGTGTGCTTATTCTTTCTATGATTTTGGCAATAGATAGGAGTGTGTGAAGTTGTGAGAAACACGTGTGCCATATTTGTAGGATGTTATGTAAAACCACCATTTATTCCTGTATATTTTCTAATGTAAATTTATGGGGAAATCCCTGGTGTGTTCGTTAATTTTTCTGAGCCTTAAAAATGTGAGAAAAATAAGGGTTCAGATTTACGTTGTAAATGAATTATACTGCTTAGGGGAGGAAACTATTCCTATAGCGAGATTTAATTTAATAAGAGTAAGCCGGGGAAACTCCTGTGTTAATGGGTAAAAGGATTTCCCTATTTTTGTCAAGTTTGAACACGTGATCGGCCATGCGTAACGGCCATGTAACATGTCAGACGGGTCTGGGCTATTGTTTGTTTTACCTGGCAGATTTTAGTAGAAGGAGGGGAGGATGAGTGTGATTTTAGTGCCACGTGGGATAGTATTATGTATTGTTGTGAAGAACGAGAGAAAGGGGAGAAGAAGTGAGAATGAAGAGACACGTGTATAGAATTATTTTTTGTATCGTATATATGTTAGATATAAGCGATTTTAGAGTGGGTGTACATGAGTCGCTGTTTCTTTTAATTTCAGCGAGTCACGGCGGAAACAGTGGGGGCATAATTTTGTCAAATAAAATTATCCACGGCAAAAGACATATCTCAGGGTCAGAGTACTCGAGTATCGTCAGGAGCAAAAGAAAATTACCCTATGGTCTCTGGCAGTGAAGTCCCTATGCTTCAGCTGGACCGAGGTTTATTTAACATACAGCCGAGAGCATCGCTATTATAGTCTCTAGCAACGGCAGGTGGCCGGGAGACTAGTTTCATTTTGTACAGCCTGAAATCAAGGCTGTGTTTTTTCCTCTAACTCCGGAGCGGGTTACAAGAGGGAAGCTATTCAGCAGCAGAGAAGTTTTGTCGACAGTTTATCAAGCACCTCAGGCTTGATACCTGAACAGCATCGTCATCACCAAAATCAGGAACAGGTGACAGGGTTACCATACCTAGGTCCTGATAGAAATCAAGAGAAGAGCGTAACGGAGACGCCGCATCATCAGCCCTCGAGTGTTAGAGAGACACTGAGATCAAGAGAGGAAGATAGAGAAGGAGGGAGAAAATAGACAGGACCAGTAGGGTCTGTTCAGTATCCATTGGACGGATAGACACTGAGTCTGCGTTCGAAAAAACCAAGTCTATTATATTTAGCATTTCGTGTGGTGTAGTTATCGGCGCCTATCGCCTAACTAGTAGAAAGCTGTGTAGCCGTTCATTGAGGAAGAGTCACCAGGACTGAGACAGTATAAAATTTATTAGTGTTAGAGAGTGGAGGCTAAAAGTTGACAGCCCCACCAAATTAGATTTGGTTTAAATCACTAACCATTTTTATTGTTCCTCAGCAGGGTGACAGGAAGAGTGAATGTGATTTGGGGTTTTTTTGTTGAGTTTCTCTCAATTTAATTGTTACCTTGGTTTTTCCAGGCCGTGCAACAGTGCACGCTATTGACTGACTTGATGACGTATGATGCCATTTTATGTTTTCTTGTATGTAAATAAATATATACATATATTATTTACTGGATCAGCTTCTATTCTTTACTATACTTACTCTATGTTGTCTGTATAGTGGTGTTTGTGGTCGTAATTATACACCTTATCTCCTTGTGTTTCAAGGCAGTCAGAGGTGGGGAGACTATAGCCATTTTTTTTTAGTCACGAAGCGGCAGGGGGAGATTCAAATCCTGGGTCTATCTCTTGAGCCAATAGTCTCACCTGTCCACAGGCATGTTATTTTCCATCTAAATTCTATCTTCTCAGACTTTCTCATACTAGGGTCTTGCTTTCATTCAGGCACACTCTATAAACTTAAAACCACTTCGTGACAAGTGGGCGGCAATCGTCCGGTGGATCATTCTGTGGAGATCAATTCTGTGATCTATATTCATAGATTGTCTTTAGAAAGTTTTCTGAGAATAGAGTTTCTTTAAATATCCCCTAGACTTGAGCTATTAGAACTGATCCAGTATAGGTTTTTCCACAGGGTGCAGTCTAGTAGATTTTTGTGGTATTTTTGACTTATATGACTAAGAGGTAATTGATGGCATACCGAGATATTTTTCTTTAACAGGAAGGTAATTTAGTTTTTGGTAGCTTCTTATCTAAATTTTTTTCTCAGGTTATTGTTCAGACTTGACGCTAGTCTGAGTTCGGGTTTTGGAACAGCGGTTAAAGAGGGAGTATTATATATTACGTAACAGGTAGTTCCTTCCTTTTGTTCTCCTTTCTATCATTTTCTGTCAGTTGTGAACTTACAGCAGTTTACAGGTAAGATGGCGGATATGGCCAAGTTACGAGCTGCCTGGCGTGAATCTGCTCAGGATATGGGAATGGAAGGGAAAATGATAGGCATATTCAGCGAGAGAAAGAGAAGGAGGACAGGGCAGCCGCCGCAGAAATTGAGGAAAGGCAGAGGGCCGCGGAAGCAGCGGAGAGGCAGGCCGAGATGGAACTTCGGAAATTGGAAGCCCAGGAGAAGGAGAAGGCAGCAGAGATGGAACTTCGGAAATTGGAAGCACAGGAGAGGGAGAAGGCAGCGGAGAGACAGCATGAACTTGCCCTGCGTTCTCTGGAACTGCAGTACCGAGCTTCAGAAGGCAGTTCAGCTAATGGAGATTCACCTGGAGCAGGAGCAAACACCTCAGGAAACGGAGGGCCCCGGATGGCAGCCATGAGCTTCCCATTTGACTCGTTCCCTAACGGGAATGAAAAGATTGACGTGTTCTTGGAGAAATTTCAAAGAATGGCAAAGGCATACGGGTTGGATGAGAGTTTGTGGTGTCTAAAATTATCACAATACCTCAAAGGTCATGCGTATGAAGTTTACAACAAGCTGCTCATAGATGATCAGAACAACTTCGAGGCACTGCGAAACGCTTTGCTGCAAAGATTTCAGTGGACACCCCGTAAATGCCAAACCATGTTCAGGGAGAGCAGGCCGGAGAAGGGAGAGAGTTTCGCACAGTTTGCCGAGCGGGTGAGAAATTACTTAACCCGGTGGAGGGAACTGTCAGGACTGGCGAAAACTTTTGAAGGGTTGGAGGAGTTAGTGCTGTGTGAACAAGTCAAGGCTAACATGTCTCCTGACTTGAGGCGGTATCTGGCGGAGCAGGGAGCCCAACAACTCGATCAGATTATTCTGTTTGCAGAAAGGTACCAGACAGCACAGGCCGAAGTACTGGGACAGAAACGGAAAAACCCAGACCTGCCAGCCCCAGACAAAGGAGCTTCATCATTGCAGCCAGCTACTTCACCAGTTCATCGGCAACCAGGGCCTTCTCGCAAGGAGCCTCATTCTGGTTATAACTTGCGCCCCCAGCAGCATAACAGAGCACCGACAACAACCTCTCAGGAACCTGCTAGGAACAGAGGAGATAATGAGAGGTATTGTCAGAATTGTAGAACCACTTCCCACTGGACATCCCGGTGCATGAACAGACCCCCAGCTCATCATGCAGCTTGTTTAAGACCGGTGAGATGGACTAAAGGGAATAAATGGGAACCAGTCCAGGCAGAGAAGTTGTTCTCTAACAGTGGACCTGCGGTAGTGAATGGGACAGCCACTACATGTTTGTTTGATAGTGGGCTTACATACCCCAGCATCGTCGCTCGTCATTTGGTGAAACCAGGTCAGTGGACAGGAGAAATAGTTGAGATTGGTGGCATTTTGAGAAGAGGTATCTCACAACGGTTGCCTGTAGCCAATATTGAGGTGAAATGCAAGTTTGTGTCTGGCACCATCAAGGCAGCTGTGATGGCACAGCCAGCACATGATTTCATCCTGGGAAGCCCTTACTTAGTTTTGGGGAACCCAACCACACCGATCCTTGCTAACGCAAGGGGGCCTACTGCAGGCCAGCAAAGTGAAAGGGGAAAGCCCCAAATTCACGGAGCCCCACGGGAGCTCAAACATCCTTGTCTTGCTATGGGGAGGAGAGACGCCTCTAAAGACAGTGGAATGTTATTTACAGAGGCGTATTCGCCTGTCAGCCCTGTTCAGCCTAAAGGTCAAACAGTGGTGACGCCTCTTACTTCAGAAGTATCTTCTTTGTCGTCGGGAATTAGGCCCCCGATGGTATTACATCTCTCAAGGGAGGGAAATACTGACAAGAAGGAACACGCGCGCAGATCTTCAGTCAACCGCAAACAGTTACGCCCTGTTACGGCGATGTCTGGCCAAGCCAGTCAGACTGTTTCAAAACACTGGGAGGTCGCACCAGCTGGTAATCATTATTTACCACGCGCCGCCAGGAAAATTCGTGGGCGAAGGAAACACACGAGAGGGAGGAGGAAGGGCGACCAGTCATGTTACAGTCGCCAGGAGGAAATCCCATGGCGTGACCCTCACGATCCAGGGCTTGCCAAGATTCTCAAGGATATGGAAATGGGCCTGTATGATAATGCTAATTATGACAGTGATTAGATCGGGATGTAGATCTAGATACGGGCCAGTATGAAACCCAGAGATTTCAGTGATTTAGCACGGTTCCCGTACTTGAAAGGGGGGACTTATGTGACGCTACACTGTAATTCTGACTTTTAACAGGCCCGATTCTGTGGTTTTATTTTGAATTTTCACCAGTTTTATTTTCTTCTGATCACGCGATTTTCCGTTGTTTACGGAAATCGCTATTTTCGGGCCCGCTTTTCCACCATTTTATTTCTTCTCATGTGAATATATCGTGTTCGGTACTTTTGGGAAGGTAATTTAAATGGGTTCGTTTATGATGGTAGGTTTATTTTATTCTAGCATCAGTGTTACTTTCTTCTCATTTTTCGCGATTCCCGTAGATTTCGTTGTTTGCGAAAATCGCCATTTCCGGCACGCGATATGACGAGGCCGGAAGCACGCGGCCGGAAGTGCGTGGGGTGATAGTATTAATTTTTCTAGCGCTCCCATTGGTCCGGGATTTGCGTAGGAAGGGAAATCCGCGTGGGCGGTTGCTCTTGTATATATTGAGACCGAAAACGGGGATTCGGTCTCTATGAAAAAATAAGTGCCAGCCGTCAGACTACGTAATTTATCGTTCTCCACTGTGGGAAAAAACCAGCGATGAATTGGTATGTAAGATTTTATCGTATTATCGTTTTATTCATTAGAGGGTTCTTTGAGAAATTCGCCCTTAGGTAAAGATTAACTTTTCAGTTTTAAAATAAACGATAGCGCCATTAATTACTATTTTTGAAGAACGACGTAATGCAACAGTGTGCTTATTCTTTCTATGATTTTGGCAATAGATAGGAGTGTGTGAAGTTGTGAGAAACACGTGTGCCATATTTGTAGGATGTTATGTAAAACCACCATTTATTCCTGTATATTTTCTAATGTAAATTTATGGGGAAATCCCTGGTGTGTTCGTTAATTTTTCTGAGCCTTAAAAATGTGAGAAATATTGTCAGAGGGTTCAGATTTACGTTGTAAATGAATTATACTGCTTAGGGGAGGAAACTATTCCTATAGCGAGATTTAATTTAATAAGAGTAAGCCGGGGAAACTCCTGTGTTAATGGGTAAAAGGATTTCCCTATTTTCGTCAAGTTTGAACACGTGATCGGCCATGCGTAACGGCCATGTAACATGTCAGACGGGTCTGGGCTATTGTTTGTTTTACCTGGCAGATTGTAGTAGAAGAAGGGGAGGATGAGTGTGATTTTAGTGCCACGTGGGATAGTATTATGTATTGTTGTGAAGAACGAGAGAAAGGGGAGAAGAAGTGAGAATGAAGAGACACGTGTATAGAATTATTTTTTGTATCGTATATGTTAGAGATAAGCGATTTTAGAGTGGGTGTACATGAGTCGCTGTTTCTTTTAATTTCAGCGAGTCACGGCGGAAACAGTGGGGAGCATAATTTTGTCAAATAAAATTATCCACGGCAAAAGACATATCTCAGGGTCAGAGCACTCGAGTATCGTCAGGAGCAAAAGAAAATTACCCTATGGTCTCTGGCAGTGAAGTCCCTATGCTTCAGCTGGACCGAGGTTTATTTAACATACAGCCGAGAGCATCGCTATTATAGTCTCTAGCAACGGCAGGTGGCCGGGAGACTAGTTTCATTTTGTACAGCCTGAAATCAAGGCTGTGTTTTTTCCTCTAACTCCGGAGCGGGTTACAAGAGGGAAGCTATTCAGCAGCAGAGAAGTTTTGTCGACAGTTTATCAAGCACCTCAGGCTTGATACCTGAACAGCATCGTCATCACCAAAATCAGGAACAGGTGACAGGGTTACCATACCTAGGTCCTGATAGAAATCAAGAGAAGAGCGTAACGGAGACGCCGCATCATCAGCCCTCGAGTGTTAGAGAGACACTGAGATCAAGAGAGGAAGATAGAGAAGGAGGGAGAAAATAGACAGGACCAGTAGGGTCTGTTCAGAATCCATTGGACGGATAGACACTGAGTCTGCGTTCGAAAAACCAAGTCTATTATATTTAGCATTTCGTGTGGTGTAGTTATCGGCGCCTATCGCCTAACTAGTAGAAAGCTGTGTAGCCGTTCATTGAGGAAGAGTCACCAGGACTGAGACAGTATAAAAATTTATTAGTGTTAGAGTGTTAGAGAGTGGAGGCTAAAGGTTGACAGCACCACCAAATTAGATTTGGTTTAAATCACTAACCATTTTTATTGTTCCTCAGCAGGGTGACAGGAAGAGTGAATGTGATTTGGGGTTTTTTTTGTTGAGTGTCTCTCAATTTAATTGTTACCTTGGTTTTTTCCAGGCCGTGCAACAGTGCACGCTATTGACTGACTTGATGACGTATGATGCCATTTTATGTTTTCTTGTATGTAAATAAATATATACATATATTATTTACTGGATCAGCTTCTATTCTTTACTATACTTACTCTATGTTGTCTGTATAGTGGTGTTTGTGGTCGTAATTATACACCTTATCTCCTTGTGTTTCAAGGCAGTCAGAGGTGGGGAGACTATAGCCATTTTTTTTAGTCACGAAGCGGCAGGGGGAGATTCAAATCCTGGGTCTATCTCTTGAGCCAATAGTCTCACCTGTCCACAGGCATGTTATTTTCCATCTAAATTCTATCTTCTCAGACTTTCTCATACTAGGGTCTTGCTTTCATTCAGGCACACTCTATAAACTTAAAACCACTTCGTGACATACATAACATTTAACTTATCCAACTGTTAAGTAATCCATTAACAGCCTTGACAATTAAAATGAAGTTTATTGGAAGCAGAACTGTTCAAGATCAAAAGGCAAATATTTCAACAATGTTTCATCTATTTACATCAAAAGCATCCTTTTCATTATGCACGATAAAATCTTCCTGTATGCACAGATTTTCACAATAAAGGAAATCTCTTCTTGCAAACTGCAAATACATTGAAGAGTATGGAAATGCACTAAGTTTCTTGTTGAATATCTCAACGTAGGAGCAAGACTTGTGTGTCAGACCGGGGATACATATCTTCGCACGGTCACAAAACATGTCTTTATGCAATGCTCAGTTCCGTACAACTAACTTTCAGAAAATTATCTTTGAGCCGGTTTTAGTAGTGTGCGCTGCTGGCCACTTCTTATTGGTCAAAGTTTTATTTTGTTAATTTTCTTAATGGTCATTCCATCAGGCGATCTTACAGGGAGTTAGGCTATTCCTATCTACGTCACTATTTCTATGGTAACTCCCGCCGATCGTTAGCATGGCCCATGCCAAACTTGACATAGTTAATTTCACCTTGCTTCATCCTATACTCAGTGTGTCTCGGGCTTTTTTTTATTTATTTATTTTTGTATTTGTTTAAAAAAATCTTGCTTGCTTATTTTCCATAATAGTGAATGATAATTTCTATTACTTATTATAATTAGTCTCTAGCATGAATAAATGCTATGGTAGTAGGTCATACGGCCACAGTGACTAACATGAGGTTATGCATGAAATAGATATACTCATCTTGTCAAAGAAATTGCCACAGAAAATGCCACGGCAGAAGGAAGTGTGTGTGTGCTTTATGCAAAAGGGCTGGCTGCAGTGTTCGTTTTGTGCCCCATAAAGAACGCAAAGGGAAATGAATGAATTAGTGAGTAGAAGAAAATGAGAAAGACATACAGAAAATGCCAGCGATAGCGAGGGAAGAAAATGCAGAAAGAGGATTCAGCCTGAACAGCAAGGAAGCATAACTATATTTGCCTCCAGGCACAGGACGTCACCTGAATGCGGATTAATGATAGATGGAAAGGCAGTTAAAAAATGGGCACAGTTGAGGTCATTATCATTTTCCCTAACGCTGCTTATGAAACATGGAGCCACCACCATAGCTGGTCCCCTTGCAGGAAGCCTGTGCCAAGGTTTCTCATGCTCCTGCATCTGTGGTTTCTGTAGCAATTGTTTTACATGATGAGGTTGCCAGCCTCATGGACAGCCTCATATTAGTTGCCTGTTACAA
This sequence comes from Oreohelix idahoensis, assembly GCA_024509875.1. NCBI lineage: Eukaryota > Metazoa > Mollusca > Gastropoda > Stylommatophora > Oreohelicidae > Oreohelix > Oreohelix idahoensis. Next base: position 270,260 of record JAMPIV010014709.1, on the reverse strand, counting down.
TGTGCCGGATGTCACAGTAGTCCTATTGTTTCTGTGTCTCTTCAGAGACCCCCGGGAATAACATGGGGCGCACAGTTGAAATATGTAGGCACATGGATAACATAAGCTAATCATTAAGATCAGAGTAAAGCCAAGCATAAACAGCCAGTTGTAAAATGAGGAATATCCTTTGCAGTCTTCTTCTTCCTGGATCCTTTGCCCCTCACTGACAAAGCAGTCAGTGGCCATCACGCCTAGTGGCATTTTGTAGGGCAGCAACAAACTGTCTTCATTTTGCTCGGTCGGTGGCCATCCTTCGTGCCGTGCCCCAACTCTGGTTCATGCTTTGCATCTCAATCTACACTGTTCTCCGCCAGGTTGTCTTTGGTCTGCTTCTCTTTCACCGCCCTACTGGGGTCCATAGCATAGCAGTTTTAGTGATTGTGTCAGGGTCCCAAATCCTTTGCAATAAATTCATGTAATTGATCACAATAAATTAATTATTAAGTGTTACAGTGAACCAGTTTTATTGTATGGAAGTGAATCCTGTACATGAGTACACAAATGAGAAAATCAGTGGAGGCAACAGAGATAGAGTTTACTACAAAGGATGTCAAGAATCCCTTGGACAACTAAGATAACTAATGGAGAAAGCTTAAGATGAACTAATGAACAAAGAAGTATAATCACAAAGATCAAGAGATGTAAAGGAGGTCAGAGATAAAACATAATGAATAGCGTGGCACTATGGCCTGGGAAGAGATCAATAACAGGATTGCTGGAGAACGTCAAAGATGGAGATCTGTGGAGGGACAACATGGTCCACCCCTCAAAGCATAGCATTTTATCATGGTAACTGGCTGATTCTGAATTTTTTTTTTTTGATGTGAAATTACTTTTCAGAAATTGACCACTTGTCTTTTAGCAGTGGTAGCAGCGTCTGCTATTTTAATCTGTGTTGCATGTTTGTTTGGCCCCATGTTGTTCCCTGGGGGTCTCTGAAGAAATAAAGAAAGAATAGAAATACTGCACCCTTAGACATGTTGTGGAAGGTGACTAATATGATTTTGTGCTTGGGGCTGGTGTTACGAAGTGGATTTAAAGTCTAGAAGTTGTCTTAATATAGAGACCAGACCCTAGTGGTAAGAAAGTCAGAGAAGATAGAATTTTGATGAAAATGACAGTGAAAGTGGACCGATGAGACTATTGGCTCAAGGATGAGAACCTGGATTGACTCTCCCTTGCCACCCATGACTTCAGAATTGCTATGGCCTCACCCCCTCTGACTACCTTTAAACAAAAGGAGATAAGGTGATACACAAAGACCACAGACACACTATACAGACGACATATACGTACAGTACAGTATAGAGCCTGATCCAGTTAGCAATATATATATATTTTTTTTATTTACACAATCCAAAATATAAAATTCATCACACAGCAAAGAAATAAATATCGTGCACTGTTGCACAGACCTGAAAAAGCAAAGAACCAATTAAATAGATAGTCACAAAATAAAACACAAACACATTCACTCTGTCAGTCACCCTGCTGGGGAACAAAATAGAATGATTAATGATTGAAACCACAATCTAACTGGTGGGGCATCAACTTTAGCCACCACTTCCTAATACTATAATATTTCCTACTGTCTCTGTCCTGCTGACTCTGCCTAGATGAATGTTTACACAGCTTCCAACTTGTTAGGCGATATGCGCCGCTAACTAAAACACTGGACTGCTACACTAGTAGACTTCTTATAACATCTATTCTCAGAGGCTATCCTTTAAGGATAACATCAGACCCTTCTGGTCCCGGCTATCTCCTCTCTATTTGCTTCAGTGTCTCTCTGACACTCTCAACATCTGCTGAGGTGGCGTCTCCGTTACGCCTTCTCTCGTTGACTTGTCAGAACCAGGAATGATAACCCTGTCTCCGGTTTTCTGACGACTGCACTGATGACTTGGGAATCAAGCACAAGGTACATGACTACAAAAATATATAGAAGCTGCTCTGCTGCTGAGCCCTTCCTTGACTTTCCCCGGACGACCCGCTCAGGGTTTAGAGAAACCCAGCCTTTATTTCTGGCTGTACAAACTAGACCAATCTCCTGGCCATGTTGCCGTTGTTGGAGTGGTATAATGAGCTAAGTGCTCTGGATTTTTTTTAAGAAAAATCCCGTTTCCCAGATGAAGAATGACTTCACTGCCTAAGATAGTAGGTTATATTCTGTCGCCTCTGGCGATATCGAGCTCTCGGCTCCTGCAAATGCCAACTTTGCCGTTGGTAATTTGTATGGGACAAACTACACGCTCCTACTGTGCCGTGAACTGCTGGAGACATAAAAATACAACTTATTTACACCAACGTCAACCAGAAACTCATCTCAAACATATAACTCCCCTTCACCCGCTATGCACAACGATACATAAAATATTTCTTCCCACGTGTCACTTAAAATCTTTCTGGTAAGTACAGAAAACCCCAGACCCTGTCTGACCTTAATCTTTTGTTATGTTAATCTCGCCACATGTCACAACATTCAAACCTGGGAAAATCCCTTTGCGAAATTCCTGGCCTACTTTTAACATTGCCCCATGAGGTTTCCTCGCTTAACCCAAAATTAAATTAAACCTCTCGCTAGGAATAATTTAATCCTTTAAGCAATATAATTCACATATAAATTACATCTCTTCCCTTCGACTGCATTACCCACGTTTAAGGCCCAATAAAATACTGTACACACAATTAAATGCCCACTCTATTACACTTGTAAATATACAGAATTAAATGGGGGTTTCACACCAAGCTCTACTTACTACAGAGTGCCCATGCATCTAATAGCTAACCCTCACGCAGTGAATATCCCTAAACTTCACACACTCCTATATACTGCCAATAATCCTAGAAAGAATTATGCACACTTTACATTTACATCATTTCTACAAAGATAGCAATGGATGGCACTACGATTATAAAATATTATTTAACTTCCCGAAGAACCATTCATAAATCATGCTACGACTCTATTAAAGAACCCACTAATATAAAGACTCTAATAAAATATGAACATACCAATTTATCGCGTTTCTTCCGCGGGAGCAGATGATAAATGCTAGCTTCACGGCAGTGGATTTCATTAGACAAAAGGACCATTTAGAAAACTGCGCGGGTTTGTATACAAGAAAACCCCCGCTGACTTACAGCATAGCTATAGCGTCCTACTTAACTCAATGGGATCCCTACAAAAATTATAACGGGGTCTTTCGCCAATAGATTTTAAAGCAAGTCGTGAGTCCTGTTTATGCGCGCGTTTCTACTTGCGTCATATTGACTAACGCCGCCTGTTGGCGTGAGCCAAACAACGGAAAATTTTTCACCACCACTTCATCCTCACGTGCTGGTAACAAAGAAATGACCGCCATATTTAACAAAGAAACTAGGACTACGTGATCGCGATAAATTTAATGTAAAGAAAACTGGTGCGAGTATAAACTAAACCTACCATCATAAACACAATTAAATACCTACAGGAAAAGACCAAACACCAAATTAATTGAGAAAGAGAAGAAGACTGGGCCACTTGAAAAACAGAATTACAGTACTGCATCACAGCTGGTGGCCTCATCATGTATAACAAATTGCTACAGAGACCGCCACTGCTAGAGCATGTGACTGCTTGGTGCAGGCTTCTTGCAAGGGGCCCAGCTGCTATGATGGCTCCATGCTTTGTGTGGAGCGCAAAGGTCTGATGTGTCTTTAAAAAAATTGTGTGCCAAAAATGTTTGAAGACGGCCACAGTTGACAAGAAAATTTTGGGGACTGCAGCAAGACCATGATAATAGTAAAATAAATGAAAATAAGTGATTAAGTCATCTTATGTGTGATATTTTTGTAAGTAAAGAAGCTTTCCATGTCATATCTTTCACATAATAGACTGTTAAGTTGTTGCCTATCTTAAAAACATCTGTGCTCTTGTCAGATTTAGCAACTGACATTGTCAAAATGAATAAGAAAATCTTGAATCCACACTTCTTTGTCGTTCAGTATCGTATAACCATGTCTGTTTCTCTCGTAAAGTCAGTCTTAGGATAGCCTCATTGCCATACAGTTTCTCCCTCAATAAGGTTGTCTCTCTGTTCTTCTTGTGAAGTCAGCATTCTCTATTTATCTGCCCGCCATAGATACGTATCTGTCTGTCTGATTATTAACTTGTTAAACAGATGGTTTCCAGCCGGCATTGGCCTGTTCTCCAGTCTGAAAATCATAACTTGATTTTCTTTTTCATTTAAGGTGTAATATGCTTCTGTTATATCTGACTTTGAAAACTTGCTTATAAGCAACGCTTCAGTTAGCAGACTTATGTCATGAAACGAGGCACACAGAATAATTGTGTATATTTGTAAATAAATAAACCAGTGTTTCTCAAGCGGTGTGCCACGGCACACTAGTGTGCCGCCGCGCCTATCAAAGTGTGTCGCAAAAATTCTGTTCCATCGAAATATACACATTCCTGATGTTTTTCTTTCGGCGTCTAAAATACACTACATGAAGTATATTTTTAGTGATCATGTAATATAAAACTGATCTTACAGTTTGAATTCATTCAATAATAATTGGAGCTATTAACTGCTTTGAACAAAAATAGATATACTTCAAAATTTCATGATATTACAAAAACACAAGAGGTGCATAAACAACGTTCAAAAGCTATTGACGAAGCATAGGACTTCTACCTGGACCTAATTAAATTTCGTATTTCTTTTTTTTTTTTTTTTTTTTTTGTAGTAAAATATGTGTTCCAATTATTTTAAACAATTAAAAGAAAATCGAACTGAGAGTTTTCTTTATTCTAAAGTACCCACGAATTATTGTATTTAATTTAGTATATATCACTGTCATTTTTTATTCAGGCGCGCGGGTCAGATAGGTGTGCCGACAATTTTTAGAAAATTGAAAAGTGTGCAGTGAACACAAAAAGGTTGAGAAACACTGAAATAAACAAATAGATATTATATAAATAAATGACAAAGGTATTTGTTTAAAATTCTTCTTCTTCTTCGTACACTCTCAGACGTCCACTTGAATGTTCTCAAAGAAAGCAGTAGTCAGTTTGAGGCTATTTGAATCCCCGTAAAGCTTTTCCACGAAAAGAGGTGGCGTCGGCCATATGCACTTTCTCTGTACGGTACCACATATAAGGGGCAACTTTGAATAAAATAATAACAAATATGCATGGAACCATATCTTTAGAATTGAGCTCAAGATAATTCAGATTGGATAGAAAACATTGGCTGCACCGCATAAATAAACCAGTTGGAACTTTTTGTCTAGCCAGATTTTTCTGTTAAATAATGGTTGCAGGCACTCACTTGGGTTCCTGAGGGTAAGAGGAAAAAAGGAAGACCAAAAGAAACACTCAGAAGAACAATAATAAGAGAAGGAAGAACGTTGGGATTAAACAATGTGCAAGAGTTAAGAGGAGTGGCGTCACAACGTACAACCTGGAGAGCACTGGTTTCTGCCTTATGCGCCGTGTTTGGTGCTTAAAGAATTTATTATTATTATTATTAATGGTTGCATTATTTATATTTGGTAAACTATTATTAACCAGAAGAATTCAGTGTATGCATTTTAATGCAGCTGTTACATGATTGGTTACATTCACAGTAAAATGTAAAATTTTGATACCAACGTTGAATTAAAATATGTCAGAATATGATATTTGCTATATTGTTAGAAAATATTTTTATAATGCCAATTTAATCAAATTTAACTGGTTCCACTGAATAGGTAAGCTTTCCTTCAGGACAACTTACAGAACCATTTGGGATTAAAACGGGAGTGTGATAGGGATGCCTCTTGTCTCCATTTCTTTTCTTACTAGCAACAGATTGGGTTATGAAAACATCGACATCACACAACAAAAATGGAATCTGACTAAACAACTTGATGATCTAGATTTTGCCGAAAACTTGGCACTTCTGTCCCATAATCAGATGCAAGACAAATGTGATAAAGTGGAAAAATGCTTTGGCGATTATTCTTGGAAAGCGAATCAGAAACGAGCTATTCCTGGCAGCCGGCTCATCGTAAAATTCACAATGGTGAAAAAAGCTATCGGAATCTGTGCTAGTCAAAGGTTGGAATTAGCCAGTTATTCCAGGAATGGATTATTACAACATATTTCTACTTAACCCTTAGTTCGAGGCAGATGGCAAGCAAGTGTGGACATCGTAGGAATTGTATTGCATGTTATAAAGACTGTGATAACTGCAATTATGCGTGTCACCTTGTTGTGAAAATCGTGTTTTGTTCACTTTGGAAATTCTCATAAAATCGAAGACAGCTCAGAATGGAATAAAACCTATACCTAAAGACAGCAACAAAGGAGCTGGATAAAAGGAGATGTGAAGGAAAGTGACAGTGATTATAGTTGAAGAGAAAGGAGAAGTTTTGTGTAGTGGAAATAGCACAAACTGCAAAAATCTGCTCTCGAGAGGCTGGAAAAATTTAGCCAAGTTCTGGATGACGTAAGTGTTCTATCGGTCGATCGCCCTACGCCTATATAAATCGACACACACACACAAAAAATCAGTTTACTCAGTGGACAGAAGGTCACAGAGCGAGTCGCAGACTTCATTCTTATGTGTCTTAGTGGCAGCCTACCTTGATTTATTCAGTGTCCAGCTAGTGTATTCTGACATCCAGAGGGTTTCATATTGTGGAAGTCAAAATTTGGTAGTGAGATCCATCAGTGTTATCCTGCATAGTGACAAGGAACACTACATTCTTGACCACTCCTATTTGCTGGCCTCCATATTGCATTGGCAGTTCAGTAAAGACTCTACAGTGGTGTGTCAACATCTACTGGTTGAGGCATTGTTGCTCATCATTCCAGGACTATATCCAAAGTTAAGTGATAACAGTCACAAATGGTTGAACACAAGTAGACAGAATAATCAGATGATGAAAAACTTTTTTGAACATAGTGAGATAAACAGAATAACACAAACTTTTTGTAGTGTAAATTCACATTCATTCTGTGAATATTTTTGTTTATTGTTTATATATATATATATATATATATATATATATATATATATATATATATATATATATATATATATATATATATATATATATATATATATATATATATATATATATATATATATATATATATATATATAGTTATTGTTATTGTTATTCAGAATCGACGTCATTGCACTCCGGGCAAACCCATAGGTGCTCAGTCTCCCACAGCAAATGTCAAGGGGTATGAATGCTAATTGTTCCTGTTGCGCACTGGTTGTATACACGGCGGATGCATCCTCTTATACGTCCATCTGTGCTGGTCTTACGTTTGATGCCGAATTCTAGCAATCTTAGTCTTGATGATATATATATATCTCATTTAATTTTTACCAAGAAGAAAGAAGAGAAGAAAATAAGTATAAATAAATTGATTAATTGTATTGTACTTTTTGACTTTGTGAAGTTAATTCCATTTTGTTTATTGTGTGAAATTGTTTAAGTGGAATTACTTTATAATAGAGCATATGGTAGTTGTACGAGAAGCGAGGCCGGCTCTTGATCTGTTCATTACCATCTGGACAAGAGTTCTTAACTTTCTGACTACATCTTGTGCCATTCTTACACCAGTGCTCATTTCTGAGACTGGGGTATCTTTGATAGTCCAGCATTCTTTTACTGGATCTACTATTAACTCATCACCATCTATTATCCATCTCGTCACAACAAAATGAAAATACTCTATAAGAGGTCACAACAAGTGTGTCTGAAAATACACAGGGAAAAGACAAAGATAATGAGAATACATGCAAGAAATGATAACAAGGTTGAACGTGAAGAAACATTACTCCAAGATGTAGAACTGTACACATAACTTGGCAGCATTATTGACAAAGTTGGAGGGACAGACAAAGATATCTAAATAAGAATACAAAAAAGCAAGAGGAGCTTTCATTGCATTGGGATACATATGGAGATCAAGAGAAATCAAGGCAATACGAAAATAAGAATCTTCAACTCAAATGTCAAGTCAGTCCTATTTTATGGCTCTGAAACATGGAGAGCAACAAAAACAACCAAAAAGCTACAGACTTTTATAAACAGGTGCTTGCGTAGAAGAGAAGGATTGAAATGGTATGACAAAGTCACAAATGTGGAACTAATGACAAGAACCAGACAAGTGCCAGTGGAACAAGAGATTAGAAAAAGATGCTGGCGATGGATAGGACACACACTGAAGAAACCTGTTGATAGCATTACAAGGCAGTCCTTGTTCTGGAGTCCACAGGGAAAGAGAGGCAGAGCTAGACCAAAAAAACACACGAAGAAGAGAACTAGATACAGAAGTGAAAATGATGAAGACATGAAAAGAACTTGAGAGCTGATGGCACGTGACAGGAGGACTTGGCATGTCTTTGTTGAAGGCTTATGCTCCTTGGGGAGCTAAAGGATATTGATTGAACAGGTAATATGGCAGATAAATAGAAAATATCTGGATAACTAATTAACATTTATCATTTTACAGGATGTACTTTCATAGGGACAGGGTCTACAACCAGACTATAACGCCACAGCCTCGAAACCCAGTACTTGAAGACCCAAGTATACAGTCCCGGTTGCGGCGGTTTGGCCATGTCTGCAGAATGGGAAAAGGTCGGCTACCATGACAAATATGGAAAACCAAGAGCCAGGGATCTAGACCTCCAGGACGACCCAAAGTTTGCTGGAAGGACAACATTAGACAATCTCTGAAGAACTAGAGACTAGATTGAAACCAGGCCAGATAGAAATATCAGCACTGATACAACCAGATATAAAACAAAAATATCTAATCGACGTCAAAAATAGATATCAACAGTTACTGACAGAAAGCATGGAGCAGTATAGAAGAGAAAACCCAGAAGAAAAAGTAACCACAAAATGGGAATGCTTAAAAACAAGCATACAATCAGCAAATGCAAATTTACCTAAAAAGGAGCCTAAGAAAAATCAAATTTGGATGACAGATGACATCTTGAGTAAAATAGCAGAAAGAAAGAAAGCAAAAAACACTCCAGAATATAAGACAATAGACAATGACATACGTACTATGTGTAGACAAGCAAAAGAACAGTGGATAGAAACAAAATGCAAGGAAATAGAAGACTTGGAGGCAAAGCACATGACAAGAGATATGCATGAGGAAATAAAGAAATTATCAAATAGGTCGCGGTTTACACAAGGAGGAAGCTGTATCAAGAATAAAAATGGTGTAATATTACTTGATGAGAAAGACATATCAAACAGATGGGCAGAATACGTAAAAGAACTATTCAAGGACAACAGAGGTAACAAACCATCACCAGATTCTAATGAAGGCCCAAACATTCTCAGATCAGAAGTAGAGAATGCCATACATATGATACAAAAAGGAAAATCAGCAGGCACGGATAACCATAAAAATTGAAATGATAGAAGCCCTGGAGAGCTTTGGCATAGATACAATCACAGATCTATGCAACGATATATACAATACAGGATATATACCACACGACATGAAGACATCAGTTTTTATAACATTGCCCAAAAAACCTAATGCAACAGAATGTTCAGACTTCAGAACAATCAGCCTGATGAGTCACGCAATTAAGATACTGCTCAAATTATCATACAGGAAAGAATAAAAAGTAAGGTAGACAATGAAATCCAAGAAGAACAGTTTGGTTTTAGACGGAACAGTGGAACAAGAGAGGCAATATTTTGCCTAAGAATATTAGCAGAAAAATATACAGAGGTCCAAAAAAGTATGTACATGTGCTTCATTGACTATAAGAAGGCTTTTGACAGAGTCCATCATGAGAAAATAATTGAATGCCTCGAAGACATAGGTATTGATGGAAAAGATATAAGAATACTCAGTAACCTTTATTGGGAGCAAACTGCCACAGTAAGATCTGGAAGGAATTATTCACCATACATAGACATAAAAAGAGGTGTCAGACAAGGTTGTGTGCTGTCCCCCTGCCTATTTAATCTATACACCGAAAAAATTTTCAAACAGATACAGGAAATACCAGGACTGAACATCAGTGGAAAGTCAATAAACAACCTTAGATATGCAGATGATACCGTGTTGTTAGCTGAAAGCGAACTGGAGTTACAAGAACTAGTGAAGCAAGTGAACAGTATAAGTCAAGAATATGGACTCGACATTAATATTGAGAAAACAAAAACTATGATAATTAGCAAAACAGACGATAAACCCACATTAAAGATAAGCGTAAATGGGAAAATCCTTTAACAAGTCAAGAGCTACGTATATCTTGGTCATATAATAACAGACGATGGCAGATGTGAAACAGAAATCAAGAAGAGAATAGGAATGGCCAAAGCTACATTCAACAACATGAAACATATACTGACATCTAAACAATTATCTCACCAATTAAAACTAAGAATCATAAAGTGTTATATATATTATGCTTTTCTGTATGGTGCAGAAACATGGACGATGAATAAGCATTTGGAAGAAAGAACTGAAGCTCTTGAAATGTGGATTTATAGAAGAATGGGGTGTATCTCGTGGAAAGAGAAGAAAACAAATAAGGAGATCCTAGAAAATCTAGAAAAATTTAGAGACCCCGATGCCATCACAAGAACAGCTATGCTTTGGACCCCTGAAGGAAAACGAAAGAGAGGCCGACCAAAAACAACCTGGCGGAGGACTGTGGAGGCTGAGATGCAAAGAATGAACCAGAGTTGGGGCACTGTACGAAGGATGGCCACCGATCGAGCAAAGTGGAATCAATTTGTTGTTGCCTTACAAGACGCCACTAGGCGTGATGGCCACTGACTGCGTTGACGGTCGGTGGTTAAGGATCTAAGAAGAAGAAGAAAATCTAGGTATGAAAAGAGAACTAATGAGGGAGATCAAAGTTCGGCAGCTAAAATACTTTGGCCACATAAAAAGGCATAATACCCTGCAGAAGACCATAATAGAAGGGAGAGGTGAAGGCAAACATGCAAGGGGAAGACAGCGCTATAAGTGGGAAGATAACATCAAGAGGTGGACAGGAAAGAGTCTTTCAGAGTGCACCACCAAGACAAGAGACAGAAGACATTGGAGATCCTTTACAGCCAACCTTCGTTGTGGAGATGGCAGCTGATGATGATGACTTTCATAGGGGTGTGAAGAAACTTCACTTATACGAGGTCTTAGCTTTATGAGGTGGGGTAAAAAGTTAATACTGCCTTAGTCTGCCCTAACATAAAAGCAGGGTGAGATATGCAATTTTACACCTGGGTAGACAGGTGTGTTGCGTTATTGCAATTAATATGTGAAAAATGGGTCAAAATAAGGTGGTATTCATTACTTAGTCATTCCTGTTCTACCCTGGGGTGTAGAGGTTTGCCAAAGAGAGTGCCATACTATCCTATCAGCTGCCTTCCTCCTGGCCTGGTTTCAATCTAGTCTCTAGTTCTTCAGAGATTGTCTAATGTTGTCCTTCCAGCAAACTTTGGGTCATCCTGGAGGTCTAGATCCCTGGCTCTTGGTTTTCCATATATGTCGTGGTAGCCGACCTTTTCCCATTCTGCAGACATGGCCAAACCGCTGCAACCGGGACTGTATACTTGGGTCTTCAAGTACTGGGTTTCGAGGCTGTGGTGTTATAGTCTGGTTGTAGACCCTGTCCCTTCTTGTGACGTGGACCTCCTTCCTCAGACACCTCATTTCTGAGGTTTGAATCTGGCTCTTGTGAGTTTCATGTATTTCGTGTAGATTATTATGCTGAATATTATGTGGATTCATAGAAGGATTTCACTTTTCTGATGGTGGCTTCTTTTTTTCCCCAGCACCAACTGTAAATGATGCCAGTGATGTTACAAATGTAACTCTAGCACTTCGAACCCTGGGCAGCTTTGACTTTGAAGGTCACTCCCTGACCCTGTTTGTCAGACACTGTGCAGAGCACTATTTGGGAAGTGAGCATAAGGAGATTCGAACAGAAGCTGTTATCACTTGTGCCAGACTGCTGTCCCCTTTACTGCAGGTGATTGAGATTCTGTAACTGTTTTAATTATTTGTTGAGAAATATAACGTTAGAGTTGTGTGTTGTCCTGGGTCATTAACAGATGACCTTACCTATGAATGATTTATTGAGAAATATAACATTAGAGTTGTGTGTTGTCCTGGGTCATTAACAGATGTCCTTACCTATGATGACAGAAATATTATCATCATCCATCTCATGAAACATTAGGCTGCAACGTATAAAAAAAAAAAGAAAAAAGTTTTCTTGTTATGGTGAGGCACGCTCCATTCAACCTAGACATAGGGTCCATCAGTTATATTAGGGCGCATGTGTTGCGGGGCTTTATACGATTCACTTCCTTTATTGTTGTTGCGGCCCCGTCTTCTATTTCAGTGGTCGTTGTGGAAAGCCACCGTTCTCATTGATTCAATAAGCTTCTTAGTTCTGGTCATTTGATTCATTAATTCTTGATCGTGCTATTGTTGGAATAGTTACGCGAATGTGAGTTAATACTTTCTGTCTGTCACAAGGTTTGAACTCAGTATCATAATTGTTGAATTTGTAACTTCAATGAACGTGATAAGTCTCTTCTCGAGTCCACACAATTTTTAATATACATTTCAAACAGTAGACAGTCCATGGAGGTTGATTATGAAAACATTATATATTAGAATTGAATCATACATCATAAATGCTATCCATGCATTATAGTCCTGGTCCAATAATATGCAACACTATAGTCAGAACGTCGTAACTATATGTACGCGCGGTTGGGACATCCAACGGCCGACAATGAGATTAGACGTCTGGCGATATAAAACGAATGTGGACCATAATTTCATCCTTCCTTGACTTTAGTTAAAATTACTAACCTCGATACATTCCTCTCTTCATAAGAATATCGGACTGACCCATGTCCGTACTGCAATAACATATGTGCGGCAATATCATGCCTACCACTGGAAGGATTATAGGACACGTCTTATCCGTTTGACGGTCATCTAAGAAAAGGGTGTGGTAACCTAGTCACGGTGCGTGACATAATACCTTAACAATTCCCTGTCCACTGGGGGAAAAAAAAAATCTATTAGATAGATTTTTTTTAACAAAAACCCATCTGAAAAAATACCAATATGTTAACAATATCAAAAAAAAAAAAATTTAACGAGATTGCGGCATATGGCCTACGACGTTCTGTCTAGAACCAATGTCGTGGTCATGTCGACTAACCAATAGTCATGTAATATATTCATTATTTATATCATAAATAAATATAAATGGTAATAAGAACTAAAAGAGAATGGTAATGTCGATCTCTAATTAAATAATTAATTAACTTAAAATATGTCGTGATAAAATGTCATGTCAGACTAATTTAAAATGTTAAAATTAAACTAAATAACTATACTAGGTATGGAATAAGAATAAGTTGTTGAAAATCTAATGTAAGAAAAATGAGAGGATCTGTTAAAGAAAGACATAATAACGAATAAAGAATAAATTAGAGAAAGAAAAAAAATGATGTATAAATTTAACTAAGTTATGTGTGTTGAACATCAAGTAAGTGTAGTATTAAGTTATTAATACCTTTCTAACTAATTTAAACAATAGTATGCAATATAATCATGTAATTCTAAGAATATAATCAAAGAATTATGTGAGTTTTCTTTTCTTTCTTTCATTTTTTTAAGTTTCATTCATTTTTTTAAAATTCAACTCACTTGTCATTTTAATGTGGATTAGTTTTAAAGAATAAATTAAAGTAATTAACATTGGATATGAAGATCCATTCGTAGTCTTGATCCTTGAATTTCCATTAGACAAAATGTTCAAGTATTCTGAATCACGTTATATAACGAATTAGTTCGACTGGAATGTCATTTATTTTCTCCGAAGTGTTTTGAAACAATGTTGTGACAAATGTAAACCAGGAAAGTCCCGGTGTAAAGACGAATATAGTGTCAATTGATTGCAGTCACTTTGCGTATAATTTGCCTATAGAAAGCAGCTGAGTAAATGGTTCATTCATGTGTCAAAAAGCAACGATGGTGCTATGTTCTTTGATTAAGTTTCTCTGTACATAGTATTGTCTTTGCGACAAACAACGTAAATTAGGAATCGACATCATTAGGATTTCGAGATAATGTATCTGCCAAGATGTTGTCGGATCCTGTGATGTACTCGATTGAAAACTCGAAGGGTTGGAGGAGTATAGCAAATCTGGTCAATTTTGGACTCTTGTGATTTGCTCGTTGTAGTGATGCTACGGCCCTTTGATCGGTTTGTACTACAAAAGGGGCTCCCAGTAGGAATTTTTCTAGTTTGGTTATCGCCCACACGACGGCTAAGAGTTCGCGATCAACCGTAGAGTACTTCACTTCTGGTGGTTTCAGTTTTCATGACACGTACAAGTTTGGATGGAGGATGTCGTCATGGTATTGGAGCAAACATGCGCCAATTCCGTAGTTACTCGCATCTGTACGAAGAATGAACTTTTTAGAAGCATCAATTAATCTCAAAATAGGTGGATTTGAAAATATAGAAATTATTTGCCGAAAAATTCTGTCACATTCGTCAGTCCATGTCACTTTCACTGGCATGTTCTTCTTTAGTAATGAGGACAATACAGCAGTGATGGATGACAAGTTAGGTACGAATCTACTGTAATATTGGACTAGACCTAACAAGCTTCTCACTTGTTTCTTCGTTTGAGGAACGGAAATGTTTAAAATTTTTGAAACTGTACTGGGTAATGTTCGGATATATCCAGCTCCAATAATGTGACCCAAAAAAGTGATCTCATGAAATGCTACCTGTAATTTTGTAGGTTTAGCAGTTAACTTGTACCTTCTCAAGGTATCAAAAACGTATCCAAGACCCAAAAAATGTTCCTCAAAAGATGAACTAAACAAGCATATGTCATCTATATATGTAATAATGTCTGGTCTACCTGAAAAAATGTGTCGCATCATGCGAACAAAGGTAGCTGGAGCGTTAACCAGCCCAAAAGGCATCACGTTCCACTGGTATAGACCTAGCGGAGTTGAAAACGCTGTGTAGTATTTTGCTTTTTCGGTTAGTGGTATCTGCCAATAACCTTTAGTTAAGTCTATCTTAGTAAATATAGTTGCTGTCGATAGACGTGGCAGTAAGTCATCGAGAAGTGGATGTGGTTCGCTATCAACTATCGTTTGTGCATTTAATTTTCTATAGTCGACGCATAGTCTAATGTTATTGTCCTTCTTTCGGACAATAACTAATGGAGAAGAAAATGGGGAATTACTAGTTTCGATAATTCCTAAAGATAACATCTGTTCAAGTTCCTTAGTAGTTTAGTAAGAAAGTGTATAGGAACAGAATAAGGATGTACCCGAATTGGAGTATCCTCGTTAAGAGTGATGTCATGATTAATGACTGATGTGCGACCTGGAACATCGGTCAACACATCTGGATAAGATTGTAGCAGATCAGCAATCTTTTGATGCTGTTGCGGTGTAACCGACGAAGAGATGGTTACGTCCCGCCAAGATTCGCTAGATTGTACTACAGGTACAGGTAAAGCTAACTGTACCTCAGGAAAAGAAGATTCTTCTTCCTGGATAACGGATAAATTAGAATAGTGACATGTAGGTCTGAAAGTGTCATCTAATTCATGAAAAATAGCTTGTAGATGTTCAGGTCGAGTATGAAATTGCTTGAGCATATTTATGTGAAATATTTTTGTGATGTCCCTTAATGTCCAGGACATAATCAACATCAGAAATCTTATTGATAACCTGGTAAGGACCATTCCACGAGATTAGTAGTCTATTATTGTTATGTGGCAATAACACATAAGCTTGATCTCCTGGAAATAATTGACGTAATCGTCTATTACTGTTTTGGAAAGTTCTAGCTTTCTCTTTCGCAGCCTCAGATGAAGCTGTTGCCATTTGACAGGCATCAATAATGTTATTCCGGAGATTAATTACATATTCATAGGATGACTGAGTGTCCTGAGTCATCTCAGAATCGATTAATAAATCTTTTATCAGTCCCATAGGACCTCTTGGAGGAGCGCCAAAGACTAAATGAAACGGAGAGAAGCCAGTTTGTTCATTTGGCACCTCTCGATAAGCGAATAACACCGCTGGTAGCACTCTGTCCCAGTCCTGTGGATGGTTAACTGTAACTTTATGTAGCATTTGTTTGAGTGTACGGTTAAGTCTTTCTACAGCACCATTACTCATTGGGTGATAAATGCTGCTGAGGTTTCTATCTATTTGCCAAGTCTTCATTACCTCCGTCATAGTCTCAGATATAAATTGAGAACCATGATCTGACAAAAGTTTTCTAGGAAAACCTACTCTAGAAAAGATCAAGTGTAGTGCATCAGCTACATCTGTGGTGGTGGTTGTTTTTAATGGGATGGCTTCTGGCCATCGTGTGCATAAATCGATGCAAGTGAGAATAAACCTATGTCCTCTGGCTGATGGTAAAAGTGGGCCAATGATATCAATGGCCATTTTGTCGAAAGGTCTCACCGATATATCACAAGCCTGAATAGGCGCCGTGTGAAAGGCTCCCCGTGCTTTCACTTCTTGGCATATCGTACAGGAGCGTACGTACTGTGAAATATCTCGTGATACTCCCGGCCAAAAAAAAGAAGATAATACTCGTGAACGTGTACGAGTATAACCCATGTGACCTGCACACTTAGAATCATGTGCATGTTGAAGTATGTACCGCCTAAAAGCAAAAGGTACCATGACTTGTTGTCTTATCTGAGTTTTATCCATAAAACATCTTAATAAAATGTCATTTTTAATACTAAACCACTGACTATAATTTATGTTCCTAGAAAGATTGTCATCTTTGTTGACCAGCGTAAAAAATTTTGTTAGTGACCTGTCTTCCCTCTGTTTTGCAGCAAATGATACTCGGTCAATAGCAGAATGAATCTCGATATTTTCATGATCATTTGTTTCCTTGTTTTCCGTGTCTATAGTCTCTAATTGTTTTGTATGTGCTCTGGTTATTGCTGCATTTCCGATGTATAGATTATTTTTTTCCCATTGAATAATCTCATCTGGTGTGCAATCTTTACTCCCGTGTATGCATCCCACCATAAGGTCGGCAATTGGGTTTCTTAACATGCATGCTTTAACATTGCCTGTGAAGAAAGGTGTGTCAATGTAAATAATAGCTGTTGGATAATATTCTATGGTTCCCCCAAAAGTCATGCACCTGACATGTTCTCCAGTTGCACAATTTGGATGAACAAGTGTCTGACGGATTCCGATCGTGGTCGATCCCGAATCTCTTAAGACTGAGACGATGGATCCATTAACTTTTCCTCTGTTGAAGATCAGTGATCCTGTTCCGTCATTGACTGCTAGACTGACTTCTGGTAGAATATGACCGCAGTTCAGAACTGTCTCTTTTGCTTTCTGAAATATAAGATTACATGTTGGGCAACTATTTGCCACGTTATAATTCATTGCAAAACAAGTAGACGATGACTGTATTTTGTTATCAGTAGTTGAACTCTGAACCCTAGGGGTTGTAGCAGTAGTAACAGCTGCCCCTGTATTATGGTTATAAGTTGTCGATCTACGAGAATGAGAACGATGACGAGAATAATTAGATGAATTATCCCGTTGTCCTCTATTGTAACTGTTATCTCGATGTCTCGAGTTATAATTATCGCTATTGTTCCACTTGTAATCATTATTATAGTTATATGATCGATTATAACTTGAGTTACGTGGATTACTGTTATTTCTTGACTGAGGTGAATAGTTTCTGGTTTGTTGTCGTCCTCTATTAAAGTTATTGTTAAAGTTATTCTGTCCCTTATGAAAATTAATGTCATAGTTTCCTTTGAACCTACCCCTGTCTACACTGTGTGTTCTAGGTTTGTTATGATTATGATATGCCATATTGGAGGCTACAGGAAGTGGTTCTCTTATCAATGTGCCAGAAATATTAGCATTCGGATGAGCTGTGCAGTAATTTAAAGAAATTTTTTCTAACTCATCAATAGATTCTGGTTTTCTTTCTTGCAGATAAGCAAAGAATGGTGGGCTGACAGACGATAATACTTTATCCCTCAATAACAAATCGACTAACTTGTCGTAGGATTTGTTGACACCTGCCAGTTCAACCCATCTGTTAAAAGTATTGCGTATGTTAGCAATAAAACCTGTGAAATCTCTATTGTTATCTGGCAACAAACTTTTAAAACGCAATCTACATGCCTCTTCGTTCAAGTGGAAACGACGTAGTAACAACGTCTTAATGGCCTCATAGTCTGTTGATAGTGTTGGATCTATATTTTGTGCTGCACTTGCAGGTTCGCCATCTAGAAATTCCTTAAGTTTCAGTGCCCATGCCGCTTTGTCAAGGTTATTCACCTTACATATGTCCTCAAAGCGCGCGAGCCACGATGAAAGGTCATCTACGTGTAACTTGAATGGAGGCAGCTTAAAGTAATAATTACCTTTAAGTCGTGTGGATGAAGATCCAGATTGAGCAGTATCATTTTGGGTTGCTGCAGCGCCCTGTGAATTAAGTTTTGCTGTTTCTAATTTAAGTCGTTGCAATTCCATTTCTTGCTGCAGTATGATTTCTTGTCGTTTCAATTTATTCTCTTCTTCAATCCGTAGGATTTCATCTCTTGCTATCTTTCTTTCTTCTTCTTGTCTTAATTCTGCCTTCTTTTCCGCCTGTTTTCTTTCAAGTTCTTCCATCTCTGCTTTAGCAATGGCTTTCTTTTCCTCCTCTTCTGCCTTATATTTTGCAAATTCAGCCAATGCATAAGCCTCGAGAAGTTCTCCTTTTTTCCCAAAATCTTTACCATTTTTAATAAAATAGTCTAAGTTAAGCATCTTGACGTTAATATTGTACGTAATGGTTATGTAATAATCACCAATAAATTTTAAGTAATTATTATACTTATTCAATTTATGAATAGTCGATATAAACAATCATAATATTATTGAACTTAATCTGGGAATGTTCAATTTAATTAATTGTAATATTATCTAACTATTATTTGTAGATTCCATACATAGACATACTATGTTGGGAAAATATTACATATATACTCGTTAATATATCATAAATAGTTATGATATTTATCTATTTCGGGTGCTGAATTACTATCATGCACCTAATAATAAATAGTATTATTCCTCAAGTATTATATCATTCAGTCAGTGATATGTGCTAAGTAAATCATTTAGTAATGGAAAAAATGTACCAAATAATATACACTATGTCCTTTATATGCAGGACAGACTAAAAAGTCAAATTATTTTATAAATATATATTATTATTATATTATGCCTTAATCATGAGCTATAAAGTGCATCGCCCATTTCTTGGACTACCACTGCAAATTGGTGCAAAGTCCCTAATTCTCCTTAAAAGTCATTAAATTTTAATTATATTCATATACACTCTTATTAAGCAAGAAATTATATTATTAGTGTTAAATCATGAACAGATGAAATGAGGACATACGATACGATGGGTAAAACCAAGGATAAACAAACCATATTATCACGAAACAAGACGTTTCTACAATAAAAATTGATATTATGAAACCAAATCTGCAAACCGGAAATATAGAGTAGGGTGAAGGTTAACTGAATATAGAGTTAAATCTGCGTACACAAAAATTAATGACGCAAACATGGACTCATTGACGGTTATACAAAAAAAAAATGAACTGAATAATAGCAAGATCAGAAAGAACAAGATAGATTACTAACATTGTTACCAAACTAAATAGAATTTAAACTGAATACGATAAAATACACCGATTATTTCACCAAACTAGACATCTAACATATACTGTGAATTAAATGCAGTCCCGAACGAAACAAGCCCCGGAAATGTCATCGACGCGTTCTCCGCGAAATGCGATTTAATTCACTACCCTAAAGACCGTTCAGAATGAATATCGGCAATCCGTAGAGCCATAATTTATTCATTCTGAATCTCCACTCCAACCTCCCACAAATTAGGCACAGCACAAACAATGAAAACAAATATAACGTGCATATAAAATATATAGAACGGACATGCCTGCAAAATGTGAATTAGACTCAGTGATGTTTCTTATGAATGACAACAGTCACGAACTGAGACTTATCTTTTAACCCGTCGTCCGATGCGATCTTCACCAACAGCCTAGACTAGAGGATAGGACTGTTTGCTCCTTGTTGGTAAATAATGTCTTTTCAATCCTATGATCTACTGAGAAGTTGTATTCTTGAATGAAACATTAGGTGAGCTGGCATCGTCCTTCGATCGTTGGCTTGTACACGGAATATTGTGACGTCACTGATTTTTGCATAGTTACATAAGCCACGTCATGTTCGGAATCATGTGACTTGAACGTTTTCTTGTAATCGTAAACAGTCCGTGAAAGTATGTAAACAAGAAAAATTTCTTTCTTCCTTCGTTCCCCAGCAATGGCAACCACTTTGTTGCGGGGCTTTTTACGATTCACTTCCTTTATTGTTGTTGCGGCCCCGTCTTCTATTTCAGTGGTCATTGTGGAAAGCCACCGTTCTCATTGATTCAATAAGCTTCTTAGTTCTGGTCATTTGATTCATTAATTCTTGATCGTGCTATTGTTGGAATAGTTACGCGAATGTGAGTTAATACTTTCTGTCTGTCACAAGGTTTGAACTCAGTATCATAATTGTTGAATTTGTAACTTCAATGAACGTGATAAGTCTCTTCTCGAGTCCACACAATTTTTAATATACATTTCAAACAGTAGACAGTCCATGGAGGTTGATTATGAAAACATTATATATTAGAATTGAATCATACATCATAAATGCTATCCATGCATTATAGTCCTGGTCCAATAATATGCAACACTATAGTCAGAACGTCGTAACTATATGTACGCGCGGTTGGGACATCCAACGGCCGACAATGAGATTAGACGTCTGGCGATATAAACGAATGTGGACCATAATTTCATCCTTCCTTGACTTTAGTTAAAATTACTAACCTCGATACATTCCTCTCTTCATAAGAATATCGGACTGAGTCCGTAACTGCAAAACTAATGGCCTGCGGCAATATTCATGGTCTTCCTACCAACCCATTTGATTTTTTATCATCTTCATCCTCTGTGGCTTTGTCTCTGAGATTCCGGTTGCTTTGCCTTCCTATTCCGTTTTCTTCAAGATTCTCTGATCTCCTACTGTTCTGTGATTAATAAAATTCTGTTCTTAAAAGCTTGATGCAAATTGTCTTGTCTTGTCTTGTCTTGCCTTGCCACGAAGCGTCTTATGGAGCTAAAGTTTTTGTTCTTATGCCAATTATGTTGTATTGGCTGTCGTGAGCCATTGTTGTTGTAGGATTTTTAAAATATTGTCTATCCGTCTGTCTCTTGATCTTCCTTGTGCCCTAAACCCAGATCTTCTATTGATGTAGGCTTGTAGTGGCAGCTGATCAGGCTCCATTCTCATAAGATTGCCGAACCGCTTGATTTGTAAATGGGGATTTACTGAAATTTATCATTAGGGAGCTTTCTTGGCTGATGTACGTCAATACTTCCTATATCTAGTTGGCCCCTTATAGTTCCTAGAGGTCTCTGTCTGATGAGACAAGTAATGTATATGACTACTGCTTCCTCAGACTTGCTGAAAGAGAGACTTGTTTGTTGTGCATGTGGCTGGCAAACTGATCTTGTAAAACCAGTTGCCACAGAAACCACCACTGCATTCTTTTACGTAGGCTTCATCAAAGGGGGAGAACCTGCAGTGGTGGCTTTATTGTCTGTAAGAAGTGACGTCTGCCATCACCGGCGTCAATACCTTGTTGAGGTATGGCGGCTTGCATACCCTGATTACCCCCAGAGCTATGCCAGCTAGAGTTTTACTCCTGGAAGGTTCTACCAAGCTGGACAGGTTTGTGCGGGCAGGGGTCAGACTAAAGCAGACACC
This sequence comes from Oreohelix idahoensis, assembly GCA_024509875.1. Lineage (NCBI taxonomy): Eukaryota > Metazoa > Mollusca > Gastropoda > Stylommatophora > Oreohelicidae > Oreohelix > Oreohelix idahoensis. The sequence goes on along the minus strand of JAMPIV010014709.1, from coordinate 248,275 downwards.
CTGGTCCACCAGGTTGGGGGTTTTAGCATAGGGCTGACAACCCTGTCTATGTAAAAAGAAATGAAGTTACGGAAACAACAACAGTTGAACAAACTTTGCTGCGGGACGGACATCCGGAATCTGAGGCTCGTATGACTGTCAGTGGTGAAAGCCGAAAGGATGCCACTGACATGAAAATGGACGTCCTGACCGCAAAACATGAAACAAGAATAGGATTTTGGAATGTCAGGACAATGAACGAGACGGGTAAACTAAAACAGGTCACAGCAGAAATGAGAAACTATAGATTACACATTCTAGGGATAAGCGAGAGCAGATGGACAGGGGCAGGAAAAGTTAAAACAGCAACAGGAGAAACAGTACTTTACTCTGGAAGAGAGGATGGACAGCACAATGAAGGTGTAGCCATTATTCTACAGAATGGAATAGAAAGGACATTACTGGAATGGAAACCCATCAACAACAGACTGATAAGAATAAGATTGAGAGGGAGATTCACCAACACTACAATAATACAATGCTATGCACCAATGAATGACAGCGATGATGAGGTCAAGGATGAATTCTATCAACAACTGCAGAAAGAAATGGAAGACACACCTAGATATGATCTTATCGTAGTAATGGGAGACCTCAATGCGAAAGTTGGAACACACAATACATATAATGAAAGAGTAATGGGGAAATGCGGCAGCGGAACAGCAAATGAAAATGGGGATAAATTAATAAGTTTCTGTAGCATTAACAACCTGGTCATTGGAGGAACACTTTTCCCACACAAAGAAATTCACAAATTAACATGGGAATCACCAAATGGTCGGGACAGAAACCAGATAGACCACATTATGATTAACGGTAGATGGAGACATGCATTACAAGATGTGAAGGAAAGAAGAGGTGCGGATGTGGGAAGTGATCACCATTTAGTAGTAGCAAAACTGAAAGTGAAACTAAGAACGGCTGGACCAACTGTAACTACACAGAAAAGGTTTGGCATCAGCAAATTGAAGGACCCCTTTACCAGAAAAGCTTTTGCGGCTGATATAAAGAAGCAATATCAATTTGCCAAAAGTCAGGAAAAGACATTGACTGATGACATAGACCAGAAATTCAACACCATTTCAACAATATATAAGGAAAGCAGCAAATCATGCTTGGGATTCCAGGAAAGGAAGAAGCAAGACTGGATAACACCAGAAACATTAAACACCATAACACTGAGAAAGGAAACGAAAAGAAAGAAAACAGAAGCGAAGTCCCCCAGGTTAAAGCAACTATATAGCGAACAGTACAGTCAGCTGGACAAGGAAGTTAAACACCAAACCCAAGCCAACAAAAGGAATTTCCTAGACGATCTTGCAAGACAGGCAGAAGAGGCAGCACTGAGAAATGAACAAAGCACAGTATACAAAATAACTAAAATCATCAGCGGAAAACGAGGTGCAAACAATATTACATTAGTAAGAGATAAGCAAGGAAATCTCATCACGACAGCAGAGGGACAGGAAACAAGATGGGCAGAGCATTTCAGAGAAACTCTGAACAAGGAACCACCAGAGACACAATTGAATGTTCTTGAGGCTGAAAAGGATCTAGATGTTAATACAGACATTCCACGAAAAGAAGAAATCATCACAGCAATCAAAGGGTTAAAGAATGGAAAAGCTCCTGGCCATGATAACTTAAATGCAGAGCTATTTAAAACAGACCCTGAGCTAGCAGCAGAACTATTAGAACCACTATTTGCACAAGTCTGGAAAACAGAGACAACAGCAACGGAGTGGAACAAAGGAATAATTGTCAAATTGCCCAAGAAGGGAGATCTTGCAGACTGCTGTAATTGGAGAGGAATAACTCTTCTCTCAGTTCCCAGCAAAATACTAGGCAGGATAATTATACAGAGAATTTCAAAAGCAGTAGACCACAAACTGAGGAAAGAACAAGCAGGATTTAGAAAGAAGATGTGTAGATCATATATTTACCCTCAGGAACATTATAGAGCAGTGCTCAGAATGGCAGAGACAGCTGTACATTAATTTCGTTGATTTTGAAAAGGCTTTTGACAGTATACATAGGAACAGTTTATGGAAAATACTGAGGGCGTATGGAATTCCAAGCTGTATAGTGTCAATCATAAAAAGCCTCTATGCCAACTTTACGTGTAGCGTTGGGCAGAGCAACCTAACCTTTGAGGTGAAGACAGGAGTACGACAGGGATGCCCCTTATCAACCACTCTATTTTTAACAGTCATAGACTGGGTGATGCGCCAGACAACAGAGGGCAGTCCAAGCGGAATAAGATGGACTACATTTTCTACATTGGAAGATCTGGAATATGCAGATGATATTGCACTACTAACACATTCACATCAACACATCCAGGAAAAAACGGATAGACTTAATAAGTATAACCAGCAGGTGGGCTTGAACATCAATCTAAAGAAGACAGAGGTCATGATGCTCAATGTGAGCAACCCTGAGCCCATATCAGTAAGGAATCAGCAACTGGTACAGACAGACACCTTCACATAACTAGGATGCATAGTAACACCAGACGGCAGAGCAAGCAAAGACATCAACAACAGAATGAACAAAGCAAGAACAGCCTTTTTAGTCTAAACAATATCTGGAAGTCCTCTCAGAACAGCACAAGCACAAAATTAAGATTATATCAGAGCTGTGTGCTTTCTGTGCTTCTCTATGGTGCGGAATGCTGGAGAGTTACAGAGAAGGAAATGTCGAAACTGTCCTCTTTTCACACAACATGCCTAAGAAAAATTCTCAGAATCTTTTGGCTGAATACCATCACCAGCCAAGATCTGCTTACTCGGAGCTGGCAGACGCTGGAGCTGGGTTGGCCATGTCCTCAGAAGAGACACCGATGCCATCACAAGAACAGCTATGCTGTGGACCCCTGAAGGAAAACGAAAGAGAGGCTGACCAAAAACAACTTAGCGGAGGATTGTGGAGGCTGAGATGCAAAGAATGCACCAGAGTTGGGGCACTGTACAAAGGATGGCCACCGACCGAGCAAAGTGGAATCAATTTGTTTTTGCCCTACAAGACGCCATCAGGCGTGATGGCCACTGACTGCTTTGATGGTCGGTGGCTAAGGAGCAAAGAAAGAAGAAGAAAAGAAAAAAGAAGAAGTGAAGTGAAAAAGGAGATGAAGATGATGATGACAAAGATATCTGGTTGAGTGTAATTGATAATTTTTTGAAAATGTTACCAAAAACATGCGTTACTAAGATTTAGTGAAAAATGTTCTGTATACTAAAAATGCAAAATGGGTAATTCACTGTGCTGTAAACAAGCTTTATTGGATGATTAAGTGAACAATTTCCTATATACTAGCTGTGCATATTGGATTATTTTCTGAAGCCATTAACATTAAACAACTTGTATTGAATGAGTCGTGGAAGCATTTATAAACAATTTTCTCCCATGGTAATAAAATGAGGAAATCTGTGTGGGAATTATTATCAGTTAAAGTAAGGTAAGGATCCCATTACATGCCCACTGAGGCATATTGGGAATATGGTGTTGGGACCATATTTTCTTGACCATCATTATCAATTACTATTTTACCAGAATGTGTCAAGTACACAATGAATTTCTTTCAGATTGTGCCATAATGAAAGATTGATTACAAGCTATATTGAATGTAAAGCAGTTGATGTACATTTGGCAAGTTGAACTAATACTGCTGAGTGTTACTATACAATTTTAATTGCTTTAAGCAAGTATATGTGTTAGTACAATGATAGGGAAAGAACTAAAGCTAATAGCTAAACCTTTCTGCTCTGCAACACATTTAGAAGACTGAGGATCTTACTTGGAGCTCATTTTGTTGATTCTGAGTAGAGTTACTTTACATATTTATAAAGTTTTGAAAAGGAATTTTAATTTTTGCCTCCTTCTGTTTTTCCAAATTAGTTTAAACTAAAACTGACATCCGTTCCATTTTTCTTGTTGAAGCTGTTGTCAAGACAACAAGGGCATGTCAGTATGACAGCAATGACCACTGTGGCAGAAGTCTTAAACAAGCTGCTGGTAGTGGGAATAACTGACTGTGGTAAGTGGATTATAATTTATGCTATTAAGATTCCATTGTGACTTCCTGTCAGTTGAAGTAATAGAATTCAGTAGGAAAAGTATCACCATAATTTTCCTTTGGGCTTCTATGGAGCAGTAGCTGTAGCTGGTCACCTAACAGACAAGCCTGCACCAAGCATTCACATGATCTTACAGCAGTGGTTTACATGGCAATTTGTTATACATAATGAGTTTGCCCCTCCCGTGCACAACCTCATTTAGTTGCCTTGTACGACATAACTAAGGGTGCATTAGTTCTGATCTGTCTTTTTCTCTTCAGAGACCATTCAGGAACTACACAGGGTTCACTATCATTTTCCTTCATTTGTTCTTATGATTTTTATCTTTTTTGTTTTTCCTGAGGATTTTTAGTGGTTTCTCAGTGTTATCATTTTGTCTTGCATCTGGTTTTCGTTATTGCGCAAGGTCATCGGCAAATCTAGATTCTCAAGCTGTATTATTAAGTCCATTGAATTCCATTTCTGATGAGTAATGATCTTATTTTCATAATTTAATTTATATCTGGTTGAATGTCTGGGGGATTTTGTAAAGTTGATCTGTTTAGATGTTCCTTGAAATGTTCTGTCCATCTCTTCATTTGCTCTTTAATGCTGCTAAGCAGTTTTCCATTGCAGTCCTTGGTAAGGCTATTTGATTTCTTATGTTCCCCTGTTAGCTCCAATTGTGTAGGTCCGTCATATTTCATTTGGCTGCAGCTTCCTCTGCCTCTCTTGCCAGCTCATCCTTGTATTTCCTGATGTCTTATCTTACTACTTTGTTGTTTTTTTTGCATACATTTCCTGAGCCTTGGCTCTGAAATGTATGAGTTTGCTTCTGTTGAATCTGCTTTCTTATTTTTCTTTCTTGTATCTTGTTGCTGGTTTCTGGTAGGGTAAAGGGCAGAATCATCGCCGAAAATAGCGGGGCTTACAAGATAACAACTTCCAGCACGAGAATGGAGGTAGAGGCAGCTACTGCAGCCTTAAGGTGGATATCTGAAACTTCATTAACAAAGGCAGTCATTGTGTCAGACTCTCAGTCCATGCTTTGAAAGGTTCAAAATGGTTGGCTACAGCATGACTGGAAAACATTCATACAAGCTTTGAGTCTGCAGGAGCTGGTGTGGATCTGTTGTCCTTGTCATGCAGGGGTATGAGATAATGAGAGAGCTGACAGACTAGCATCAAGAGCACCCATAGTTTGGACACTGGGTATGGATAAGGGAGAGATACTGAGAACAATTAATGATCGCCTGTTAGAGAATGACACTGCAATAGATGAATCATCAAGGTTAAGACTGTTGGAATTTGTCATCAAACGTAAGGCTAGCAGAGATGGACGTATGAGAGGATGCATCCATCTTGTATACAACTAGCGAGCTACAGGAACAGTAAGCATTCACACTCTTCGACATATACTGAGGGAGACTGAGCATCTATGGGTTTACCCAGAGTGCAATGATGTCGATTCTGTTCAGCAATAACGATAACAATGGTTTCTATTGTTATTTGTGTTGGCATTCACTTTTTCCAGAAACTACTCCACATGCCTCATTCCATCAATTTTTAATCTATTGCCATTGGTCTTCTGTCATTTCATTAATCTTGTTTTTGTTGAAGCATCTGGTACTCGCTGAATTTTGTGGCAGTAGCTCACAGGCAGCTAATACAATTCACTTTTTTATTGTGTAGTTCAGAGGGAGGTAATTTTTTACATAAAAGTCAGGTTTTCAAAATCTATTCACAGATGCTGACATTAGATATTGCGTGCTTACCTCTTTGGATGAGCGCTTTGACCCACACCTTGCACAGGCTGAGAACCTAAGTGCACTCTTCATTGCCTTAAATGATGAAGCTTTTGAGATCAGAGAAAGGGCTATCTGTATGATTGGTAGGCTCAGCTCGAAGAACCCTGCCTATGTCATGCCATCCCTGCGGAAGGTGCTCATTCAGGTAGGGAACTTAAGGATTCATTTGAATATGGTGGCATGGAAGAAAGTAATGATGGAGAGAATTATGGAAGGATCATCATCAGTATCGTCATCATCTGTATCATCATCATCAGTATCATCATCATGTCAAATGTGCTGACTGACTGATGCAGTATGTCTCTGAGTCATTTATCAATGTTGTTTAGACTGTCCCATACAATATTTATTACCTTTAATCTAAAATCTTCTTATTAATTTTTTTAAAAATTATTAGCTGTCCATGAATTTTGTAACATTTTTCTGTAAACACACATCTCAGTGCCCCTAATAATCTTGTATGTTTGTACATTGTCCACAAGTCATTTTTACGTAATAGCATTGATGTTCTGCAACATTGGAGACTTTTTTCTGACTTCCTTATGTAATATGTTTAAATTTATTTATGTTATGTGTGTATAAAATGTTTTTAATTTCTTGAACACTATTTTTACATAGGTTTCTTGTTTTCTTGTTTTGTAAGTGGTACCTTCCATGTGAGTTATTAATATGTCCTTTAGTCATATTTTAAAAGAGCCTAATTCACTTTACTGTTGCATTCTGAATTCCTATTTTTTTTCCCTCCAGTAAGATAACACTGGCTAACAAAAAAAATTTTTTTTTTCTTTCTCTAACATTTCTATGTTTTTCTGGTCAATTTTAATGCGCTGTTTTTAAATCTGCAAACCGTTTTTCTCTATCAGGTCGGGATCTCTAGAAATACGCAATTGAAGGTTTTTAACAACGCATACAGTATTACAACATCATTCGTACAAGAAGTATAACAGTTATGTAGGCTTGAATTTCTTTGCAGTCGACTTTCGTCGGTGAATGGCATGTGGTACATCGCGATGAAGCATCCAACAATAATCGGCAAGCATGGTCACACTCCACCGTCCTTGATAACGTGACTCCATTACGGCGATATCTTGATGGAACCGTTCTCCATGTTCATCGTGATTTCCCAAGAAAGTTATCGACGAAAATCGATTTTGAGGGACATGCCCATATCCTGTATGCATCTAAGTTAACACTACCATGTAACAAGTTCTCGAATTGTTTGTCTGCAATAACTTTCCTAATCTGAGGTCGTACAAAGATACCTTTCTTTATCTTTGCATCACTAACTTGCGGAAACTTTTCTCGAAGATAAGTGAAAGCTTTGCTCGTTTTATCTAACGCTTTTACGAAATTCTTCATGAGCCCCAACTTTTATGTATCGGTGGTAAAATGATGCTGTCTTTGTTAACTAATGGCTCGTGTATTACATTTTTATGCCCGAGCTGCATACGATCCCTGATAGGCCACACCTTTCTTGCATAATGTTCCTGTCTGTTGCGGCTGTCCCATTCACATAGGAAGCAACAAAATTTAGTATACCCAGTCTGCATGCCCGTGAGAATTGCAATGACCTTTAGGTCTCCACAAATTCGCCATTGGTAGTCATTGTACTTTATTTTTGCCAAATGTATAGCCATATTGTCATAAGTTTCTTTCATATGAACAGAGTAGGCGACTGGAATTGATGGAAATAAATTTCCATTATGCAATAACACGGCTTTTAAACTAGTCTTGGAAGAGTCGATGAAAAGTCGCCATTCGTTGACTATGTGCTCATGACCGAGGTGCACCATTAGACTGTTTACATCTTTGCAATAGCAAATGTCATCATCCATCTCAAAGTATTGAACAAGTTCTCTGGTCGATGACGAAATTTAGATATCGGAGTATTGGGCGCTAAAAGATTCCATTCTTTGTGTCACGAACCGAGTAATTTCGCTTGTCCTTTGGTAAGAGCGAGATCACGTATTAGATCTGAAAGTTCTGAATGGTCAATTAAGTGAACACCATCATTCACCGGTATATAATCCGAGTCAGAATTAGTTTCTAAAGCAGGTAAACTATCAATTTCTGATGGTTCATTCACCTCCAACGGATATTGTTCTGGTGGAACTGGGGTCGGACACGTGATTGGATCATGAGGCACTGGTTTCGAAACCGATTCAATATTTGGATAAACCACAGACTTTCTAGTTTTAAAAGTGAAACCATGGATATTTGTCGAGCAGAAGTAACAATCAGTAGCGTGATTTGTCGGTTCACGCCATATTACTGGCACTCCAAAAGGCATCGACTTATGGAATGCTTCGGCGATTTTCGTAACCAACCTGCCAATGTATTTGCACAAGTCGAACAAACTGCATTTGGCTTCCAAGATTTCTTTGCATCATCAACCTTCGAATCGAAATAAAGTTCATATGCTTTCTTTAGTAATGGTGTGAAGTTTTTCTGGTGAACACGATCGGTAAAATATCCGCAAACGTAACAGAACAGATCAGCCGAATTTCTACAACTTCTAGAAGCCATATTTTGCTCAGAATTATTTCAAAATACAGTAACTATTTGAAAAATAGCGTAACATATGTTGTGCATCTTTTAGCAGTATAAAAAGTAGAATTATTTTGCATTTTATTAATTTTTAATAAGTTATATAGTAAAAATGAAACGGAGCAAATAACGGTTTCCCAAAAATATATTTATTCACAAATATCTTAAGAACCCGACGTGATAGAGATAAACGGATTTCAAATTTGAAATCAGCGCAAGAAACTGACCTAAGAACACTTATTCTGATATAAGAAAGAAAAATGTTGTTTGTCAGTGTAATCATTTATTTTGTCTTCTTGCTGTTTATATTGAAGACTTAACTTTTAGTTTCTGTCAGTGCAGCTTCAGTCACTGTAGCATTAGTCACTTCTTAAAGTTCTTTCTCAATCTTACTTACTTACTTACTTACTTAGTCATTCCTCTTCTACCGTGAGGTGTAGAGGTTTGGAAGAGAGAGCGCCAGACTATCCTATCGGCTGTCTTCTTCCTGGCCTGGTTCCATTCTAGTCCTCGGTCCTTCAAAGATTGTCTAATATTGTCCTCCCAGCGGACTCTGGGTCGTCCTGGAGGTCTGGATCCCTGGCTCTTTGTTTCCCATGCTTGTCGTGGTAGCCGATCTTCTCCCATTCTGCAGACATGGCCAAACCATCTTAGTTGGGACTGTTCTATTTGGGTCTGCAGCGGGTGGGATTTTAGGCCTTGACGTATCGTCTGGTTGCGGACCATGTCTCTTCTTGTTACTTCAACCACCTTCCTCAGATACCTCATTTCTGAGGTTTGAATCTGGCTTTTGTGGGTTGTAGTCATTGCCCATGACTCGCATCCATATGTCAAGACTGGGACATAGGTGGAGCGGTATACAGCCATCTTCGTTTTCTTACCAACCTCTTTCTTGCTGAGGAATCCTCGATTTATGGCCTGATAAAGTCTCCCAGCCGCTGCTTTTCGAGTGGCCAACTGTTCTTTGATGCCCCCCTTTCGGTCTATAATAGCTCCGAGATATTTAAAGTGGTCGACCTGCTCCAGGACCTGTTCTCCCAACTTAATCTGATGTTTTCTTTCTTCTCGTGATATCACCATGGATTTTGTTTTAGAGCTGCTTATGACCATCCCTCTCTTTCTTTCTCAATCTTGGCTTTCAATGTTTGTTGTTAGCATGTTACAGATTTTTTTTTTGGTGTGTATTATGTTCTGTGGCAGATATTTTTATCCAAAATTGTATGGATCCCTTTAACCGAAGTGTTTTATTCATTATTGAAGTTCAAGGTCTAATTGCTTTATCTCATTCATTCATTCATTTCCCTTGTCCCATTCATTCATTCATTTCCCTTGTCCCATTCATTCATTCATTTCCCTTGTCCCTCTTTATGGAGCATGGACCATCACTACAGCCGGTCCCATGCAGGCACCCTGCACAAAAGCAGTCGTGCTCCTGCTATGATGGTTTATATAACAGTTTGTTTTTACCTGATGAGATTGCCATCCCCATGAACAACCACAAATATAGTGGCCTTTTACAGCATGTCTGAGGGAACAGTGGTCTTATTCTTTCTTTGTCTCCGGAGAGACTCCTAGCAGCTTCTGTATTTTGTTTTAGCTAGGACATTTTAAAACAATTCTTAAGTATGGTGCCAGGAGATACATGCCTCATTGTAGTTTTGATGAGTCTTTTATGGCTTCATTCAGGATCTCGAGTGACCTTCTAGTCACTGATAGACACTGGTCCATCTTATTAACATTCTGTGCTTTCCCATGACAGACATAAATTTATGAACATTTTTCCTATCATTCAACTTTTTGTCTCATTTTGCCATCCTGTGATTTGTTTGCCCTGTCATGTCATCATTTTTGTTTGTAGCTCCAGGATTCCTTAACTCTTTCATTCCAGAGTTATTTTGCACGCTGTGCCAGACTTTTTTGGGGGTAGAATTTTATAGAGTGAAGTGTTCATCTTTCAGTCTAAATTTTTTTGTGAATTTTCCGTTGAACAAGCACATATTATATATCAACATGAAGGGGAATGGAAGGAGAATTGTAATTATTAATTTATTTTGTAGTATTAACAAACATGCTGTTAGTAGACATTAAAACATGATGAATAACACTAAAATATTGAAAGCAAAATGTGCACTTACTGATGGCCACTTAATGTTGTAGTCATTAAAACTTACTATTCGGTCTTGAAACATCAAGGTAATCCATTTTTGAAATAACACAACACTAGATATAGCAAAATTTAGCACATTTATGCAGTGTATGCTGCAGCCACTAAAAACTTCACAACACTGAAAAAATCCTAGAATATATACATTACCATATTATGGCTTTTTCCAGCACATAAACTAGAAAAATATCAAATGAAACATTTTCACAATATATTTACATGATTATTTTATGATTCAAGCGTGCGCTTTGTGTGCCACAACTTGAAGCAGTGAGGATGAAGTTGAGGTTTGCCTTCGCATCCCTCACAAATAAAGACTGTCCTCTTTACATCCTTCGGTGTACTGCACACTCTGCAGCGTCCATCATTTTTTGCTCTTACAATAATATGCTTCGAGCCCTGAAGTCTTTCTATTGCAATTGACTTAATAGGGCGGCCAATTCTGGATCTCATCATGTCATCTGCTTCAGTCATCAAGTCAGCTGCTGCTTTTGTAAGCTGGTTAATTAAAATCAGCTTGAATTTTTTAAGTGACATTTTTGTGTTGGCGCCCTCTGGTCGAGACAAAACATATAGAATATGTGCATTATTGCAGCAAATCTCCACTATCCAATGGTATATTTTCTTCCACCATTTATTGCTTTTCCTTGTGTGGAGTCCATAATAACTCAACATCTGGTCAGCCTTATCACAACCATTCATGCTCATATTGTAGCTATGGATAGTGGATGGTTTAGTTTTTTGTCTTTGTGTAATGTCTTCAGCATTTCCATTTGAAGTGACTATCACCACAGGTTTTTTTGCCTTTTTATCCTTCCATGCAGTGCACACAATTCTGTCATCTTTAGAGACCCAGTGCCGGCTTTCCATATGTTTCAAGGAAAGACCTTTCAGAGCAAGAGGAAAACCTTTTCTATTGGTCTAGAGTGTCCCTGTGAAATAGAATTTGTGTTCAAGAAGGAAATCAACTAAAGCTCTGGTGGTGTAATACCTGTCAGCATATATGTGGTATCCTCTTCCAATACAGCTGAGGAGGGTATTGAAGATTTTAATGGCATGGCCACTGTCAGAATCACACTCTGGTTTGTATGATGTATCTGATCCATAATAAGTGAGCAGATTCAGTACATATCCAGTGGCACTGTCTACCAATCCAAAACTTTTTATGTGATACTTTTTGGGCTTGGATGCATTAAACTGCTTATATCTCCAACGCCCCTTGAAACCAATAATCATTTCATCAATTGAAATGTTTTCAAATGGTATAAAGACACTGTTGAAATTTGAGCATAGCATGTCCACAAAAGGCTCAATTTTGCTCTTTCCATTAGCATCTGCATCTCCCACATGAAGCATTGTGTGATATATAGCCTCAAATCTCTGTCTTTCAAACATTTTGATGTAGAAAGGTGTATACAAGCTAGGCTCTCTTGAAAAGTAGTCACGTATGCTTGGTCTCTTATCCAACCCCATTGAATTAGTGACTGCAATGAATTTTAAAAATTCATGCCTATTTACAGGTTTCCAGTTGTCTTCTTCTTCTTGCGATCACATCTTTGATGTTTACACCGTCAGATGAGTTCTCATGATGAATTCGACTGTTGTTTGAAGTTCCTCTTTAGCTCCATATAGCTTTGAGTTTAGTGTTGAGTCATTGGGCCAGTATATCTTTCTTAACTGGTCATACAGAGGACAATCCTGTAGAACATGCTCAGCAGTTTGTTCGTTTAATCCACATGTGCACAGTGGTGAAGCAGACAATCGTAGCTTGTGCATGTGTTTATTCAGTTTGTTATGCCCTGTCCTGAGGCGAAAAATAGTTATCTGTCCCTGCCGGTTAAGAGTGTGGTAGTCGTCTTTGGGTTGGTTCTGTTCTCTTCTAATAGTCTGGATAGCTCTCTTTTTCTCAAAGTATGTGACTTCATTATCTTCTTGTTCACATTCTCCTCCCTTTTTTGCAAGTTTATCTGCCTTTTCATTTCCGGGTACACCACAATGAGATGGTACCCACTGAAGTATGGTTCTCTTTTTGGCAGCTACCTGTGACAAATATCCACAATAGTAAGAAGAAAGACTGAAATGATAGATTCAGATAGAAATATAGTGCAAACTGTGAAAGTTGAGACCATTGGCTCCGAGGTTGAGAACCGAGGTTGATTCTTTCCTCGCCACTTCGGACGTTTAAATTGCTATGGCCTCGAACCACCTCTAACTACCCTATGGGGATAAGGTTCAATTAAGATTCACAAACACCAAGGTACAGACAACATATAGCTACTGTACTAAAGGAAATGACTGATGCCAGCTACAATTTATACAAGTTTATTATACACCTATAAACAACAAACATATGCATGTCCCTTACATCAAGTGCGAGGATGCACTCCTGAAACAAAAGCAAGCACAGTTAAAAATGCATCAACCCCAACCCTTCTCCCACAATTGCAACCTGTATGGAGAAAGAAGGTAAGGTTAACTGAAATGAACTACACTGCACTTGATGTCGCCTACACTCCAAACTAGCTGTTCTAAATTCTAACTCTAACTCTAAGTCCGCTGATAGCTGGAACGACGGCGAAGTGACTACACAATCTCTGCACAGACTTCGGTTCTACACAGCCTATCCTGGAATCTCCTGAACACAACTAACTGCACCTCTAAACTTCAGCAGCTGTCCTCTGCTATGATTCACCAAAACTAACAGTTCTGCCTATCTGTGCTGACTTCAGTAGAGAGAATGTTTACCCTATCTCTCTCCACTAACTCTGGACTTGATGACTGAGGGTTAACAGAACCCCACTGGATTCTGGACTGGAACTGTAGCGGACTTCTACCACTCGGAAATTACCTGCCCGAGTACCTATAACTGGGCCGTCGGCTTTATTATGGCCGTGAAGAAACGAACACAAAATTACCACACCGCTGGCAGCCTGCCAAATCTGCGTGTGTAACGAGCGTCAGAGCTCAGGATTTATCCACAAAAAATCCTATTCGCTGGAAAATGTCTTCCCCTGGTTGGGAAAACGTATTTTCTTCCTCTCCGTCCACTACTGGCAACTAACGTAAAACCCTTGCGGTTCTGCGAATGCCCCAACTTTGCTGTGGGAGAAATTTTGTGGTCTCAAAATTCCGCTCTCATTCCCACAAAGCCGGCACCTGCTGTTTAGACAAAAGCAAAAACAACAGCTAAACAAAACGTTAATACTCTATTACAAATAACGATTAACTTCCTGACAAACCCTTAAGTCTTTAACACTTAAGTCTCCCCCGTCTATAATCAATACAGCTCCCCTACTCTCTCCCGTTATGCACCACCATACAAAATCATGCAAACAAAGTCCGCTCCCCCCACTGAGCTCCCTTCTCTACCTGAGCCCACAAGGTAACCATTGGCTAACCCAGATCGCCTGTTCTGCCTGACTAACTCCGAGCAACAACCATATTTTCAATGGCCCGTCTGGGCAGACGTACTGTGGCCTACTTCTTACGCTGACACTAATGCCGTAATGTTTAACACAACTAAAACTAGCCTTCTCAAGGAATTCCTAAAATTCCCGTCAATAATAGTAATCACATTCAAAATGAAATACAAAATAATTCCCTTAACATAAATAAATGTCCTCTCCATCTTCTGAATACACAGAATAACAAAGCACAATCAATAACCTATAACCCTGTTTACGCTAGCATCTACCTGCCGTCAAAAGTTATACATAACCCCTGGTTATCAAATTGAAAACCCCGTAGTTCAACCACGTGTTTGTAATTTTATGACCACGTGCTTATCTCCCCCTCGTCCCTCTGAACGTCGTATCAATAACAATTCCGTAACCAACGCGCCCACGCGCTTCCAAATTATGCCTCTTTCACTCCCGTTCACAGATATATGCGTAACTATATAAATAGCGAGCATCAATACTCTCACTAAAATCACAAATAAAAATACACATTACGCGCTCCCGACTATTCTGTAGATAAATAAAATTCGCAGATGCGAGTTTCTCTCCCGACCGACTTTGCAATAATACAAAGCGGTGATATCTCAACTTTTAAACCATGCCGCTATTCTTTCAACAAGGAATTAAATGGACCTAGTTTCTCATGTCTATCACTCAGATCGAATTGATGGCTCTGGAGTTAAATTAAACTAAACTGCCCAAAGAAACTTAAATGATCGGCTAGGACTAGAAAAATTAAATAAAGTCCTCACGCAAAAATTCATGCTTACCAAATCTCGAATGTCCAACTGAAGGCAATCGACTTGACTCTGGCACCCGGCTTTGGCAATTAATTTTCATTAAAAGAGAAAGAAACTATGAAATATAGGCCTTTTATAATCGAGCCCCCCACGCGCCGACTTCGTGACGTCATATGCGCGGCGTGGTTGTAAAGCCAATGAGAGCTCTGCATTTCAACTGCAGTTATCTCTCAGCCAATCAGAACCTTAGATCTTTCTGATGCAACCAGTTTCTGCTAGACAAAGAACCGGGAATTGGTCCTAGCCCTATACTGCGGAAATGAAGCAAAAATGGCCGCAAATAATTTAACTCCCGAAAAATGCGTATATGGCCACGTAATATCTTTAAAAAAAAGACAATCTGGTGCCAATCCTGATCTAGCATCGATAATCTTTCTTCTAGAAAAATACTGTCTAATTCCCTACACCCCCATTCTAAACACATAAAGAAGAACCATAAAGCAGATGAGATCAAACTCCCTCGTGATCTCATCTTGAAAAAAAACGTAATTTTTCTGTAATCCCTCCAAAAATAGTGAACTAAATGCAAGGAGAAAAAGACATGGGCCATTTGAAAGACAGAATCTCAGTACTTTCGTCACAGCATCTATGAGGATGACTACCTGGTGGCAGTCAGAGTTGGTGTTATAAATCATATTTGCAGCTTGCTCTAGAGCTTGAACCTCAGCTGTATAGTTGGAACAGAATTTACCAGTGGGAATGTGCCTGTCTCATAGTGGTTGTCAGGATATGAGATAAAGATACCGGCACCTCCATTCCTAACAGCATTAGTTGCTGATCCATCTGAATAGGCATGTCCAGTTGTTATACACTGATTGTTTTTGAGCTGGGGTGTTCATCTGTACACGTCTTGTGGCATATTCATTGATGCTTGTGATTATATATTCTATCACATCATTTCTGACAAGTGCCAAAAAGCAATCCAGTGGTGTTGATGTTTCATCAACATATTCTGGGTTTACACCTGGTGCTGTTTTTGTACCTCGTGGCTTGGGGATAAATCTAAAGTTGTTTGAAGTTTTAACCATACTTCTAGCATCATCAGCAACCTGTGACCAGTCATCTAGTGTTGTAAGCCTAGCTTTCTTACCTTTTGATGGGCCAGGATGGGGCAACGCCCTCTTGTCACCTGAATCTGAAGTGTCTGACATGCCTGCAACACTTCCATCATCTGATAAAAAACTATCAGAGTCCATCAAATCATCTTCACTCTCCATTATATTTTCAAGTAAACTTAATGCTTTAGACGCAGACATTCGTCTAGAAGGCATAGAACTAATAGGAATATGATTTGCCATAACGCTATAGCTACACAAAAATTTTTCACAAAATCGGATCACACCTGACTAGCAAATAAATTCGATAACAAAGAAATAACACGTGTGTACAGCTTGAAATCTTCGATAAAAGGATCGGACAACACTAATGGAAGTTCCGGTTAGGTTTAGAAAACATGGATTTGATTACATGGTTAAGTTTCTGCATTTCTTGGCGAGAATTCTTAAGTCACGCTCAGGGCGTTGCTATGGCACAGCGTGTTGCATTTTGCAACGCTCAGAGCGTTGCTCTGGAGTTTAAGAGTTAAATAGCGTCATAACTATTTACACCTCTTTATTTGGTTACTTCCGTTAGTGGTGCGTGATTTCTTTTGTACTGTTGCCAGTTTGGTGTCCCTTATTGTAGTATTGACCTGTAAGATTTAAATGTGTGCATAAATTTATTCTAAAATGAGTTGAGTATGTTGTTGCAGTGGTGTTGGTGGTTGTTAAGTTAGAGGAGTATGGTCCGATACATATTTCATGAAATACTGCAATGTATTCATTGTGTAGTGTACTATTATCATCAGTTTTTTGTCAACGCCATGAGTGCATAAAGCAGAGACAAAGAGTCTTCACCTAACCTAAGCTTGGGTCTCACACTGTCTGTGTTATTCTTTCATTTTGAATTCTGCCTTTTTGTGCCTCTTGGTCTACCTTTCTATGTCCTTATGGAGTTTTGTTTAAAATGTGCAAAAGCATGTGAAGAATAATGAACCTTATTTGTTGCATTATGATTTCTAGATTCTGACAGAGCTGGAACATAGCGGCATTGGTAGGAACAAGGAACAGGCAGCCAAAATGTTGGGTCATCTGGTGTCAAACACAGCAAGGCTAATTAAACCTTACATGGTTCCTATTATGGGGGTTAGTATGTACCAAACTATCCTGTTGATTGTGAATAGAGAAGTAGATATCCCTGGTTTGAATATGTCTTAGTTTTAGTATATATGTGCTTGTATGTCAAGGAAGAAAACGAAATAAGCGAAGTTTAAAGTGCTTTATTTCACTCTAAAGACTTTATTTTTAACCTTTTATAAATTATCTCCAATTAAAATTGTTTCTCCGTAAAGACAAAGTCTAATAATTCATATTTTTCTATATATTCTTAATATATTTTTCTATATATTCTTTATATATTTTTCTATTTGCATAACAAGTTCATCTCAGTGTCCCTGGTAAAATCTACTCTAGAATCTTAGAGCAGAGACTCTGACGCCTAGCTGAGCCACAATTGGATGAGGTCCAGTGCGGATTCCGAGCAAACCGAAGTACTCAAGACCTAATCTTCACACTCAGACAGCTGAGTGAAAAGGCCCTTGAGTATAAGAGTGAGATCCATCTTTGTTTCATAGATCTGGAAAAGGCATTTGACAGGGTCCCCTGGAGCAAACTTTTGGACTGTTTGGCAAGGAAGAACATTCCAGCACCTCTGATTCATGCTATACAGAGCTTCTACAAGTCTTGCAGAAATTATGTGAGGACAGCAAACCATAAGTCAGAAGAGTTCAGGACCACCACAGGTGTAAGACAAGGTGATATCCTGTCACCTTATCTTTTCATACTCCTCATGGACGATGTCATCAAGGCATGTAAGGAGAGAACAAGAAAGTATTCAGTGGGGTACTGGAAGATGAGACAGGTCTGTATTTCAGAGCTGGCATTTGCTGATGATGTTGCCCTGATTGCTAAATCAGAGGCACATCTCCAATCCAACCTGCAAGTCTGGAAGGAAGAGCTGAAGAAGAGAGGGATGGTCATAATCCATGGTGATATCACGAGAAGAAAGAAGACTCAGATTAAGCTGGGAGAACAGGTCGACCACTTTAAATACCTCGGAGCTATTATAGACTGAAAGGGAGGCATCAAAGAAGAGTTGGCCACTCGAAAAGCAGCAGCTAGGAGACTTTTTCAGGCCATAAATCGAGGATTCCTCAGCAAGAGAGAGGTTGGTAAGAAAACGAAGATGGCTGTATACCGCTCCACCTATGTCCCAGTCTTGACATATGGGTGCGAGTCATGGGCAATGACTACAACCCACAAAAGCCAGATCCAAACCTCAGAAATGAGGTATCTGAGGAAGGTGGTTGAAGTGACAAGAAGAGACATGGTCCGCAACCAGACGATACGTCAAGGCCTAAAATCCCACCCCCTGCAGACCCAAGTAGAACAGTCCCAACTAAGATGGTTTGGCCATGTCTGCAGAATGGGAGAAGATTGGCTACCACGACAAGCATGGGAAACAAAGAGCCAGGGATCCAGACCCCCAGGATGACCCAGAGTCCGCTGGGAGGACAACATTAGACAATCTTTGAAGGACCGAGGACTAGAATGGAACCAGGCCAGGAGGAAGGCAGCCGATAGGATAATCTGGCGCTCTCTCTTCCAAACCTCTACATCTCACGGTAGAAGGGGAACGACTAAGTAAGTAAGTATAAAAAGTTCATCATATTTCACCAAACAAAAATCTTTCTGCTGTAAGCTATTTCACATGATAAGTATTTTTATTGTAAATAATTTCATGTTATAAAGGCTGTTGCCAACTGTATGTTGAAAAAGAAATGGTTCCTGTTGTAAATTATTTCCAAGTTCATAGATTTGTCTGTTGTAAATATAGACCTGTAGGCCAGTGTCACAGCTAATTGCAGCTTTACTACTGCTGTAAGCCATTTCACTTTATATAACAAATATTTTTATTGTAAATAATTTCATCTTATGAAGACATTTGCTGAGGGAAACTGAGCACCTATGGGTTTGCTCGGAGTGCACTGAAGTTGATTCTGATTAACAATAACATTAACAATAACATTAACAATAACATTAACAATAACAATCAGAAAGAATGTTGCCAGCTGTACATTTCAGAAAGAATTAATTCCTTGGTAAATTGTTTCCATGTACATGGACTGAGTGTCAAGAAGTTAGAGCACTTGCTTCTCATGGCAAAGTTATCGGGTTCAAAACTTGGTTGCATCACGCTCCAGTCTACTCAGCTGAAAATGGGCACCTTACTCTGCTCTTAATTCAGGGAAGGGAAAGACAGTGTGGAGGGTAGCTGGTCACCCCACCTTATAAAGCTGAGACTCATTACAGTGAAGTCTTTAACACTTGATGCCCCTATGGTAGTATCTGCCATGGTACTACCTTTACCATTTACATAAACTTAGCATGCATGGAGACATATCCGGAGTCATCTTTTTATGACCACCAGCTATGCACAGTGTAGATTTGAATATGAACCTCTGTGAGGCTAATTACACCCTCATTGACTCTTGAAATCATCCACACACTTCAAGGGATTCCCCCTGTGGTGAAACATGTTGAGAACTCAGCATTGCACACTAAACTTGGAGAAGTTACTTCAGCCCCAGACATAACTCTGGATTTTACCAGGTTGCCTGCATGCAGGAAAATCTCACTATGATGGGCAAGGGGTGCTGATAAGTGGCTTTGTGATGATTCCTTGGGAGAGCCCAGAACCAGAGCACAGTATCTTCAAGCTGCATATTTGGAGAGCCACCTTGGATGGCAGGGAATGCACAGTATGCCATGCGCTTCTTCCTTCTAGCTTGGGGCCAGATGTGGTGATCCTTTAAATGCAAGCCAAGCTTGAGAAACTGGAGTTCCTAACTTCAAGTCAACTTGTTTCGGAATCTCAGAAAAGCCACAGGAAAAGCCTAGATCTGCATTGTAGATAATACCAAGGACTCTTCAACTTGGTATTGGCTGCAAAAGAGCAAGAAGCTCAGCAGCCCTAGTTAAAAAAACAACAACAACATAGACATAGTTTTTATAAATCTAGACCCGTAAACCAGTGCCAGAAGTGACTGACCTACCTTCTATATTTCAGACGCTGATCCCAAAGCTGAAAGAACCAGAGCAGAACCCTGGTGTGGTCATTAGTGTGTTGCAGGCTATTGGAGAGCAGGCTCAGGTATCTGGATGTATTCAGTTTTATTCTTTATTCATGTGGTTTGACACAACAATAAAGAAAAAAGTCATCACTTATGAAGTGAGATGTCTAAGAAAAGCAGTAAATAAAGCACAGAGACTTAGAGAAAAGCAAAGGAGTCGGAGACTTTATTGGAGCAACACCAGTGAAGAGATATATTGACAAACAGTCATCGTCACCGCCGCCATTGTTGTCATGATTGTCGTCATCATCATCATAAATCATAGTTATCAGTAATCAGTCATCATCATCAGGTACCAACTTTCTGAAAAGTGTCGATCAGACATTTCTCTTATTGTTTTGAGCACTTTTCATTTATATTGCTCTCTTTATTACAGCCAAGTTTTGTCAGTATATCTCTGCTGTTTATCTTTGTGTCCTTCAGGTTAGTGGACCAGACATCAGCAAATGGATGGACCAGCTTTTGCCCATTATACTAGATATGTTACAAGATTCATCATCTATCCAGAAACGAGAGGTAAGACTTATTTTCTGACTGCTATCAGGAGACAATATCTTGGCTTCTAATTAGAGTCGTAATTACCTTTAGAAAAATGAGTAAAACTGTTCTCCTGGTTGGAAATGAAGATAAAATGTCTAGTCTTCTGAATTGAAAAGATGGGTTAAAAATTTATCTCTTGATTAGAAATGCCCCTCTACACCTCATTTCACGGGGTAGAAGAGGTTCCGATTATGAGATGATGATTAGAAATGAGAGGTAAAATGTTGTCTTCATACTATAAACAAGAGACACTTATAGGCTGATGACTAAGATTGAGAAGTGAAACGTGTGTGCTGATGAACAAAATTACAGGTTTAAATTTGTTTTTATTTTTTATTAGAAAAGGTGGGTTAAAAACTTTGCCTTGGTTAGAAATGAGAGGTAAAATCCTGTCTTAACACTACAAACAAGACCAGGAATGAGAAGTGAACCTTGTCTTCTGACAAAAAATAACAAGGTAGAAACTTATCTTTTGACCCAAAAAAAAAAAAACAAGGTTAAAACTCGTCTTCTGACTATTTTTTTGGGTGATCACCATTTCCTATAGAGCATGGAACCACGGCTCCAGCAGGTCTCCTTGCTCAAAGCCTGCACCAAATCATTGATGTACTTTTGCAGCAGTGGTTTCTGTAATATGAGTATTGACTCAGCTGCTGTTACAGTACATATTAAAAGTCACGTTTTTTATGTCTGCCTTAATTCGAACATTTTAATTACATCTGTCCAACATTTGAGCTAAAGACAGAAGCTTTGATATGATCATGTAAACTGAGGAAACAACAGGAAAAAAGAAAACGGGGTGGCCAAGGAATAATGAAGAAAAGACACTATGACAAAGTTGAAGGATGAAAATATGTATGAGGGGAGGTGGAGAAAATAGTAGAGAGATGAAGGAATTGTGTCATTAACGTACATAAGTACAAGGTTCAAGGAGGTTTATGATCAGATGTTCTTTTCTTATTAAAGAAATAGCTGTGAAATTAAGTCTTAAAACAAGACGAGATTTTTTAGTTTCACAGATAACGTTATTATTCTTCTGAAGAATTCTGCCAGTGCTACCATTTATTTTTTTTCAGTTCTTTGTTTTTTCATTCTGCCTGCTTAGTCTAGTGTGTTTCATTTGTTCTACATACATTTACCTTGCCAGCTTCCACCAGTTGGATATACCCGAACCGTCTCAGTCTGTTTTGATATTTTCATGTGGAATTATTAACGATAATTTGTACTAACTCCTCTTCCAGGTTGCTCTGTGGACACTGGGACAGTTGGTTGAAAGTACTGGCTCTGTGGTAGAGCCATACAGCAAATACCCAAATCTTTTAGATGTGCTACTGAACTTCTTGAAAACTGAGCAGTCTATCACCATCAGAAGAGAGGTGAGTGATCTCCCCTTGCCAATATGGCGACTTAACTTTTGACGTTAGTGATTTTCTACGTTTTTTTAGAATCCAGTCAGACAGTGAGACCACACTGCTGCCTTGCAGGTAGGCTGGGGACAGTCAAAGGCTAAGGAAGGCAACTTGACATAAATGGCCGTTGAAATCGGATGTACTAGGCCACAGGCCTAATGAAACAGTGCAACGTACGCCGCTCCATTATGACATCATTACATAGTAAGAAAGCGCATATGGCCGACGCCAGTTCCTTTCGTGGAAAAGCTTTACGGGGATTCAAATAGCCTCAAACTGACTACTGCTTTCTTTAAGAACATTCAAGTGGACTGATGACGCCCAATTTATATTATGATTGAGTAATTGGCCGCCAAATGACGCGTGCACCATGAGATGAGTGATGGTGCCCGTGGTCTGGTTTTGTGAAGTGTGCAGATGTGTTCAGTCAAACAATGATCATACAAAATAACAGGGCAATCCACATTAGGACGTCAGTAAACTCACGACGTATAAAGTCAATGATTCTTGTAACAGCCGATGACGTTTTTCTTCATTATTTATTGTGGACGCCACAGTGACAAAATGGTTACGCGAATATGTAGGCACATCAAACAGTCATTATCACAGCAACATTCAATACAGCAATGGACGGTAGACAGCATTACAATGATGAGTCAGATGCATGTTATATTTCATAGTGCTGTAAATGTAGTCAGGTGAAAAACTCCATCCTTTTCTATAACAGCCAGGAGATAACCAGATGTATGAGATCAGTTCACTCTCCTTAATCTGACTTCAGCAAGACAGGCACGTCTGCTGAAGTATAAATAATGTCCTCAAAAATATCCTCTAGATAACAAAGGTTTTCAAACCTAGTTCATGTAACAAAGTAGCAAGTAATAGTCCTTGGGACATGCATCAACCGATGCAGTACAATACAGCGACATGTGAGCTGGGAAAACATCTCGTGACGACGCCTTTCGAAGACAGGCTATGAATCAAAAATCGCTCACGACCAAAAATCGATAGAGTTAATGAAAAGTTAATTTACCTTGCCTTCAGGAAATACACAGAAATATTACGCCTCCCGGCATGTGCAAATACACTAGAGGTATTATCTCGAATAAACGAAATATCCATTAAGAGGACTTCACATTCCTGACAGAACAAAAAAATAGCGGAGATCCCCTCTCAGCGGGGCATCTTCCTAGCTATTCAAAATCGCTCACTGGACTGGTGGGCGGAAATCGATCGACCAAGAAGCAAGACCAGTCATGCGCAGTCCAGCGCAAAATGACCACAGCTCAGAACTTAAGACGCAAGGACCTTTACTACGAACCAGCGTAAGAATGATTACCTTAAAAGGATAACCCAACAGGTTGCCAACCGTTTTCTGAGAAAACGGCCTAGCATAGCAAACTTAACTGCATTCAATACCAACACGAGGAGACAACTGCTGACCGAGAAAAGTGACTATAAATTTCAAGCAGTTGTTGCCCTTGCGTTATAAAATATATATTGTAATAAAACGATGTTGCGAGAATTTCTCACGCAACATATCACCACCTCCTCCCGATAAAAAAAAAAATGTGGAACATATTTTTTTTTTTTTTTTAAATATCAAAGAGCATGCGATAAGCGGCTCAAAACGCACGAATTATGCGCTGATAATTAATTAAATTGCCTAACATGAGGCTAAATATAGAGTGTCTGGTGAGGATATACCTCAACAGAAAAATAAATATGTCTCAAAAAATATTCACATCGGGAGGTGTCACCAACACACATCACGTTAGCATGTAAACACAATATACGTATGCAAGTTACCATAGATTAATAAATAGCATAATCTAATATTGTCTTTAAAAATGGATGTACAAATCTGATAGGAAAATTTAAATAGTACATTATTTGACATGTAATGACATAAGTACATAGTAAAGTTAAACTACATGACGATCCAGGACATATCCTCTGGCATTCCGAGGGTAAGTACACAATCTAGAACTCGTCATGCTTGATAATAGTAAGGTAAGTCCTCAGCTCATCAATGACATTCTGAGAAAGTACAAGCAATATAATGCTAATTAATAACTAATATGCTTCATAAGGTACAATACATTATTAATAATTGTGGCTGTTTAGTAAACTAACGGCCCTTATATTAACCACTCAGTCTTCCTCTATCATCCTAAAAAACGAACAGAAGAAGATGATAACAAAGCACGATAGTGTGTACATATAAAGTGAGTACAGATGTGCTAATCTATTGTAGTAATATAGGTGTGTTATGACTCTGTAATATATGGAAATATAGGACAGAAGTATTAGTTGGAGTCATGTGGGCATCTAGACAAAATGTCAGCCATCACATTATCCGCACCACGGATAGCTCGTACCGTGAAGTGAAAAGGTTGAAGAGCTATAGCATATCGAGTGGATCTCGAACTCTTCAAATTCTTAGTCTGAATAGCTGTAAGAGCTTTCTGATCAGTCTCTAGAATGAAATGTGCGCCCAGGAGGAATCTTTGTAGTTTTAGAATTGACCAAACCATCGCTAACAACTCACGGTCTAAAACCGAGTAGTTCCTCTCTGCCGCATTTAGTTTTCTAGAAATGTACATAACAGGATGCAGAGTATTTGCATATTCTTGCATCAGTGCTGCTCCAATCCCAGTGGATGAAGCATCACTCCGAAGAACAAAAGTCCTATCAAGAGTAGGTAATCTTAAGATGGGAGGAGAAGAAAATATATTCTTGATTTGGTCTAGTGAAGATTGGCATTCTTCAGACCAACGGACCAGATTAGGCGAACCTTTCTTCAACAATGTTGAGAGAGGTGCCATGATCGAAGATAAATTTGGAATAAATCTCCCATAAAATTGAATTAAACCTAAGAGACTCCTAACTTGTTTCTTCGTTTTAGGAACAGAGATGTTCAGTATTTTGGAAGTATTGTGGTCTTCTGTCTTCAAGAGACCATGACCAACACGATGACCCAGGAAAGAGATTTCACCAAAACCAACAAAAGCTTTAGAAGGTTTTGCTGTCAAATTATTCTCACGTAGAGTGGACAGTAAGTCATATAACCCTAAATAGTGATCTTCCCAGGTATCACTGAAGAGACAGATGTCATCTAAGTATGCGATGACATCCGAACGATGTGACAGAATTCGACGCATCATGCGAACGAAAGTGGCAGGGGCGTTCATGAGACCAAAAAGCAAGACCAGTCATGCGCAGTCCAGCGCAAAATGACCACAGCTCAGAACTTAAGACGCAAGGACCTTTACTACGAACCAGCGTAAGAATGATTACCTTAAAAGGATAACCCAACAGGTTGCCAACCGTTTTCTGAGAAAACGGCCTAGCATAGCAAACTTAACTGCATTCAATACCAACGCGAGGAGACAACTGCTGACCGAGAAAAGTGACTATAAATTTCAAGCAGTTGTTGCCCTTGCGTTATAAAATATATATTGTAATAAAACGATGTTGCGAGAATTTCTCACGCAACATGGACATATGAGTCAGACTTCCAAGAGATCTTCTTCTTCTTTGATCCTTAGCCGCCGACTGTCAAAGCAGTCAGTGGCCATTACGCCTGGTGGCGTCTTGTAGGGCAACAACAAATTGATTCCACTTTGCTCGGTCGGCGGCCATCCTTCGTACAGTGCCCCAACTCTGGTTCATTCTTTGCATCTCAGCCTCTACAGTCCTCTGCCAAGTTTTTTTTGGTCGGCCTCTCTTTCGTTTTCCTTCAGGGGTCCATAGCATAGCTGTTCTTGTGATGGCATCGGGGTCTCTTCTGAGGACATGGCCAACCCAGCTCCAGCGTCTGCCAGCTATGATGGTGTGCATGTCCTCTTGCTTGCTCCGAGTAAGCAGATCTTGGTTGGTGATGGTATTCGGCCAAAAGATTCAGAGAATTTTTCTTAGGCATGTTGTGTGAAAAGAGGACAATTTCGACATTTCCTTCTCTGTAACTCTCCAGCTCTCCGTGCCATAGAGAAGCACAGAAAGCACACAGCTCTGATATAATCCTAATTTTATGCTTGTGCTGTAATGAGGGGACTTCCAGATGTTGTTTAGACTAAAAAAGGCTGTTCTTGCTTTGTTCATTCTGTTGTTGATGTCTTTGCTTGCTCCGCCGTCTGGTGTTACTATGCATCCAAGAGATCTGTTATGTAATAATTTGTTGTTGTTGTATATTAAATATGATGTTACTAATTTTAGCGGAGAAAGTGTTAAATTTCAAGCAGGGACATTCTTGTATGTAGCTTCATAAGACTCAAAAAATGAGTGCTTGAGTAGAAAAGAAGGATTGAAATAGTGTGATAGGTTCACCAATACGGAACTGACAGCAAGAACCAGACAAGTGCCAGAAGAATAAGAGATGAGAAGACGCTGGTGATTGATTGGACACAAACTGAGGAAACTTGTTGATAGCATTACAAGGTAGTCCTTGTTCTAGAGCCGCCAGGGTAAGAGAGGTAGAGCGAGATAAAAAAAAACAAGGAGAAGAGAACTGGAGACAAATAAAAGGGTTAAAGAAAACATGGAAGGATCTTGAGCAGACGGTACAGGACAGGAGGAATTGGTGGGAATTTGTTGAAGGCCTTTGCTACTGATGGAACAGAAGGATAATGAGTAAATGGCTTCAGATGGAGGTAAATTTGGAGAGCAGATGTATAGATGGCATTCTAATTGTTATACTTCATTGCCACCTTAGATATGCTTGTTCTCCATTCCGTTTTAAGGGGGTAAAGTCTTGTAATAATGTTGGGGGGGAGTGTGGTATTTTAATAACATCAGTAAGCAACAAGGTTTTCTTGCCTTGGATGTTTATATCTTTGATGTACCTCGATAGGTACATCTCTCCTGTCTCTAAATGAATTTATTTTCTGAAATAAAATAATCTTTCACATTTTCCTGTTCAGCTTCTTATTTTGTCCTTTTCGCTCCTGATAGCAGATGGAGCCACCAGTGCAGCTGGTTTTCTTGGCAGGAAGCCTGCATCATAGCATTCATGTACTGTTGCAGTTGTGGTTTATATAGCAAATACTTTAAATGGTGAGGTTGCCAGCCTCAAGCAGAACTTCATATTAGTTGCCTCTTAACGACGTGCCTGAGGGAGCAATAAGTGTAGTTAAGCTTAGTGGGGACTAACACATCCATTTATCTTAGCAATTTATGTGTGTTATGCCGATTTGCCAAGTCGCTTGATTTGGGTTCCTCTTGTGAAGCAAACCATGGTCATATCTGTCCTGCTTCTATCATGCTTTACTCAGTCTCTCTTTACCTTATGCTCCCAGGACTTAACTTTCTTTTCCTTCACTGGGGAGGTGCTGTTTGTCTCAGCCAGATGGCTAATTAATTTCTCAATCTGAAGGTTATCCGTGTTCTTGGCTTGCTTGGAGCTTTGGACCCTCACAAACATAGGATGAATCTAGGGGTTATCAAGGATTCTGAAACCTCTGTCAGCAAATCAGAGCACAAATTAGGATCTCAGGATACTGGAACAGGAGGTGAGTTTGAGATCTGGTATGAATGAAAAGGGACTTAAAAAAGAAGGGAGTTCAGAGGAAATTTTCTTAATTATTTGAAGAGGGGAAGATAGTTATTCAGAAAATAGAGTGGTTTTTTTTAATGGTAAGAATGTTTATTGCTAGTAGTTTGGTGTATTGTATATATCTATTTGTCTCATTCTGTCATTCTTTGCCAAACAGCAGCTTCTTTACCAACACATCAATATTTTTCTTATATGGCATTCTATTCCACTGCAGCTGTTGACTGTCAGAAAGGTTCTTCTCAATTCTTTCTTTAAATGCTTTAAGGTTCCTTCTTTCAAACTTGTTTATTTGTGCAGCTTTTGTACAGGCAGTCCATTTTCATATGCTGTCCTTGGTCTGTGGGCTTTCAAATTTTTTTATTTTTTGGGGGGGGGGGGGGAAGGAGAACTTCTGTTGTTATTTTTAAAATTATGAGGCATGAATTCTTTGGGGTTAAAATATGTGAGACAAGAATTCTAGGTATCGAAATGTGTGAGCCAAGAATTCTAGGTATTGAAATGTGTGAGACAAATTCTGAATGTTGAAATATGTGAGACAAGAATTCTTACTTACTTACTTAGTCGTTCTCCTTCTACCGTGAGGTGTAGAGGTTTGGAAGAGAGAGCGCCAGACCATTCTATCAGCTGTCTTCTTCCTGGCCTGGTTCCATTCTAGTCCTCGGTCCTTCAAAGATTGTCTAATGTTGTCCTCCCAGCGGACTCTGGGTCGTCCTGGAGGTCTGGATCCCTGGCTCTTTGTTTCCCATGCTTGTCGTGGTAGCCGATCTTCTCCCATTCTGCAGACATGGCCAAACCATCTTAGTTGGGACTGTTCTATTTGGGTCTGCAGCGGATGGGATTTTAGGCCTTGACGGATCGTCTGGTTGCGGACCATGTCTCTTCTTGTTACTTCAACCACTTTCCTCAGATACCTCATTTCTGAGGTTTGGATCTGGCTTTTGTGGGTTGTAGTCATTGCCCACGACTCGCATCCATATGTCAAGACTGGGACATAGGTGGAGCGGTATACAGCCATCTTCTGAGACAAGAATTCTGGGTATTGAAATGTGTGAGCCAAGAATTCTAGGTATTGAAATGTGTGAGACAGAAATTCTGGATGTTGAAATATGTGAGACAAGAATTCTGGGTATAGAAATGTGTGAGACAAAAATTCTGGATGTTGAAATATGTGAGACAAGAATTCTGGGTATTGAAACGTGTGAGCCAAGAATTCTAGGTATTAAAACGTGTGAGGCAAGAGTTCTGGATATTGAAATGGGTGAAGCAAGAATTCTGTGTATTGAAATATGTGAGACAAAAAATCTAGCTATTGAAATGTGGGAGACAAAAAATCTAGCTATTGAAATGTGTGAGACAAAAAATCTAGCTATTGAAACGTGTGAGACAAAAAATCTAGCTATTGAAACCTGTTAGACTAGACTTCTGTGTATTGAAATTGGTGAGGCAAGAATGTGTGAGACAAAAAATCTAGCTATTGAAATGTGTGAGACAAAAAAAAATCTAGCTATTGAAACGTGTGAGAAAAAAAAACCTAGCTATTGAAACATGTTAGACAAGACTTCTGTGTATTTAAATTGGTGAGGCAAGAATTCTAGAAATTGGAACCTGTGAGGCAAGAATTCTAAGTATTGAAATGTGTGAGACAAGAATTCTAAATATTGAAATGTGTGAGGCAAGAATTCTAAGTATTGAAATGTGTGAGGCAAGAATTCTAAGTATTGAAATGAGTGAGGCAAAGATTCTAGGTGTTTAAATACACAATACAGAGAAACACAGAGTTGTAATGTTGAAATGTGTGAGAGAAAAATTCTAGGTGTTGAAAATAAATGAGACTCAGTATTCTAGATATTGACATGTGTGAGACTAATCTATACTGAAATATGTGTGTGAGAGAATTCTTTCGTGTTTCTCTTTTATGAACTTCTTTTAGTGTGAAACATTGCTGATAGTTTAATTATCGATTTATGATCCCGTGCGGTAGAAGGGGAACGACTAAGTAAGTAAGCATGTACAATGACCTGGTATGCTGTTATGCCATATTTCTTTACGATATTGGTCTCCTCCCGTCCCGCAGAGAATTCTAGATGCTGATATATGTTCATCATTCTTATTTTATTCCATATATCACTCCTTAAAGAGTATGGGGGCAAAATATTGTAGTCACACCCATGAAGTAAGCCTGTGTCAGGTTCCTGTAGCAGCTTGGTAGGTTTGCCAGCCGTTGAAATGTTTTAAACTTGTGAGACAATAATTATGATGTTGAAACTTGTGAGACAATAATTATGATGTTGAAATGCATGTGGCAATAATTATGATGTTGAAACTTGTGTGACAATAATTATGATGTTGAAACTTGTGTGACAATAATTATGATGTTGAAACTTGTGAGACAATAATTATGATGTTGAAACTTTTGAGACAATAATTATGATGTTGAAACTTGTGAGACAATAATAATGATGTTGAAACTTGTGAGACAATAATTATAATGTTGAAACTTGTGTGACAATAATTATGATGTTGAAATGCTTGAGACAATAATTATGATGTTGAAACTTGTGAGACAATAATTATGATGTTGAAACTTGTGAGACAATAATTATGATGTTGAAACTTGTGAGACAATAATTATGATGTTGAAATGCGTGTGACAATAATTATGATGTTGAAACTTGTGAGACAATAATTATGATGTGGAAATGCAAGTGACAGTTATTGTAGAATATGACTGCTGCTTCCTCAGGTATGTCATGACATGTGGCTGTTATGAGATTGTGCATGTGGCTGTTATGAGGTTGTGCTTGTGGCTGTTATGAGGTTGTGCATGTGGCTGGCAACCTCATCATGAAAAATAAATTGCTTCAGTAGCTACCGATGCTAGAGCACTTAAATGCTTTGTTGCAGACTTCCTGCAATATGACCTTATGCTGCGTGAGGAGTGAACAGGGAAACGATGATGACAATGAATTATTGTGGAAGTTGACATGTTTGAGACAAAAACTGTTGAGGCTGACAATTAATGATTCTGCATGTTGACATGTTTGAGACTTAAGCTGTTGAGGCTGACAGTTAATTATTCTGCATATTGACATGTTTGAGACTTAAGCTGTTGAGGCTGACAGTTAATTATTCTGCATATTGACATGTTTGAGACTTAAGCTGGTGAGGCTGACAGTTAATTATTCTGCATATTGACATGTTTGAGACTTAAGCTGTTGAGGCTGACAGTTAATTATTCTGCATATTGACATGTTTGAGACTTAAGCTGGTGAGGCTGACAGTTAATTATTCTGCATATTGACATGTTTGAGACTTAAGCTGTTGAGGCTGACAGTTAATTATTCTGCATATTGACATGTTTGAGACTTAAGCTGGTGAGGCTGACAGTTAATTATTCTGCATATTGACATGTTTGAGACTTAAGCTGTTGATGCTGACAATTAATTATTCTGCATATTGACATGTTTGAGACTTAAGCTGTTGAGGCTGTCAATGAATTATTCTGGATATTTACAAGTTTGAGATGAAAGCTGTTGAGACTGACAGTTATTATGGATGTTGACATGTTTGAGGCTAAAGCTGTTGAGGCTAAAGCTGTTGAGGCTGATAATTAATTATTCTGGATGTTGACATGTTTGAGATGAAAGCTGTTGAGGCTGAAGTAAAGTGTATATGAAAACTGAAATTTGTTTGCTGTATATTGTTTGCAGAAGTCAGCACAAGTGAGCTGATGAGCTCCTGCAGCACCCTAGAGGAGTTCTACCCAGCGATTGCCATTCACCTATTGATGAGGATCATCAGGGACCCCTCCCTCTCACAGCACCACAACATGGTGGTCCAGGCTATTACTATCATCTTTAAGTCCATGAACATCAAATGTGTGCCATACATTCAGACTGTCATTCCAGCATATTTAACAGTTTTCCGCACAGCAGATCCTAGTTTTAGGGAGGCAAGTATCCAATAATTATCTTCATCACCCATCAGCTCCCCAAGGAGCATAGGCCTTGAACAAATTTATGCCAGGTCTTCCTGTATTGACTTTATTTGTTTCATTTCTGTCTCCATTTCTCTTCTCATGTGTTTTTTAGTCTCCCTGTACCTCTATTATCTTGAGGGTTCCAGAAGAAGGACTGTCTTGTAATATTATCTGCAGGTTTCCTCAATGTGCGTCCTATCTGTGTGTGTCCTATCTGTGTGTATCCTATCATCGTCAGGTTTCCTCAATGTGTGTCCTATCTGTCGCCAACATCTTATTCACATCTCCTATTTTTGGCTTTAATTTTAAATATGAAATAACTTTATTGGTTCTCCTCTCTCTCTCTCTCTCTCTCTCTCTCTCTCTCTCTCTCTCTCTCTCTCTCTCTCTCTCTCTCTCTCTCTCTCTCTCTCTCTCTCTCTCTCTCTCTCTCTCTCTCTCTCTCTCTCTCTCTCTCTCTCTCTCTCTCTCTCTCTCCCTCTCTCCCTCTCTCTCTCTCTCTCTCTCTCTCTCTCTCCCTCCCTCCCTCCCTCCCTCCCTCCCTCCCTCTCTCTCTCTCTCTCTCTCTCTCGATCTCTCTGTATGCATGTATGTGTGAGTGTGTGTATGTGTTCAGTTAATGAATGCATTGATAATACTGATTACATATTATTGAAATTAAGAATATTTAAATTTGAAAACAATTTGAGAACTTTATTATTGCAGGGCAGATATGTAAAAAAAGGCAGTAATGCCTATTTCTTTACCCTGATGAAATTAAGATTTTGTTAGTTCGTTCATTCATTCCACTGGTACCTGTCTGGTTCTTGTCATCAGTTTCACATTGGTTATCTTTTCATACCATTTCTGTCCTTCTCTTTTACGAAAGCAACCTTTTATGGAGTAATGTAACTTCTTTGCTGTTACCTTTGTTGTTCTCCATGTTTCAGAGCCATACAGTAGTACTGACTTGACTATTGCGTTTAAGATTCTTCATTTTACATAAGACTTGATTTCTTGTTATTTCCATATATATTTTCCAGTGCAATGAAAGCTTCTCTTGCCATTTGTATTCTTGTTTTGGTAACGATGTCTGTGTCTCCAACTTTGTCTATAGTCAGGTATAAAATCTTTTGTGCTCAGATGACATTATTTGATTTGGTGTAAATGATGTGGGAAAAGTGGTAAGTATTGCAAAAGGATTAATAAAAAATGAAGTGCTGCCTCAATAATGGGATCATCATAAAGAAGATACACCTGTATGATTTGGAATTGTGTAGAGGAGTGGAAATGGAGATGATGATGATGATTTTTCTTTGGAGAATTTTGCCATTTTTGTGTGCGTGTAAAAAAACAACCAGTTTGTTATCATTGTCATTTGATGTATGCTTTTTTTTTTTTTTAAATTTTTCTAGTTCCTGTTCCAACAGCTGGGTGTGATTATTGCTATAGTGAAACAACACATCAAGAACTACCTCGGGGACATCTTCACTCTCATTAAGGTAGAGTTAGAGCAATATTTGTCTTGTCACATAGGTTTCATGAGGACAGAAATAAAGACATAGAAAATAAAGAGGGTTTGGAGAGATGCTGATGAAGGCCTGTAATCTGCAATGTTCAGAAGGGCAAAGAAGAAATCCAGTGGATATTTTCATTCATGCTGCACATTATCTTGACCTAACAACTGGAAGCATTATATATATTTTTTTAACCTTCATATTTTCTTCTGCTAGTTCTTGGATCCATGGAAACTAACTGACAAAGCAATGAGTGGCCATCACGCCTAGTGGCCATCACACCTAGTGGCCATGTCACCTAGTGGCCATCACACCTAGTGGCCATGTCACCTAGTGGCCATCACACCTAGTGGCCATCACACCTAGTGGCCATCACACTTAGTGGCCATCACACCAAGTGGCCATCACACCTAGTGGCCATCACACCTAGTGGCCATGTCATCTAGTGGCCATCACACCTAGTGGCCATCACACCTAGTGGCCATCACACCTAGTGGCCATCACACCTAGTGGCCATCACACCTAGTGGCCATCTCACCTAGTGGCCATCACACCTAGTGGCCATCACACCTAGTAGCCATCACACCTATTGGCCATCACACCTAGTGGCCATCACACCTAGTGGCAATCACACCTAGTGGCCATCTCACCTAGTGGCCATCACACCTAGTGGCCATCACACCTAGTGGCCATCACACCTAGTGGCCATCTCACTTAGTGGCCATCACACCTAGTGGCCATCACACCTAGTGGCCATCACACCAAGTGGCCATCACACCTAGTGGCCATCACACCTAGTGGCCATGTCATCTAGTGGCCATCACACCTAGTGGCCATCACACCTAGTGGCCATCACACCTAGTGGCCATCACACCTAGTGGCCATCACACCTAGTGGCCATCACACCTAGTGGCCATCACACCTAGTGGCCATCACACCTAGTGGCCATGTCACCTAGTGGCCATCACACCTAGTGGCCATCACACCTAGTGGCCATCACACCTAGTGGCCATCACACCAAGTGGCCATCACACCAAGTGGCCATCACACCTAGTGGCCATCACACCTAGTGGCCATGTCACCTAGTGGCCATCACACCTAGTGGCCATGTCACCTAGTGGCCATCACACCTAGTGGCCATGTCACCTAGTGGCCATCACACCTAGTGGCCATCACACCAAGTGGCCATCACACCTAGTGGCCATCACACCTAGTGGCCATCACACCTAGTGGCCATCACACCTAGTGGCCATCACACCTAGTGGCCATCACACCAAGTGGCCATCACACCTAGTGGCCATCACACCTAGTGGCCATCACACCTAGTGGCCATCACACCTAGTGGCCATGTCATCTAGTGGCCATCACACCTAGTGGCCATCACACCTAGTGGCCATCACACCTAGTGGTGTCTTGTAGGGCAACTACAAACTCTATCCACTTCGCTCAGTCTGTTGCCATTGTTATTGTTATTGATCAGAATCGACATCATTGCACTCCAGGCAAACCCATAGGTGCTAATTCTTCTCCAGCAAATGTCAGAGAGTATGAATGCTAACTGTTCCTGTTATACACTGGTTGTATATATGCCGGATGCATCCTGTCAAACGTCCATTCCTGCTAGTCTTATGTTTGATGCCAAATTCCAGAGCCTTAGCCTTGTTGATTCATCATTTGCAGTGTCATTCTCTAACAGATGATCATTAATGCCATTCTTTGAACTGTGCCCTAACTCTGGTTCATGCTTTTCTTCTCAACCTCCACAGTTGTCTGCCAAGTCGTTTTTGGTTGGCTTTCTTTTGACTTCTTTCTGGGGTCCATAATTGCCTTTGTATATAATTGTTTAAGCCACCATTGCAAGAACTTGTGACTGCTTGGTGCAGGACCAGCTGTAGTGGTGGCTTAATGCTCTGTAGTGAGTGCAATGGAAATTGAATGTTTAATCATAAAAACAGTGGTTGCAGGCAAGATGGAATGCTGTGGATGTTTGATGAGTGTCACGAAATGGTTTTTTTTCCGAGTTTAAGAACCGAGGTTGATTCTTTCCTCGCCACTTCGGACGTCTTATGTGCTATAGTTGTCAACGACCTCTAGCTACCCTAAGGGGATAAGGTTATATCAAGCTTCACAAACACCAAGATACAGACAACATATAGCTACTGTACTTAAAGGAAATGACTGATGCCAGCTACAATTTATACAAGTTTATTATACACCTATAAACAAACTCATATACCTGTCAAATACATAAAGTGCGAGGATGCACACCTGAAACAAAATCAAGCACAGTTAAAAATGCATCAACCCCAACCCTTCTCCCACAATTGCAACCTGTATGGAGAAAGAAGGTAAGGTTAACCGAAATGAACTACACTGCACTTGATGTCGCCTACACTCCAAACTAGCTGTTCTAAATTCTAACTCTAACTCTAAGTCCACTGATAGCTGGAATGAATACGAAGTGTCTACACAATCTCTGCACAGACTTCGGTTCTACACAGCCTATCCTGGAATCTCCTGAACACAACTAACTGCACCTCTAAACTTCAGCATCGGTCCTCTGCTATGATTCACCAAAACTAACAGTTCTGCCTATCTGTGCTGACTTCAGTAGAGAGAATGTTTACCCTCTCTCTCTCCACTAACTCTGGAATTGATGACTGAGGTTTAACAGAACCCCACTGGATTCTGGACTGGAACTGTAGCTGGCTTCTCCTAACACCTCTGAGGTTACCTGCCCGATTACCTATGACTGGGCGATGGGGCTATCGGCTTTATTATGGCCGTGAAGAAGCGAACATAAAATTACCACAACGCTGGCAGCATGCCAAATCTGCGTGTGTAATCGAATGAGCATCAGAGCTCAGGATTTATCCACAAAAATCCTATTCGCTGGAAAATGTCTTCCCCTGGCTGGGAAAACGTATTTTCTTCCTCTCCTTCCACCACTGGCAATTCATGCGAGACTTTGGGTGTCTGCGAACGCCACCACTGTGCCGTGGGAGAAATTTTGTAGTATCAAAATTCTGCTCGTCCCCACAAAAAGCCGGTACCTGCTGTTCAGACGAAACAAAACAACAGCTAAACAGAACGTAATAAATCTATTTCTAATAACACCACCTCCCTGACTCTTCAACACGTTATGCACCTCCATACAAAAATCATGCCAACACCGTCCGCTACTCTCCTGTTCCCTTCTCTACCTGAGCCTACAAAGTAAACATTGGCTAACCCAGATCGCTTGTTCTGCCTGACTAACTCCGAGCAACAACAATATTTTTACTGGCCCGTCTGGGCAGACGTACTGTGGCCTACTTCTTACGCTGACACTAATGCCGCAAATTATTAACACAAAATAAAACTAGCCCTCTCTAGGAATTCCTAAAATTCCCGTCAGTATGATTAATCACCTCAAAATTTAAATAAAGTATTATTCCCTTAACAGAAATAAATTTCATCTCCATCTTCTGAATACACATAATAACAATGCACAATCAATAACATATAACCCTGTTTACGCTAGCATCTACATGCCGTCAAAAGTTATACATAATGGTTATCAATTAAATCTCAGTAGTTACAAACACGTGGTTACAATTTTATGACCGCGTGCTTCTCTCCCCCTCGTCCCTCTGAACATCGTATCAATAAATATACCGTAACCAACGCGCTAACGTGCTTTACAAATTACGCCTCTTTCACTCCCGTCCACAGATAGATGTGTACTATAATATAAATAACATGCAGCAATACATTCTCAATAAAATCCCAAATACACACGCTCCCGTCATTCTGTAAATTCATAAACCAGAGATGCGGGTTTCTCTCCCGACCTACTTTGCAATAATACAAAGCGGTGATATCTCAACTTTAAAACCATGCCGCTATTCCTTCAACAAGGAATTAAATGGACCTATAAAGTTTCTCAAGTCTATCACTAAGATCGTATTTGATGGCTCTGGCTTTAAGAATTAACATTAAACTTAAACTGCCCAAGAAACTTAAATGATCGGCTAGGACTAGAAAAATTAAATAAAGTCCTCACGCAAAAATTCATGCTTACCAAATCTCGAATGTCCAACTGAAGGCAATCGACTTGACTCTGGCACCCGGCTTTGGCAATTAATTTTTAGAGACCGAACTTATGAAGTTCGGGCGTATTTATTCTCAAGCCCCCACGCGCCGACTTCATGACGTCATATGCGCGGCGTGGTTCTAAAGCCAATGGGAGCTCTGCATTTCAACTGCAGTTAGCTCTCAGCCAATCAGAACCTTAGATCATGCTGATGCAACGTACATGAGTTTTAGACAAAGAAACGGGATTAAGCCTAGCCCTCTAGTGGCAATGAAACAAAAATGGCCAAAATATATATATAAAAAATCCCGAAAAATGTGTCTAGCTGCATGCCTATCTTTAACCTTTAGCACGCTGCGGGCGACACATGTCGCCGAAGATAACCTATGCTCTGCACGCTGGAGCTGCCATGTGTCGCCTTACGGATATCACCGTTTCTAGCATGAGGACTTGTGTACACGTGATTTCAGCCCCGTATGTTAAGTTGTAATGTTATTTGCAAGAAAGTTAGCTTCCGTTTCCGATCTTAAAAAAGCGATGGGTGTATCCGCATTTATTTTTTGTAAATTTTTTAAATCGAAATGAATCTGCATCAACACACAGCCATTTTTGCTCTAATTTTATTGGATTCTGACGCCATGCGGTGGGGATGAGATTTTTGTCTTTATAAGCGCTGATATCGGTTCTCAGAATATGTTTGATGGCTGAGATGGAAACGAAAGTAAAATGGCCTTTCAAGTATGTATAATGTTAGGGGTTAGGACTAGGAATATCGGAAAGATTTAGAATTTCGGCCGAATGTCACAGCTGACGAGAGCGTTTGTTGCTTTGCTACTGATGATGGGTGTAACGAAAAGATCGTCATTTGATTTGTATTGGTCTATTGGTCAAATGACTTTCATTGAGATGCAAGGGATATGGACCCTTCGTTTGCTGGTTATTTTTTTAAATTTTTTTTTAAATTTTAAAATAAAAAAAAAATATTTTTTTATTATTTAAAATTTTTTTTTTTCGTTTTTTTCATCTTTCCTTTCCTCTCTTCCTATCACATCTAATATGTACACAAACAAATTTTATATCATCAGATTCACCATTCATTTATTTATATAAATTCCAAACATGATAGCAATTGACCAAGAAACACAAAAACTATAGACATTAAGGGTCACCCACTATAGAAACGGGACGCTGTGAAAAAGAATGCAGCTGCAGGCGAAAATTTTCGCCAAAGAATGCAGCGTGCTAAAGGTTAAAAAAAGACAATCTGGTGCCAATCCTGATCTAGCATCTATAATCTTTCTTCTAGAAAAATACTGTCTAATTCCCTACACCCCCATTCTAAACACATAAAGAAGAACCATAAAGCAGATGAGATCAAACTCCCTCGTGATCTCATCTTGAAAAAACGTAAATAATAGAAGGAGAAGAACCATGGAGAAGGATTTTTCTGTAATCCCTCCTAGAAATAGTGAACAAAATGCAAGGAGGAAAAGACATGGGCCATTTGAAAGACAGAATCTCAGTACTCTCGTCACATCACTCCCCCCTTTCAAAGATTGAGCAACGATCTCATTACTGAAATCTCTGAGTTTCACATTGGCCCTTAACGCTGTCTACAAGGCTGTCTGTCCTTACCCCTCCTATTCAGTGTTCTTCGACCTTCCTCTTTTGCGTTTCCTCCTTCTTCCTCTCCCAGAATGAGCTCCTATGCTCCGTTGGGAGAGTTGATCTCTCTTCAGACCTGTGCCGTCTAATGGCGGGTCTGAACTTTCCCTTGCTATGACCGTCAAAAGGCTGTCCTGGTCAGCTGATGTGACCGGCGGGCGTTGTGGCGACCTGGCGATGGCGACTTCCTCGCTGCGCGACAGCAGGGTTGTGACTGCTGGTACCGTGCGAAACTGATGCAACGTCTCGGGTTCCTCTGGTGTAGAGCCTCCGATTTCTTGCTGGGTGTCTATTGGATCACGATCGACCTCAATAGCTTCTACCTTTGAAGAAAGGTAGGTAAGATCTGCCCCTGGCAGTGGTTCTGGACTCGCTCTTCCCCTACCAACATGAAGCAGGACAGAGCTCTCCAAAATAGCTCCTTGCAAATGCGTAAGGTCGCTTTTCTCACTCTTTTCTGGCCTGAAAAGTTGGTGAGATGAAACTGTAGACCACGGGAGCTCTCCGTCTAACACCCTGGTTCTACCTTCAACCTTGCCCTCCCCTGTGAGAGTTACTGGCGTCAGTTGGAATGTGTCCTGCAGTGACACTTGACAGTTTAAGATCCCGTTAGATCGCGGAGAATCTGAGATAAAGCTCTCAGTGACTGGTTCCAATGTTCCTTGAAACAAATTGGAAAATATAGCCAATTTTTCAGGCTCCTCGTTTCAAGAGTCATTTCCTGTAAACGAGATACGAGAGTTGTGGGGCCCATCTCCGTCTATAGGCAAACGGATACTCAGATCACTGTCCTCCTCCGTTTGAGTAAAGTGCTGGTCGGATGGGGCTCCAGGGCTGGTTGGAACTATATGCTCGCTCAGACCGCTATCTTGTGCCCTATGAAGATGGCGCTGGTCGTTGACATATGTAATACCGCTCTTGTCAGTATGTCCCTCACTTGAAGGAGCTAATACCATCGGGGGCCTAATTCCCGACAACAAAGAGTGTACTTCCGGAATCAGAGGCGTTACCACTGTTTGGCCGTTTGGCTGAACAGGGCTGGCAGGCGAGTTTGCCTCTGCAAATAACATACCACTGTCGTCGGAGGCATTGAACCTCTCCTTAGCACGACAGCTATGTTCGAGCTCCCTCGGGGCTTCGTGAATTAGGGGTTCTCCTTTTTCACGTATCTGGCCTGCAGTAGGCCCCCTTGCATCAGCAAGGATCGGTGTGGTCGGGTTCCCCAAAACTAAATATGGGTTACCGAGAATGAAGTCGTAGGCCGGCTGAGCCGTTACAGCTGCCTTGATGGTGCCAGACACGAACCTACATTTCACCTCAATATTGGCTACCGGAAAGCACTGTGAAGTCCCTTTCCTTAAAACTCCACCAATATTCACTTTTTCCTTCGTCATCTGCCAGGGCTTCACCAGATGTCGGGCGACTATGCTGGGGTATGTAAGCCCGCTGTCAAATAAACATGTTGTCCCCGTCCCGTTCACTTCGGCTGGTCCGCTGTTGGAAAACAACTTCTCTGACTGGAAGGGTTTCCACTTCTTCCCTTGTTTCACCCTTACAGGCCTTAAACAAGCCACCTGATGAGCGGGTTGTTTGTTTGGGCACCGTGTTGTCCAATGAGAAGTAGTCCGACAGAACCTACAATATCTCTCATTATCTCCCCGGTTCCTGATGAGTTCATGAGAAGTCGGCCCCTGTGTTCTGTTAGGCAGCTGGGAGCGCATGTTATGACTGGGCGGGGGCTCCTTGCGAGACGGCCCTTGCTGCTGGTGAGCTGAAGAGGAAGGCGAATGCGATGAAGATGCTCCTTTGTCCGGGGCTGGCAGGTCAGGGTGTTTTCTTTTCTGGCCCAGTACTTCGGCCTGTGCCGTCTGGAACCTTTCAGCAAATAGAATAATCTGGTCCAGTTGCTGGGGGCCCTGCTCCGCCAGGTACTTCCTTAAGTCCGGAGACATGTTGGCCTTTATCTGTTCGCACAGGACTAATTCTTCCACTCCTTCAAAAGATTTAGCCAAACCCAACAACTCTCTCCAGCGAGTGAGGTAATTCCTCAGCCTCTCTGCGAACTGGGGAAAACTTTCTCCTTTCTCCAGTTGACTTTCCCGAAACATTGTTTGGCACTTCCGAGGAGTCCATTGGAATCGCTGTAACAGGGCGTTCCGCAGTGCCTCAAAGTTATTCTGGTCATCCACTAGCATCTTGCTATAGACTTCATACCCATGTCCTCTTAGTGATTGAGATAATTTGAGGCACCAAAGACTATCATCCAGCCCGTATGCCTTTGCCATCCGTTCAAATTTTTCTAAAAATACCTCAATTTTCTCATTTCCGTTAGGGAAAGAGTCCATCGGAAAATTCATGGCTGCCATCCGGGGCCCTCCATTTCCTGAGGTGTCTGTCGCCCCTGCTCCGGGAGAATCTCCGTTAGCCGAACTGCCTTCCGAAGATCGGTACTGCAGTTCCAGTGAACGCAGGGCAAGTTCATGCTGTCTCTCGGCTGCCTTCTCTGCTGCCTCCCTTTCTGCTTTTCTCTCCTCTGCCGCCGCAGCCCTTTCCTGCGCCTCCCTCTCTGCCTTTTTCTCCTCTGCCTGTCGGGCCTTCTCTTCTTTCTCCGCTTCCAATTTACGCAGGTCCATCTCTGCCAGTCGGGCCCTCTCTTCTTTCTCTGCTTCCAATTTACGCAGGTCTTTCTCCGCTTCCAATTTATGCAGGTCTTTCTCCGCTTCCCTTTTCTCTCTCTCCGTCTGCCGGTCCTGTTCCCTCATAATGTAAGCCCTAGTCTCGGCCTCATTCATCCCCATGCTTTTAGCTGCATCCTTCCATGCAGTAAGTAGCTTGACCAATTCAGCCATCTTACCTGACAAATCAGCAGTAACTCACCACAAGGGGAAATGACAAAAAAAAGGAACCAGAAAAATTTACTGTTACCTACTAGGAATATGCTGTCGCAAAAACCCGCACTCAGACTAGCACCAAGTCTGACTAATAACTTCCTGAAAAAAATTCAAGTTATCCAGC
This sequence comes from Oreohelix idahoensis, assembly GCA_024509875.1. NCBI lineage: Eukaryota > Metazoa > Mollusca > Gastropoda > Stylommatophora > Oreohelicidae > Oreohelix > Oreohelix idahoensis. Next base: position 206,441 of record JAMPIV010014709.1, on the reverse strand, counting down.
TACCCAAAACCCGAATTTACTTTCCTGTCAAGAAAAAATTCGATTAGCCATCAATTACCTCTAAGTCATAAACAACCTTACTACCACTATCATCTATACTAACTGGAACCTGTGGAAAAAAAACTTATAGCTGGATCAGTCTTAATATAGCTCAAGTCTAGGGGATTTATAAGAAATCTATTTCCAGAACTTTCTTCAGAGACAATCTATGAATCTAGAATTGATCCCAACAAAGATGATCCCAAGGACGACGCCACCCACTTTGTCACGAAATGGTTTTTGGACTAGAGACTGTCTACATATAGTGACAAGACAATAGTAAGAAGAAAGACTGAAAAGATAGATTTAGAAGAAAATGATAGTGAAATGTGAACAGTTGACACCATTGGCTCCGAGTTTAAGAACCGAGGTTGATTCTTTCCTCGCCACTTCGGACGTCTTATGTGCTATAGTTGTCAACGACCTCTAGCTACCCTAAGGGGATAAGGTTATATCAAGCTTCACAAACACCAAGATACAGACAACATATAGCTACTGTACTTAAAGGAAATGACTGATGCCAGCTACAATTTATACAAGTTTATTATACACCTATAAACAAACTCATATACCTGTCAAATACATAAAGTGCGAGGATGCACACCTGAAACAAAATCAAGCACAGTTAAAAATGCATCAACCCCAACCCTTCTCCCACAATTGCAACCTGTATGGAGAAAGAAGGTAAGGTTAACCGAAATGAACTACACTGCACTTGATGTCGCCTACACTCCAAACTAGCTGTTCTAAATTCTAACTCTAACTCTAAGTCCACTGATAGCTGGAATGAATACGAAGTGTCTACACAATCTCTGCACAGACTTCGGTTCTACACAGCCTATCCTGGAATCTCCTGAACACAACTAACTGCACCTCTAAACTTCAGCATCAGTCCTCTGCTATGATTCACCAAAACTAACAGTTCTGCCTATCTGTGCTGACTTCAGTAGAGAGAATGTTTACCCTCTCTCTCTCTCCACTAACTCTGGAATTGATGACTGAGGTTTAACAGAACCCCACTGGATTCTGGACTGGAACTGTAGCTGGCTTCTCCTAACACCTCTGAGGTTACCTGCCCGATTACCTATGACTGGGCAATGGGGCTATCGGCTTTATTATGGCCGTGAAGAAGCGAACATAAAATTACCACAACGCTGGCAGCATGCCAAATCTGCGTGTGTAATCGAATGAGCATCAGAGCTCAGGATTTATCCACAAAAATCCTATTCGCTGGAAAATGTCTTCCCCTGGCTGGGAAAACGTATTTTCTTCCTCTCCTTCCACACTGGCAATTCATGCGAGACTTTGGGTGTCTGCGAACGCCACCACTGTGCCGTGGGAGAAATTTTGTAGTATCAAAATTCTGCTCGTCCCCACAAAAAGCCGGTACCTGCTGTTCAGACGAAACAAAACAACAGCTAAACAAAACGTAATAAATCTATTTCTAATAACACCACCTCCCTGACTCTTCAACACGTTATGCACCTCCATACAAAAATCATGCCAACACCGTCCACTACTCTCCTGTTCCCTTCTCTACCTGAGCCTACAAAGTAAACATTGGCTAACCCAGATCGCTTGTTCTGCCTGACTAACTCCGAGCAACAACAATATTTTCACTGGCCCGTCTGGGCAGACGTACTGTGGCCTACTTCTTACGCTGACACTAATGCCGCAAATTATTAACACAAAATAAAACTAGCCCTCTTTAGGAATTCCTAAAATTCCCGTCAGTATGATTAATCACCTCAAAATTTAAATAAAGTATTATTCCCTTAACAGAAATAAATTTCATCTCCATCTTCTGAATACACATAATAACAATGCACAATCAATAACATATAACCCTGTTTACGCTAGCATCTACATGCCGTCAAAAGTTATACATAATGGTTATCAATTAAATCTCAGTAGTTACAAACACGTGGTTACAATTTTATGACCGCGTGCTTCTCTCCCCCTCGTCCCTCTGAACATCGTATCAATAAATATACCGTAACCAACGCGCTAACGTGCTTTACAAATTACGCCTCTTTCACTCCCGTCCACAGATAGATGTGTACTATAATATAAATAACATGCAGCAATACATTCTCAATAAAATCCCAAATACACACGCTCCCGTCATTCTGTAAATTCATAAACCAGAGATGCGGGTTTCTCTCCCGACCTACTTTGCAATAATACAAAGCGGTGATATCTCAACTTTTAAACCATGCCGCTATTCCTTCAACAAGGAATTAAATGGACCTATAAAGTTTCTCAAGTCTATCACTAAGATCGTATTTGATGGCTCTGGCTTTAAGAATTAACATTAAACTTAAACTGCCCAAGAAACTTAAATGATCGGCTAGGACTAGAAAAATTAAATAAAGTCCTCACGCAAAAATTCATGCTTACCAAATCTCGAATGTCCAACTGAAGGCAATCGACTTGACTCTGGCACCCGGCTTTGGCAATTAATTTTTAGAGACCGAACTTATGAAGTTCGGGCGTATTTATTCTCAAGCCCCCACGCGCCGACTTCATGACGTCATATGCGCGGCGTGGTTCTAAAGCCAATGGGAGCTCTGCATTTCAACTGCAGTTAGCTCTCAGCCAATCAGAACCTTAGATCATGCTGATGCAACGTACATGAGTTTTAGACAAAGAAACGGGATTAAGCCTAGCCCTCTAGTGGCAATGAAACAAAAATGGCCAAAATATATATATAAAAAATCCCGAAAAATGTGTCTAGCTGCATGCCTATCTTTAAAAAAAGACAATCTGGTGCCAATCCTGATCTAGCATCTATAATCTTTCTTCTAGAAAAATACTGTCTAATTCCCTACACCCCCATTCTAAACACATAAAGAAGAACCATAAAGCAGATGAGATCAAACTCCCTCGTGATCTCATCTTGAAAAAACGTAAATAATAGAAGGAGAAGAACCATGGAGAAGGATTTTTCTGTAATCCCTCCTAGAAATAGTGAACAAAATGCAAGGAGGAAAAGACATGGGCCATTTGAAAGACAGAATCTCAGTACTCTCATCACAATGAGGTGGTAGTAAATACAAACTTTCCAGTTTACTAACTTACAAAAAAAAATTAAGATGAAGAATATTTTAATTGTGGCATAGGCAGTTACAATGGCCATAATGGAATTATTTTGAAGATATTAACGATATTGATTAAAGATGATGTGGTCGGTTATGTATAAAACAGACAGCAAAAGACATAATACACTGTAATGAAAAAACGTGTACTAATTAACGTGTTCTTATTGCTCCACCATCAGTAGTATTGCCTTGTGGTATGGTTCTTGTTCTCTCGTCTCGTTTACTGTACCACTCTGATACTGTCTGCTCCTGTATCTCACTTACTCGTTTGTCTGTTCTTCTTCAAGTACCATGCCTGGTGGTGTTGGTGATAATGTCTTTCCACAACTTCCTGTCTCCAGCACTGTTTATTAACAAATTATGTTTGTTAATTTTTGTCCATGCCATGATGTTACTGTCCAGTATCTTCTCTCTTTGTCATCTTCAGTCTCTTTTTTCCTTCAGACCTATCTGTTCTTCTTTTTCTTTGATCCATAACCGCCAACCGTCAAAGCAGTCAGCGGCCATCACGCCTGGTGGCGTCTTGTAGGGCAGCAACAAATTGATTCCACTTTGCTCGGTCGGCGGCCATCCTTCGTACAGTGCCCCAACTGTGGTTCATTCTTTGCATCTCAGCTTCCACAGTTCTCCGCCAAGTTGTTTTTGGTCGGCCTCTCTTTCGCTTTCCCTCGGGGGTCCATAGCATAGCTGTTCTTGTGATGGTATCAGGGTCCCTTCTGAGGACATGGCCAACCCAACTCCAGCGTCTGCCAGCTATGATGGTGTGCATGTTCTCCTCGTTACTCCGAATAAGTAGTTCTTGGTTGCTGATGGTGTTTGGCCAAAAGATTCGGAGAATTTTCCTTAGGCAGATTGTGTGGAAGGAGGACAGTTTCGACATTTCCTTCTCTGTTACTCTCCAACATTCTGCACCATAGAGAAGCACAGAAAGTACACAGCTCTCATACAGTCTTAATTTGGTGTTTGTGCTGTACTGGGAAGACTTCCAAATGTTGTTGAGAACAGCAAAGGCTGTTCTCGCTTTATTCATTCTGTTGTTAATGTCCTTGCTTGTTCCGCCGTCAGGTGTTACTATGCTTCCTAGGTAAGTAAATGTGTCTGTCTGTTCTAACTTCTGGTTCCTTACTGTTATTGGCTCAGGATTGCCCACATTTAGTGTCATGACCTCTGTCTTCTTCAAATTGATGTTCAGGCCAACCTGCTGGCCATACTTATTCAGTCTATCGGTTTTGTCTTGAATGTGTTGGTGTGAATGCGCAAGTAGTGCAATGTCATCTGCATATTCCAAATCTTCCAGTGTAGAAAACGTTGTCCATCTAATTCCTCTTGGACTGCCCTCTGTTGTCTGGCGCATCACCCAATCTATGACTGTCAAAAATAATGTTGTTGATAAGGGGCATCCCTGTCGTACTCCTGTTTTCACTTCGAAAGTTACATTACTCGATCCAACACTGCACGTAAAGTTAGAATAGAGGCTTTTTATAATGGAAACAATGCGGCTGGGAATTCCATAAGCTCTCAGAATTTTCCATAGGCTGTCCTTGTGTATGCTGTCGAAAGCCTTTTCAAAATCAACAAAGTTAATGTATAGCTGTCTCTGCCATTCTGAGCACTGCTCTATAATGTTCCTGAGGGCAAATATATGATCTGCACATCTTCTGTTCTTTCTGAAGCCCGCTTGTTCTTTCCTCAGTTTATGGTCAACTGCTTTTGAAATTCTCTGGATGATTATCCTGCCTAGTATTTTGCTGGGAACTGAGAGGAGGGTAATTCCTCTCCAGTTGTTGCAGTCTGCAAGGTCGCCCTTCTTGGGCAATTTGACAATTATTCCTTTACTCCACTCTGTTGGTGTTGTCTCAGTTTCCCAGACTTGTGCAAATAGTGGTTCTAATAGTTCTGCTGCTAGTTCAGGGTCTGTCTTGAATAGCTCAGCATTCAGACTGTCGTGACCAGGCGCTTTTCCATTTTTTAGCCCTTTGATAGCTGTGATAATTTCTTCTTTTTGTGGAATGTCTGTATTTACGTCTCAGTCACTTTCAGCCTCAGGAACATTCAGCTGAGTCTCTGGTGGTTCCTTATTCAGTGTTTCTCTGAAGTGCTCTGCCCATCTTGTTTCCTGCCCCTGTGCTGTGGTGATAAGATTTCCTTGCTTGTCTCTTACTAACGTTATGTTGTTTGCACCTCGTTTTCCACTAATAGCTTTAGTTATTTTATAAACTGTGCTTTGTTCATTTCTCAGTGCTGCCTCTTCTGCCTGTCTTGCAAGGTCATCCAGAAATGTCCTTTTGTTAGCACGGGTTTGACGTTTTACTTCCTTGTCCAGCTGACTGTACTGTTCACTATATATTGTCTTTAACCTGGGAGACTTAGCTTCTGTTTTCTTTCTTTTCATTTTCTTTCTCTTCGCTATGGTGTTCAGCGTTTCTGGTGTTATCCAGTCTTGGCTCTTTCTTTCCTGGAATCCCAAGCATGACTTGCTGCTTTCTTTGTATATTGTTGAGATGGTGTTGAATTTCTGGTCCACATCGTCGGTCTCTATTCTTTTCTGGCTTTTGGTAATCAGATATCGTCTCTTTACGTCGACCACGAACGCTTTTCTGGTGAGGGGGTCCTTAAGTTTCGTGATGTTATATCTTTTCTGTTTGATTGCAACTGGTCCAGCAGCTCTGAGTTTCACTTTCAGTCTTGCTACTACTAGGTGATGATCACTTCCCACATCTGCGCCTCTTCTTACTTTCATGTCTTGTAGTGCATGTCTCCATCTGCCATTGATCATTATGTGATCTATCTGGTTTTTGTCTCGTCCGTTTGGTGATTCCCATGTTAACTTGTGCACTTCTTTGTGTTGAAAAAGTGTTCCTCCAATGACCAGGTTGTTAATACTGCAGAAGCTTATTAATTTGTCCCCATTCTCATTTACTGTTCCACTGCCGCATTTCCCCATTACTCTTTCGTTATAATTATTGTGTGTTCCAACTTTCGCATTGAGGTCTCCCATTACTATAACAAGATCGTACCTGGGTACAGTTTCCATTTCCTTTTGTACCTGTTGATAGAACTCGTCCTTGATCGCTGTCGTTTGTTGGTGCATAGCATTGTATAATTGTGGTGTTGGTGAATCTCCCTCTCAGTCTTGCTCTTATTAGTCTGTTGTTAATGGGTTTCCATTCCAGTAGAGACCTTTCCATTCCTTTCTTAAGGATAATGGCTACACCTTCGTTGTGCTGACCGTCCTCTCTACCAGAATAAAGTACTGTTTCCCCTGTAGCTGTTTTTATTCTCCCCATCCCTGTCCATCTGCTCTCGCTTATTCCCAGGATATGTAGTTTGTAATTCCTCATCTCTGCTGTGATCTGTCTCAGCTTTCCTGCCTCATTCATAGTTCTGACATTCCAAAAACCAATTCTGGTTTCGTGTTTTGCGGTCTGGGCATCCATTTTCATGCCAGTGGCTTCCTTTCGGCTTTCACCACTGTCAGTCATACGAGCCTGAGACTCCGGATGTCTGTCCCGCATCAAAGTATTTTCATTTATTGCTGTTTCCGTAACGTGTGCGATTTTTTTACACAGACAGGGGTGTCGGCCCTGTGCTAAAACCCCCAACCTGGAGGACCAGGGTACCAGCTTTTGTCTGACCCCTACTCACGCAGACCAGTCCAGCATGGTTGAACTTACCAGGAGTAAAACTCCCACTGGCATAGCTCTGGGGATTGTCAGGGTACACAAGCTGACATACCGCTACAAGGTATAGGTACCATTGATGGCAGAGACCTACCTGTTGTCAGGATATATTCCAACTTTCTCATAGCAAGCTCAAAGAAAGTGGATTACTTTCTTCTGTGAAGAGTACATCAAGCTTCCTTTTATGCATTGACCTGTTACAGGACATCCTGATTACTCTTTTTAGCTGTCCATGGTATTTATAACATTCTTCTATAAAGCCCGTCTCTACCGCCAGTGGTGCTTTTCCTATTTGTTTACTAATTGTCCATGACTCACTTCTGTATATCACGAAGTTTGTCATGTGCAGAACATTAAATTTCTCCCTTTTCTTAAAAATTAGCTCAATTATATTTCTTTGTTATAATAGACTTTTATATGCACATAGACCTGCATATGTACAATGGTTTGGTTTAGTTTGGTTATTGCACACGGACAACTCCTTCAATATGTACATTGACTTGTATTTGCATTACTACATCTTTCAGGATTACTGGACGCCATCCACATCCATGCAGAGTGCCATCATCATTCTTATCGAGCAGATTGTCAATGCCCTTGGCTCAGAGTTCCGCATTTACCTGCCTCTTATAATTCCTCAGATTCTGAGAGTCTTCATGCATGATACAAGTGAAAATAAAATTGTCACATCCAAGGTTGTATTTATAATTTTGTTTCCTTTTTTTTTAAAAATAATGTGCAAGATGCTAGTTTCCTTTAATTTCTTTTAATATTTTTTTTCTATTGTTCTCTCTTGTTACTTTAAAAAAGTTTACATTTAGTTACATTTAACAATTTGTTTATACATTTACTTGTTTGTAGATCCTCTGACTTCTGCCTGCACTAAAGTATAGTTGCAGAATCTAAAACTTGTCTGTTCATTGCAATTTAGACCTGTTTTTTAGTTACTTGATCAGAGACTGGTCTGTCCGCTACATTTAATTTTGTTTTAAAAACAAATTTTGCCTTGTTTTGGCAAGGCTTGTCGCATACATCCTAGGTTCTTCTGTTATAGGATGTCTGCCTAAATATAAATGACACTTTGGCCTTGTGTTTTAATGCTACCCACAATATATCCTAATGGAAATGACAGATCCTTTTTCTAAGTTGAACAGAGTGCATCTCAATAAAAAAAAAATTATTTAGTTGACAGTTGTTTTGACTTGCTGATGTGATATCAGATCACCATCTTCTGTTTGCCAAAATAACATTAAAACTCAAGAAATTTACAACAGTACATAGGTATAGACAGCAGCATAAAGTGGGATATCTAAGAAATCAGGAAATAAGATAACAATTGTCAATCATGGTATCCAACAAACACCAAGTACTCCAACAGCTGGATGATGTAGCAGTTTTGCAAGACCACTGGCAACAGATAAAAGAATATATGGAACGAGACAAGTGGAGAGGGACTGGGAGAAAGAGAACATCAGCACAAAGCATCGATAACAACAGAAACCATAAACAAGATAGAAGACAGGAAAATCAAGAAAACAAATTTAAACAGAAGCAAAACCAGAAGCTCCAAAGTCAAGGCTCATGAAGTGTGCATAGAACCAAACAAAGAAGTAAGAAGAAACATCAGAAGAGACAAGAGGAAATATATGGAAGAGTTGGCAAGGGAAGCAGAGAAAGCTGCAGCCAAAAGAAATATGAGGGACCTGTACAACAATACAAAAAGCTAACGGAAATATAAGCAAGAAAATGGCTTCATCAAAGGTCATCATCATCATCATGTGACATATTCTCTCCAGAACATTGTCTCCATAACGGCTGCTCTGAACGCATCACGTTTTTTGGCAAGTCAACCTGCATCTTCCAAAGACACGTTCAGACTCTGTGATGTCCTGGATCCATCGTCGTCTAGGTCGTCCCCTTCCCCTTTTTCCAGGGACTATGCCTTCCATTACCAATTTTTCCAGACTATTATGTCTTTTTATATGACAGAAGAATTTCAGCTTCCTTATTGCGATTGTATTTAGGAGCCAATTTTCCTCTACATTTAGTGAGTGCAGTACTTCTCTGTTGGTCTTTTTTTCTGTCCAAAGTATTCTCAACATCCTTCTGTAGCATTTCATTTCGAATGACGTCATCTTTTTTGCAACTGTTTTATTGAGTGTCCATGTCTCGAAGCCGTTTGTTGCTACTAGGAATATACATGATCTGATCAGTTGTAACTTAGTTTCTTTGCTTGTGCCTTGCCATAGATTTTTCATCTGTATTAGTTTGTGTGAGGCAATTGCAAGTCTTCTTTTAATTTCTACTGCACAGTCACCAGAGCTGTTGATTGATCCTAAGTATTCGAATTCGTTAACACCTTCCAGTTCTTCGTTATCAATTTCAATTTCTGGTTTGATCTTTACTTTGTCTGTTGTCAATACTTTGGTCTTCTTGGTGTTTAGGTATAGATTCTGGGCCTCGCTGTAATTTTTGGTTGACAGAATTAATTGTTCAAGTCCTTCTTTGTTGGTCGATGGGAGGACTGTGTCATCAAAGGTAAGAATGGAAAATTGCTTAGTAATATACATGACCAAATGAAGAGATGGACAAAACATTTTAAGGAATTTCTCAATAGACCAGCTCCAACTAATCCCCAGACATCCAGCCAGCAGAAGATGAGCTACAAATCAATTGTGAACGACCAAGTAAAGAAGAAATAAAGAAAGCCATAAAGTTTCTGAAAGATGGAATAGCAGCTAGTCCAGATGGCATTCCAGCAGAGGCCATCAAAACAGCTATTGATACCTCTACAGAGATATTATACAAACTACTTGGCAAAGTCTAGGAGAGGGAAGAAATACCAGCAGAATGGAAGGAAGGTTATCTGGTCAAGTTGCCTAAGAAAGGAAATTTACGAGAGTGCACAAATATAGAGGAATAATGTTACTATCAGTGCCATGAGAAGTATTAAGCAGAATCATCCTTGAGAGATTAAAAGAGTCCATAGACAAGAAACTGAGAGATGAACAAGCAGGTTTTCGACAAAACAGATCCTGTACAGACCAGGTAGCCACATTGAGAATAATAGTTGAACAAAGTCTGGACTGGAATTCACCTCTATACATTTATTTGTGGACTTTGAAAAGGCATATGACCGTCTTCTTCTTCTTCTTCCGTCCTTAGCCACCAACCGTCAAAGCAGTCAGTGGCCATTACGCCTAGTGGCGTCTTAGGGCAACAGCAGATAGGTTTTCTTTGCCATTGTTTCCCATCACGCCTGGTGGCGTCTTTAGGGCAACGGCAAATCAACCCATTTGCTGTTGTTTCTGTAATCGAAGTGACTGGCAAACGGGTGATATGACCGTGAAGACAGAGAATCCATTTGGAAATTGATGAGGCATTATGGAGTTCCCATGAAAATCGGTACTTTATTGACTTTTTCCCATAGCAGCCTATTATTATGTTTTATTATTATGCTTCATTAGCTAAATCTGTTACACGTTATACTGGTTCAGTTACTGATTGTTTTTGTTTGTTATCTATATATTTGTTTCCATTGTTCCGCCAGGTGATTCAGCTGTGGTACATTATAGCTTATTTGTTTTCAATTATATTTCAACAGCTGCTGAAAGCTTTGGAGATGTTTGATGGAAATCTGGATGATTATTTGCATCTACTTCTTCCTCCTGTCGTCAAGCTGTTTGATAATCCAGAGAATCCTATTCACATTAGAAGGTTGGTATTTGCAGTTTGTTGACACATATTGCCCTGAATGTTAAATAGGTCTAGTATACTTTCTGTCCCAGTTATACATATATTAGTTCATGCATATTCACAACAGAAGTAATTAATTGTGTCAGACATATGCATACAATACTTTCAACTCCCTGTGATGCAGATGTCTTCATTTAGGTTTCTTGAAGTCTTTTAGTAATGGGTGTGTCACTATTGTCCTTCCTGCTATCTTATTCTGTCTCCTCATGTTTTGGGTTGTTGTTGTTTTGAAAAGGTGATGGGTGGAGATCGGGCACTTAACAGCTGACCATTATTGCCTCTTCTCATTCCATCTTGGTCTACTCTGTTAAGCCTGAAAATTGGTTATAATTGGGGTATTTAGTGTCATTTTATTTACTAATTTTGTATTAACTCTTACTATCCGGCAAGCCCCGTGAAGTGGCGCGGGTTTAGTACCAATTTTACGGCTCGCCAGTTCAAGTGGCGCGCGACGGTAACGATAGCTAAACTAGTGCGTAAAAACGCGGTTTTAGCTCCCGTATAGTAAGAGTTAAGTTTAAATAACTATTTTGGGGTTTTCCTGTATTTGTTTTAATTCTGGGGATTCCAGATTAAAGGCAGCTAGCTAATGATCTCCTGACTGATTAGTAGACTTCTTCGTTGTGATTGGTAGACTTACTTCTTCATTGTGATTGGTAGATTTGTTTCCTCATTGTGATTGGTAGACTTATTTCCTCATTGTGATTGGTAGACTTATTTCCTCATTGTGCTTGATAGGCTTATTTCCTCATTGTATTTGGTAGACTTATTTCCTCATTGTGATTGATAGACTTATTTCCTCCGTGTGATTGGTAGACTTATTTCCTCATTGTGATTGGTAGACTTCTTCATTGTTTATTTTGATTAGCATCCTGTCGTACTATTTACTCTCTACAAGCACTCTTTTATGAATTGTTTTTTTCTTTGGTCATAATTTTAAAATTTGAACTGTTTAGTATCATCTTATCCTAAAATCGTATAGCTCTGGAGGTATAAAGAAATTATAATATCTTATCATTGAATCCTATAGCTGTGGAAATATGAACAAATTATAATACTTTATGTTAAAACTCTTTAGTTCTAGAAATGTGAACAAGTTCTAATACTTCTCTCGATATCTCTCTGTCGTAACTCATTTATGTATTTTTTTTAACTTTTTGACTATAATTTTGAAAAGTGAACCATTGTAGCGTCATTTCCTAAAATCTTATAACACTAGAAGTATGAATAAATTAGTTTCTATCCTAAAATTCCTTACAATTTAGTTCTAAAAATATGAATAGTTATAATATGTGTTCGTATTCCTGTATTTTCAACAGGAGTGCTCTAGAAACAATCGACAGACTGACAGATTCTCTGGACCTCTCAGATTATGCCTCACGTATCATCCACCCCCTTGTACGCACCATGGACACAACACCAACCCTTCACACCACATGTATGGATACTCTGTGTACGCTGGTCATTCAGCTCAACTACAAGTTTACAATTTTCATTCCTATGGTGACCAAAGTGATGAGCCGTCATAAGATTCAGCACCAGAGGTTTCATGTCCTCATGACTAGAATCCTGAAGGTGAGGCTCACAGTGCATTTCAGGTCATTGAGATTCTATGCAGAAGGCACCAGATCAGAGACATGAGAGGTATGCACAGAAAAATGGCAGGCATTTAGGAAGGCTTGAGAGATGATGCTGAAGAAAATTGTTTATATTCAGTGGCATCCGCACAAGCCTGTATAATACAGCTCGGGCGTTGGCGTAGCTGGAGAGTCCTTTTTAGGGCTTTATGCTACCAGATAGATAATGGTGGTCCTTTTCAGGACTTAGTATCTACCAACGCTGATCGGGTTAGCAGTCAACAGAGTTGACTTTTTTTTGGGATGGTAAGTGCGCTCTGATATAACCAAATAGGTTGAAAGGAACGCCAGAAGGCGGCAAAAACCGAACCAAATAAAAAAAAAGCCTATGTATCAAGTAGCATTTAAAGGTAATGGTGGTCCCATAGCTGATACTGCTGTAGGGGAGTGAAGTGTTAGCGATTTCACTATACTAAGTCACAGCTTTATGAGGTAGGATTGACCTATAATTATCTTCCTTGCTGCTTTTGCCTTTGCTAAGTTAAGCATTTACAGCTGGGTAGGCTGGAGCATGATGCTACAAGGTTTCAAACCTAGTACCATTGCTTTGAGAAGGTCATGATCTAACCACTCTGCCACTCAATTTTGAAGTCAGCATTTGATAAAATGAAAAGTATTTTATGCCACACATCTTTGTCAATGGAAGTAAGAAAAAAGTTCTTCAGTGTAATACATGGTGAAATGATACAGAGTGAATCATGAACAATTAGAAGATAAGCAGGAAATACCCTGGAGGCCACAAAGATGTGGTTTTACAAAAGGTTAAGAATACTTGCTTAGCAAAAAAGAGTAAAGAGGATGTCTTAACTCTTAGTATACGAGCTCAAAAACCATGTTTTTACGAGCTAATTTCAAAGAGTACATTTTTAGACATGACTACATTTACAAGTTTTGCATAAAAAAATTTATTTATAAAGATAACATAAAGTGTTATATATCAAAATGTGAAGAAATGAAACCCCTATATCATGCACTTAACTAAATTGTTCAGTGGTTCTAAACATGCATTCACCATATACAGCAATGAGTGCAGACAAATTTTAAAATTAAAAAAATTTAAATTCAAATTGTACTTATCAATATGTGTAATTAATCCTGGTAAACGTCAACCCTTGAAACTACTTTTATTTTAAATTACATCCATTTTCACATAATGTACAAAAGTTGCAGTTGTTTCTGAGCACAAATAACGTTTTTATAACAATTTGAAATCTTTTGGTAATTTAGACAAACTGCACAAATATTTTAATCCTATGTTTACAGACATGACTACCAGTACTGATTTTGCATTAAATACTTTATTTATAATAACATAAAGGGTTATATATCAAAATGTAGAAAAGTGAAACTCCTTTGACATGCACCTAACTGAATGGTTCAGTGGTTTTAAACATGCATGCAACATATAGATTAATGAATGAAAAAAAATTTTTAATGTAAAAAAATGAAAAACAGTTTGTACTTATCACTATATGTAATTACCTCTACACCTCACGGTAGAAGGAGAACGACTAAGTAAGTAAGTACTATGTGTAATTAATTCTGGTAACTTCAACCCATAAAACTACTTTTATTTTAAACTACAGCCATTTTCACATAATGTAGGAAAGTTGCAGTTGTTTCTGAGCACAAATAAAGTTTTTATAACAATCTGAAATTTTTTGGTATATTCAGACAAAGCGCAAAAATATTTTAGCTTATATTTAGACATGACTACCGTTACTGAATTTGCATTAAATAATTTATTTATAATGATAACATAAAATGTTATATATTAAAATGTGGAGAAAAGAAACCCTTTTGACATGCATCTAACTGAAATGTTGAATGATTTTAAACATGCAACATGCCTATACAGTACAGAGTGCAGGAAAGTTTAAATATTTAAAAATTTGAAAAAGAGTTGTACTTACCCACAAAAATAATCCAATTTGAAGCCAGAAACTCCTAAAACTACTTCCATTTGAAAGTACACTCACACAATGTAGAAAAGTTTCAGCTGCTTCTTTTCATAAATACTGACACAGGGTATTTTGTATTAAATACACATATGCCTTAGTCCTCAAAAATACTACACACGAGAGAGAGAGAGAGGTGGAGTGGAACACATTTAAGTAATAACGAACACTAGCAATGTTCCCAACTCTGTCTAATGTATTCAGATAATTATCACCACAAAATCACAACAATATATGTAGTTAGCGAAGTGTAACACATTGATGAAAATCTCAGATAACCGAATGCCTTATCTTCTCACAACTAAATATCCTCTTGCATTCGACAATACGAGTCGGCCATCATCACCCCAAAACCTCCTCGCTCGCTTTTCCTCTCTCTTCTTCACTGCCCAATCAGAACGCCCCTTGCATTCACCCCTGACCTGCTGACCTCGCAGTTTCGTGTTGTTAAGTTAAGTGTATGAGAACACCTCTCACACCCGACTGACATTATGTACCCGCCCCCAGCGGAGCACCGCCAGTCCACAGCTGTGTTAATCACACTGTGACATCTACCCCCCCCCCCCCCGGGAAAAAAAAAACAAAGTTTTTTCTTTTTTTCTTTTGGAAGGCGGCTGGGCGCACTCCAAACACCCAAAATCCGGCTTTTGAGCCAAGTATACATTCATATCCTTCTTGTCTTCACATATCTTGCATACTCACTTAAACATCGTGTGGGGGGAAAACCCAAGAAAAAAAACAATCATTCTACAAACGAGACAGAGTGTCAGCTACAACGTTGAGCTTACCCTCTAGGGGTAAAACAGTAAATTTGTACTGCTGCAGTAAGAGAGCCCAACGAGTTAATTTCGAGCTTGTCGATTTCGACGACTGTAAAAATGAGAGTGGTCGATGGTCTGTCTGTAATACAAAATGTGCACCTATCAAATATCGGGACAACTTTGAAACTGCCCACACAATTGCCAAGCACTCCCTTTCAATCGTGGAGTACCTAGTCTCAGCCGGCAACAGCTTCCGACTCACATACATCACTGGATGTAAGGTACTCTGGTGGTCTTGCATTAAACAAGCTCCAATTCCTACAGAAGATGCGTCTGTCTGCAAAACAAAGGGTTTGTGTAAATCTGGCATCAGTAAGATGGGTTTCCTAGAGAACACCCTCTTGATTCTAGATAAGGCTATCTCACAATCTTGTGTCCACACGACCCTATTAGGCATCCCCTTACTCGTTAGCGAGGTAAGTGTAGCTGCAATGGAAGAGAACTGAGGGATGAACTTGTGATAAAAATTCACAAGTCCAATTAGACTTTTCACTTGCTTTTTTGTTTTAGGTGTCTGCAACTGTAAAATCTTTGTAACTGTTACATCTTCCGGTTTCAGGTGCTTATGACCTACAGTATGTCCTAAGAAACTTAACTCTTTAAAACCTATGCAAACTTTACTCGGCCGTGCCGTTAAATTATGCTGCCTTAGACACTGCAATAGGGAAGATAACCCCATCATGTGATCCTCCCATGACTCATGAAACAAACATATATCGTCGATATATGTAATAATATCTGAACGATGTCCTAACAATCTTCTCATCATTCTCACAAATGTGGCGGGCGCGTTCACTAAGCCAAAGCACATGACATTGAACTGAAACAATCCTTTGGGGGTACTAAATGCAGTTAGAGGTTTTGCAGCCTCCACAAGGGGTACCTGCCAATAGCCTCTAGACAGATCTAATTTGCTGAAATATGTAGCGTGGGTGAGTTGTGTTAACAGATCTTCCTGATTAGGTATTGGTTCAGCGTCAACGACGGTGATGCTGTTCAATCTCCGAAAGTCAATGCATATACGAAGAGATCCGTTCTTCTTGCGAACCACAACCATTGGAAAAGAATATGGTGAATCAGACGGAGAAATGATCCCCAGTCGTTGCATGTCACCAATTTCTCTCTCGACAGCTGATTTGAAATGCATGGGCAATGGATACGGTTTTACCCTAATAGGCTGATCACATGTCAGAGTGATATCATGAGAAATCAGGTCTGTCCGTCCTGGCAGATCTGTGAGGACATCCTTAAACTCCGCTAATATAATCTGTACTTCTGACTTTTGTTCTACTGTTAGGTCATCCCCGATTCGCACCATATTCCATGACTCCGAAGGAACCAGGGGTACGAGGGATAACTGGATATTCCCTTCACCTTTTTCATCTCCCGTGTCATCAATGACTGCCGTACATACCACTGTTGCTTCAGTCTGTGCTGCCCTTGTGACTGCTTTCAACGACTTGGGTCGTTCTACATATGGCCTCAGCATATTCACATGAAATACCTTCTCCTTATTTCGGACCGAAATTAGGTAATCGACATCTGTCATTTTTTTAACCACCTTGAATGGTCCTTGCCACGTAATGCTCAAGCGATCCTCTTTAGCTGGTAAAAGTAGCCAAACTTCCTCACCTGGAACCAGGGATACTAGTTTGGAGTTCCGATTTGCGTACTTCCGATACCGTGCTAACGACCCCGCCAAACAATCACGTGCCACCAAACAAGATTTTACAATACGTTCTCTGAGGCTCACTACATACTCATAACTCGTAACTGAGGTGCTATTTGCACATTTTCCATTTAATAAATCCTTCAATATGTGCATCGGCCCCCTTGGGTTTGCCCCATACAGTAATTCGAAAGGGGAAAATCCTGTACTCTCTTGGGGAGCCTCCCTATAGGCAAACAGAACCGCTGGGAGTAACCTATCCCATTCTTGTGGAGATTCTGCGGTCACTTTTGCCAGCATGTGTTTTAACGCACCATTAAAACGCTCGCAAACTCCGTTTGACTGTGGGTGATATGGACTCGTGAATGTTTGGGCAATACCCAACAGCCCAGTGATTTCTGACATCTCCTTCGAAATGAACTGACGGCCCCTATCCGATAATATCTCTTCCGGAAATCCAAACCTGTAAAACAACATCTGCAAAGCCTCTGCGACTGCTTGTGAAGTAATACTCTTCATCGGCACCGCCTCCGGCCACCTGGTGCACAAATCTACCATCGTTAAAATGAAACGATATCCCCTGTCTGAAGTGACCGAGAGGGGGCCTATAATATCAATCGCTACTTTCTGGAAAGGTCGTACTGACAAGTCTGTAACCTGCACTGGAGCTTTGGGAGTTCTGCCTTTATGCCTCATCTGTTGGCATATCTTGCAGGACCTACAATATAGTTTAATGTCCTTGCTAAACAATGGCCAATAGAATTGTGACAGCACCCTCTGGCGCGTTCGAGCCACACCCATGTGTCCCGCGAAAGGAGAGTCATGTGCTACCTCTGACACTTTTGCTCTAAAACTACACGGTACCACCACTTGGCACTGAGTTTGTACTCCCTTAGCAAAACACCTAGTGAGAACATTATTCTTGAGCTCGAACCAATGTCTGGCCAGCTTCGTGCACTTTACATCACCCCTCTCGGCAAAGTTGTAAAATTTACGCAATGATCCGTCTGACCGTTGGTGCTGGATAAAGTCCGACACCTGTGTATCCTGACTTCCAGTGACCAATTCCGATGTCTTAGCTTCATGATGCGTCGCTTCTAATGCGTCATCTGCCTTTGACTGCGTCCTAGTAATCACCGCATTGGCCATAAGCACACGATTGTCCATCCATTTCCTAATGTCCATCTGAGTACATTCCTGCACACCTTGCACGTTACCCACAATCAAATCCGCTATCGGTGCTTCGAGTACGCAGGCCTGTACTCTACCAGATATGAAGGGTGTGTCCACCTCAATAATGGCAAGAGGGTAATACTCAATGTTACCCCCGAAAGTGACACATCTTGCTGTCTTACCTATCAAGCATGAGTCGTCAATGCAGGATCTACGCACTCCTATAGTTGTGCAGCCCGTGTCTCTCAACACAGACACTTCCTGCTTTTGCACAAATCCTGGATGCAATTCCAAATGACCATTTTCTTCAAGAGAAGAGAGACAAGGCAGAGTGTGACCACAGATAAGCATAGGCTTACCGTCTGGTTCAAATAATGGCCTACACCCTTCGCAATTCTCATTGTTAAAGGTTTCTAATATGCAAGCCGAATTCGCTCGTTCTGAATTATTAGCACAGACCTTTGCCACGTGTCCTGTTCCATTACAAAGACTACAGTGTAGCTGAGTATTGCTATCCTTTTTCGGACTATTGTTTGGAGAGTGTCTGACTACTCGGTCTGACTCCTTTTTCTCAAAGGATTTGTTTCTTTGGTAAGGTGAGCTTTTGCGAAATCGTCTTTGTTCCTGCTCGTTTGGCGCATCTATCTGGATCTGATTCCGCTGGTACTTATCCTGTCTGTCTCCAGTATATCTGTATTGATTTCTATCAGATTGATAGTTAAATTTCTTCCTCTGTGATCTATGGTCCCGATAATTGTCATACCGTGCAGGAGATCTGTCTCCTCGAAAGTAGGGTCTATCATAATTAAATCTTCTGGGGCCAAATCTATCGGCACTCTTCGATCTATGTTGATTGTAAGGTTTTCTAGTAATCTTTCCTATACTCGCTGAGAAAGTCGCAGAGATACTCTCCCTGTGTATGACCTTTCCTGGATGCGCGGTCACGTATTGGTGTCCTAATTCTGACATCGTACCGATGTTTTTGGGCTTGCGTTCCTGGAAAAACGCAATAAGCTCAGATGAACCCGATGACAATACCTTGTCCCGTAACATAAGGTCGAAAGCCCATCAAAGTCTTTAGTAATACCTTCCATCTCAATCCATCGATTTAATAGCTGAGTAATTTTCGCAATGAAATCCTCAAAATCCTGATTGACGTTTGGTCTCACATCTCGGAAACGAGCCCGATATCCTTCCGCCGTTAGACGAAATTTCCTTAACAACCTCTCCTTGACTATGTCATAATTTGCTCTGTCGGTTAAAGGGATACTATACACAGTTTCTAACGCAGATCCTGAAAGCAAATTTCCCAGCAGAACAAGCCATTCCTCCTTCTTTATCTTCCAAGCCAAAACTTCTCCTTCAAAACGTTCCAAATACACGTCCATACTGTCCAAATCTTGATTAAAATTGGGTAACCGTAGTCTATAGGGACGTGAGAATTCTTTCCCACCTGAATCCTGCTTCCTGGACTCATTATCTAGCTTCTTCAGATTTATTTCTCTGTCAGCTTCAATTTTCTTCAACTCTTTCTCTGCTTCTATCTTGAATTTGTCAGCTTCTATCTTCTTCATCTCTTTCTCTGCTTCTATCTTCAATTTCTGGAATTCTCTCTCCTCACACCGTTCCATTCTATCATTTTCCTGTTTTTCTTTCCATTTTTTTTCTGCCCATTCTTGTAGAGCAGGGCCTGTTAATGCTAGCTCTTTACCAACCTCAACAAATTCTAAGAGGCTAGCCATCGTAATATAATGTAATTAAATTACAATTTCTTAAAGCAGTACTCAATGTACAAAAAAAAAAATGCCTTTAGTATTCCCCACTGGAAAATTATCAGATATTGTACTAAAAAAAAGAATCAAAATTATATGTAATGCCTAGTCAGAAATACTGACTGTACCACTCAAATAGGTGTATTCAGTATAATGGTGTGAAGTTATTCAACAGCATAATTTGCTGTACCCATGACACCCATAATATTTAAGCAGTGAAACTAAACACCACTGCAATATATAATTAATGGCATATGTCACGTAGCGTTTAAAGGATAAGAGAATTATTTAGAGGAAATAATAGATCTGATGTGGAAGATTTGGCTCAAGGAATCCCTGCTGGGTTTTCCCACTTCCAAAGGGTGACGAAGAGGGTAAATTCTCCTAACTCGACAGGTCTGGAAAAGATTGTAAGGAGATATTTGGTCTCTCGCTACCGTCGTCCCCTTCTCAGTTATCTATTATTATTATTCTTTAAATTATATTATATTTTACGAGCCCCCCCTCCCTTATAAAGGAAGATAAACATAGACAATATTCAACATCTAATGGAAGGAACAAAGCGTGGGGTACAGTATATACACCCAATTGGTTTATTGCAATAAAGTGAATAGATGGTGAATGATAGTATTGTCGATGGAATTAGTGTCTGCTGTATGTATTATGTGTCTCACAATTCACGTGTTTTTCATCATGGATGACTAAACTTTGTGGCATTGATTAGGTGAGTTTCCTTTGTCGTGGACTTAGCTTTTCAGCCCCCGGCTGATAGTGAAGTGTGGTTAGTTCTCCGGTCTCCTGACGTTGCCCCGGTAGGTCTTGAATGGTTCGGATTTGCCTTCTCTGTGCTCGACTCCGTATTCTGCGCTGAGATTGGACTGTCGTGCAAGGCTCCACCATAGACTGAAGACAAATACGACGGCTTCATTAATTTTCTAGCTTTAGAAAGCAGTCTTTCCCTAAGCCGTCCCTCTGCCCGTCACCTCAGATTTTAGTCTCTAACATCATATGTCTAGAGTCTAATCTTGAATTCAAGTTTCTCCTGTCTGTCCTTTATTATATTTCTCTGCCCCAGTGGCAGTATTATAATTCTTTAGACTGATTTATCGTCAGCTTAACCCGATGAATTATTATAAATGTCAGTTAAACCCACCAAATTTATCATAGAAATGTCGGCAACAGTATTCTAGTTCTGTGCCTCTAGCCTAATCGTCATGTCATTATGATGAATTTAACAAATAATTGGACATCCGTGTTTTTAGAATTGTCTGACAACATTATCACACACTTCATGTCTGGTCGCATCGTCATATAATTTATAATGAATATATGTCACGGTCGGTCAACATTATCGTTACTATTAATTTCCGTTAGTCTAAACGTCGGGTCGAAAATAATCAAATAATATGGAAATTAATAGCTATATATATATATTCCCGTTATACATTATTATGAACATGTACATATCCCGTGGGATCATAAAATATACCCGATCACATGTGGCTGGATGTGATCGTAAAACAAAAATATGAATAAAGTAAACATACCAATCTTGCGTCGATTTTGCAAGGTACTACACATTTCATCACATTATATTCTAGCGAGATTTCACTTACCTACTCAAAGATGGACGCTAACCCGCAATTAGACACGTGGCTTCAGTGCTTTTAATGCGAGAATTCGCCGATAATTGGGTTAGACCTAGCTGTCTCAAGGGTTCCGGGCAAGTGAAGATTGCCCGTGTTTGGCGCACTTTTAGCGGGACATTTCCGCTTGGACACGTGATCCATAGCGTGCATCATGTGACATTAGCGTCAAATAAACGCTCCAATCAATAGCGTTAAAAGTCACGTGGGGTCTTCCTAAAGTGGCATAAACTGGTTTTATCAGCTTAAGCAGTCTTAAATTAAAACAGGTTCCTAGCTACCGAGGTCATTGGTCAACAATGACGTCGTATCTAAAAATAGCGAGAAAATACTGAATACTAGGAGAATTTCCGCAAGTGACACTTCCCGGGACTTTGCGATCATGCATTGAGGATGAGAAAAAAAAACGATGTCACGTAAATAATAAAAAAAATGAAGAGAAGATTGGGCAAGTTGTCACACAAGCCCCTCCTCAAGTTTGACGTTCCGTCCAACTCCTCTTGTCCTGTCTTCCTCTTCTTTTCCAGTTTCTCATATCTCCTCGGTTGCGTCCGGATGTCTGCTCAAAAAATCTGCCCCTATGTTGTTCTTCCCAGGTATGTATTCTATGTGAAAGGAATATGGCTGCAACAGGAGTGACCATCTCATAAGCCGGGCATTAAGGTTCTTCGACGCTGCAAGAAATATCAACGGTTGGTGATCACACTGCACCGTGAAATTTTTCCCGTATAAATATGGTTGAAACTTCTGCACAGCCCATATTAGCGACAGACATTCTCGTTCGATGGTAGAGTAGTTCTGTTCAGCAGGGTTCAATTTCCTACTAGCATATGCGATGGGGAATAGAGTTGCAGAAGGTCTATCACTAGGCTGCAGGAGAGTGGCTCCTATCCCTATATTGCTAGCATCTGTTCGCAGCGTAAAGTTCAGAGTTAAGTCAGGCAGTCGCAGAATTGGCCTAGCTGTGAGTTTCTCCTTCAGCAGCGTGTAGGCATTTTCGCACTCCGCTGTCCAGGTTACTTTGTCCGGGTTCCCATTCTTGGTTAATGCGGTCAATGGCGCACTCAGGGTATTAAAATCTTTAATATATCTCTGGTAGAAGCCACATAGAGACACAAATGACCTTACATCCTTTTTAGTCTGGGGTCGTGGGGCCCGCTGTAACTTCTCAATATTACGCGCATCTGGGAACATGCATCCATGCGAGATAGTGTGTCCCAGGAATTCTAGTTGCTCGCAGGCAATTTGACATTTTGTAGGGCGAGCGGTGAGTCCTGTTTCTCTAAGTCTTTCGAAGAGTAGGGAAACTGCGTCCAGGTGCTCCTCAAAGGTGTTCGTGGCAATAAGTATGTCGTCCATGAAATTACTTATCCCAGGGTGGTTCAGGGGTTCCAGTAGCTTCCTCATCATACGAGTAAAGACGCTTGGGGCGTTGCTTAGCCCAAATGGCAATACATTAAACTCGTAATGGCCTTCAGAAGTACTAAATGCTAACATATGTCGAATTTCCTCTTTTACCGGGATCTGGTAGTAGCCTTTGCTAAGGTCTATCTTCGAAAATATCGTGCTCTACTCAGCTTGGTGAAAAGCTGATTCTGATCCGGTAGGGGCTCCGCTTGAAATTCCGTTACAGCGTTGAGCCTTCGGTAGTCTATGCAGAGGCGATGTTCTCCTGTGGATTTTCTAAGCAACACTACACTCGCACTATAAGGCGACTCTGATTTTGAGATAATATTTTCCTTAAGCAGGTACTCGATTTCCTCACTCAATGCCTTTGCTTTAGCATAAGGAACAGGATAGTTCTTAACTCGTACCGGGGCGAGGTCTGTTAGCTTCATATCAAATTCTATCAGGTTGGTCATGCCAGGTTTATCCGTGAGTGTACTAGGGTGTTTTCTCAACAACTGTTGAACCCGTGCCTGCTGATCCTCCGTTAAAGTTGAACTAATCTGAACATCTTGATGAGTTTCGCACTGGCGAAGAGGGTATTCACAGGAGGTCAGGGGTTCTGCCTCAGTTTCCGTCGCAATAGCCAGTGTCAGGAAATGTGCTGGTTCTGCACCTGGTCTTTCATAATATCGCTTCAGCAGGTTTATGTGGTAAATTTTCTGCTTCCCCTTTATGGCAATCTTGTAATTGGTGCGCGACATTTTCTCAACAATTTTATATGGACCTCTCCACCCGATTTGCAATTTATTATTGCTACTGGGCAGGAGTAATAATACCTGTTCTCCTACTTCTAGCTCCCTATCCTTCGCAGTGCGGTTGTAGTAACGCGCATGTTTACGACGGGCACGGCGTACATTTTCCTTTGCCAGTTCCCATCCTGTTTTAAGGCGTTGGGTCAACTCCTTAACGTATTGGGATGCAGAGGTGACCGTCTCATCAGCTTTATCATCTGTCCAAGTACGTAACAGTGCCTCTAAAGGTCCTTTTATAGGTCTACCAAACAGCAATGTGGCAGGAGGCATCCCAGTAGAATTGTGGGGTACTTCGCGGTAAGCAAATAGTGCTGCGGGTAAGTATTGATCCCAGCTCTCTGGTTTTTCCTGCGCAAGTTTCCGAAGGATGGAAATAAGGGTCCCGTTAAACCGCTCCACCTGGCCATTTGCCTGGGGGTGGTAGGGAGAGGTGTGGATATGTCGGGCTGAAATATCCTAAACACTTCCTCGGTGAGTTTTCCTCGGAATTGGGAACCATTATCTGTCAGGATCTGTGACGGAAACCCTAGCCGAGTAAATATGGTGAGCAGAGCCTCAGCAACATGCTTAGAATCACAGGCGGGCATAGCAATTGCCTCTGCCCACATGGAGCAACAATCCACTAACGTGAGTATATAACTGTTTCTCTTTTTGCTACGAGTAAGTGGACCCACAATATCCACCGCTACTCGTTCGAAGGGTGTGCCCAAGATTGGCATTTCTCCCAGAGTGGCTGGGGCCGTCCAGTGTTTCGGCGCTGTCCTCTGGCACTGCGGGCATGATTTCACATATCTCTGGATATCGGCGTTGATACCTGGCCAATAATAATGACATGAAATACGCTGAATCGTGGCACTTATGCCCATGTGGCCACTAAACGGAAGGACATGGCCCATTTCTAGGACCTGGGCTCGGTATGCTGATGGAACCACAAGTTGCCCATGTTCCTGTCCTCCATTTCCTGCTTTCCGATGCAACAGCCCATTTTTCTTGTAGAAGTCTCCCTTTTGGAGAGGAGTGTGCGCTCTCGGTAGTTTTTTTGTAGCAGGGTGCTAGAGATTGATCCTCCGTTTGTGCCTTTTTTAATTCCTCAGGAAGGATGTTGGGTGGGGATTCCAACTCCGTATTCCGTTTGGCCTGTCCTCTAGTGGTGACAGCCGCCACAACCAGAGGGTGAATGGGTTCTCCCAAGAACACATACCTACACCCTAAGATCAAGGGATAAATAGGGTCGTCCAAGATCGCTGCACGGATTTCCCCAGTCACATATTTTGATTTGACCTTTATCTTGGCTATGGCCAAACGCATAGGTGCTGCACTTTTAGTAGGTCCTTGTATTTCTATAGTGTCTTCTGTCATCTGGTCAGGCTTGACTAGGGATGCACAGACAACTGCGTCGAATGCAAGGCCTGTATCATAAAGGCAGGTCACCTCTTGGTCATTTACGAGGACTGTCTCAACGACCGGGGGATGTCGGGGTTTGTCCAGAGGTTCTCCGGTCCATTTCCCCTTGCGGCACTTTAACGTAAGCAGGCAGCATGATGAGGTGGGTTTTTCCGGTTGCACTCCTGCGTATTGTGGGTGATGGTTCTACAGTGCTTACACCATTTTCCCCCTTGCCTCTGCTGCTGGAAATTAGATCTCTGAGTAGTCTTGTAGTCTGGCTTGTCATGCTTTTTGAAGTTGGTATACGGTGGTTTCACTTGGGGGTCCATGTGTGACTGAGCTGTCTGTCTAGGTACGTAATCTGGTTGTTTCCGTCTGGGTGGTGGATTCTCTGATAGTGCTGCCTGATATCGTTCCGCTAACTGGACTATGGATTCTAAAGTGCTGGCCCCATTCTCTGTCAGGAATCTTCTCATGTCGGAAGTCATGGTGTCCTTCAGTTGTTCGATCATGACCATTTCCTTCAGGCCTTCCCAATCATGAGTAAAATTCCCTAGGGCACCCCACTTCTTCACGTAGGAATCCAGTCTCGCAGCAAACTGAGCAAAGTTCTCTCCGACTTCCCTCCTAGAGTTACGGAACCTCTTCCTATAGGCGTCAGCATGTAGCTCATAACGAACCAATAGTGCCTTTTTCAAAGAGTCGTAGTCATCCTGTAAACCTGGAGGAAGCTTGCTATACACGTCATAAGCAGTTCCTCTAAGCCCTTGCGAAAGTTTCAGGTTCCATTTGCTCTTCTCCAAACCAAACGTGGTGGCAAACTTCTCAAATTTGTCGAGATACCTATCGATCGAGTCGGCTTGTTCCGAGAAAGCTTCGAATGGAAACGTCAAGGGTCCCAAAGTTGACATGAGTGAGGATGGCAAAGGTCCTGTGCCCCCCCTGCGTGCAAGGAGGGCATATCATCTGACCGTGGCGATAGGTTGCCTGAGGAGGTAGATGCGGTCGCACCGGCTACTGGTTCAACTCTTTGAGCGTGTCCCTGCATCTCTAACTGCTTCATCTTCAATGCATGCTCGCGTTCATCTCTCTCGCTTCTTTCTCTAGCGTCTACAGCTTTTATCCTCTCATCTATTTCTGCTAACTTTATTCGCTCTTCTCTTTCAGCTTTCGCTGTTTCTCGAGCGTAATACTTATCAGTCTCGACACTGACATAATTTGCAAGGTCCACCCCACTATAACCTAGATCTCGACCGGCCTCCCCTAGTGCTGCCTTAAGCTTAACTATTTCAGCCATCTTTTGCAGTTAAAGTCCACACTGAGTAAGCTAGTGCTACCTTCCAATAGTATTTCTAGCAACAAGTAAATACTAATTATTTATCCGACTGCTGTAGAATGAAATTACTACAGTTATGGAGACTTAAGGTCTGTAATTCAATGAAATACAAAATCAAGAACTAACTTAATTAAACACAACATATATAAAGGGATTCACCAATCAATGCCTGAATTTCTAGAAAAAATGTTTTCTGTCTTTCTAGAGCTCACTGTGTGAAAATACATGTGTTAAAATGGTATACTGTAATGACTGAATGGATGATACTATCCCAGAGGTATGATAAAATACATAAGTTCAAATCCCGGACCGAGACACCAGTGTCACGTAGCGTTTAAAGGATAAGAGAATTATTTAGAGGAAATAATAGATCTGATGTGGAAGATTTGGCTCAAGGAATCCCTGCTGGGTTTTCCCACTTCCAAAGGGTGACGAAGAGGGTAAATTCTCCTAACTCGACAGGTCTGGAAAAGATTGTAAGGAGATATTTGGTCTCTCGCTACCGTCGTCCCCTTCTCAGTTATCTATTATTATTATTCTTTAAATTATATTATATTTTACGAGCCCCCCCTCCCTTATAAAGGAAGATAAACATAGACAATATTCAACATCTAATGGAAGGAACAAAGCGTGGGGTACAGTATATACACCCAATTGGTTTATTGCAATAAAGTGAATAGATGGTGAATGATAGTATTGTCGATGGAATTAGTGTCTGCTGTATGTATTATGTGTCTCACAATTCACGTGTTTTTCATCATGGATGACTAAACTTTGTGGCATTGATTAGGTGAGTTTCCTTTGTCGTGGACTTAGCTTTTCAGCCCCCGGCTGATAGTGAAGTGAGGTTAGTTCTCCGGTCTCCTGACGTTGCCCCGGTAGGTCTTGAATGGTTCGGATTTGCCTTCTCTGTGCTCGACTCCGTATTCTGCGCTGAGATTGGACTGTCGTGCAAGGCTCCACCATAGACTGAAGACAAATACGACGGCTTCATTAATTTTCTAGCTTTAGAAAGCAGTCTTTCCCTAAGCCGTCCCTCTGCCCGTCACCTCAGATTTTAGTCTCTAACATCATATGTCTAGAGTCTAATCTTGAATTCAAGTTTCTCTGTCTGTCCTTTATTATATTTCTCTGCCCCAGTGGCAGTATTATAATTCTTTAGACTGATTTATCGTCAGCTTAACCCGATGAATTATTATAAATGTCAGTTAAACCCACCAAATTTATCATAGAAATGTCGGCAACAGTATTCTAGTTCTGTGCCTCTAGCCTAATCGTCATGTCATTATGATGAATTTAACAAATAATTGGACATCCGTGTTTTTAGAATTGTCTGACAACATTATCACACACTTCATGTCTGGTCGCCTCGTCATATAATTTATAATGAATATATGTCACGGTCGGTCAACATTATCGTTACTATTAATTTCCGTTAGTCTAAACGTCGGGTCGAAAATAATCAAATAATATGGAAATTAATAGCTATATATATATATATTCCCGTTATACATTATTATGAACATGTACATATCCCGTGGGATCATAAAACATACCCGATCACATGTGGCTGGATGTGATCGTAAAACAAAAATATGAATAAAGTAAACATACCAATCTTGCGTCGATTTTGCAAGGTACTACACATTTCATCACATTATATTCTAGCGAGATTTCACTTACCTACTCAAAGATGGACGCTAACCCGCAATTAGACACGTGGCTTCAGTGCTTTAATGCGAGAATTCGCCGATAATTGGGTTAGACCTAGCTGTCTCAAGGGTTCCGGGCAAGTGAAGATTGCCCGTGTTTGGCGCACTTTTAGCGGGACATTTCCGCTTGGACACGTGATCCATAGCGTGCATCATGTGACATTAGCGTCAAATAAACGCTCCAATCAATAGCGTTAAAAGTCACGTGGGGTCTTCCTAAAGTGGCATAAACTGGTTTTATCAGCTTAAGCAGTCTTAAATTAAAACAGGTTCCTAGCTACCGAGGTCATTGGTCAACAATGACGTCGTATCTAAAAATAGCGAGAAAATACTGAATACTAGGAGAATTTCCGCAAGTGACACTTCCCGGGACTTTGCGATCATGCATTGAGGATGAGAAAAAAACGATGTCACGTAAATAATAAAAAAATGAAGAGAAGATTGGGCAAGTTGTCACAGCATAAACATACATGTGATTCTCAACCAAACGAGATAACTACGTCTACACAAGCAAAAATACACAACCTACTCTTATGCTATCGGTACTGGAATTGAAATTGAGATACACTTCACTAAAATAAAACAAACATAAATATAAACAATGATGACAATAATGAAGATGATCAAGACGACCTTACTACACGAACGAACACAACAGTACGGTGGAATAAGAAAAAAAAAAAATCCTCAGACAGCAGCAGATGTCTAATTATAAACCGTAGCTGTTAACAAATGAAAACAAGAGTTTGGGAAATTAACATATGTACATGATAGTAAGAAGAATACAAGAGAATACTCCAATTAAACATGACAAAGAGACACTATTACACATATGACACCGTGCAAACAAACCCGAACTGCACCACTAATACACTAAAATGTGCAACGTGAATTATGCAGGGCAGCCAATAGGGTCAGCTTTATGTGCCCGTGCTCCGGCACACAATTCACCTAGCAACAGTCCTAAAGAACAGTTTAGCATAATCTCTTTCCGCAATGCAAAAGAGAAAATCCTTAACCCACACAACAACCAAATGACACCAAAATTATACTTCTACGAAGACACAACAAAAACCTACAATCGACAATGAAGTGACCAAAGGTAGTATGTTGCAACACCACACCAGTTGGATGACGTACTCACCAACCAAATGGAAAAGAGGTCACAGGAGAATGATTACTAATTATATAATATTATAAAGTAGAAAGGTACTAAAAGAAAAATAATTGTCCAATAATATATAATAATAGTAATAATACTACATTTAAAAAAATTAACTATAAATCAATTAAATTGATGATCTCCGAAGGTCTGGGTTCCTGATGATGACGTTGATATCTACAGCACTTTAGTCACTAATGATCCAATGGTCCACACAACGAACGACACGTTACAAAGTTACGTAAAGTTACAAATATTGTCCATTAGGGTGACCCCTGAGTAAGGCACAAAGTCCACGCTTGTCACCAGATAGTGCCTTGTCTTCACTGAAACATCACAGGGATGTCAAGCAAAAAGTTAGACCACACGCATCAAAGTTATACCACAACTGTATACTAGCTCGTCGTCAGCACAAGGCGAGGATTTGCCAGCTCCACTCCAATAACATCTCACCAGTTCATGAAAGATACCACTGTTTGCAAAGGTGTATTGCAGCCTTCTACGTGAGAAAAAGTTCAGTACAGTTTATGATGATGGACTGCAGTGTTTTGTATAAGGCAAAGATCGTAACGTAAATCTAGTACTGTTCAGCTTCTGGCAACCTCCGTAACGACTGTGTGTAAAATATTGATACTGTAATGCACCAGTTCCCGTGTTCGGCATGCACCCCGTTCCACAAGAAGACTCAACCACTTGATTTCTACAGGTACGTCGTCTCCTGAGCCAGTAAACACTGTGTAGTGGCAACACTGTCACTCTGTTGGCTTTCAAACGGCGCTGCAGCGGCCTCTAGTCTTGACTAGTCAGACGCTGAAATGAATGCTACCCAGGCTGCCATCAACTTGTTCGCCCAACCTGTACTAGCAGCAACATCTTCGTCCTCTCAGCCCTGCAGACAACAAAATTAATGTCAACGAACCTGCCACAACCTGGTTCACACCGCAGACGTTGGCCGACAACGGCGTCGTTTTCTTAACCAGAAGAGTGCTCAATGTCGCCTTGACATTTTTGTTAGCTCTGACACAGCGTACTGTTCATAATAAATCCCCCACTTCACTGTGTATCGCTAATCCGTGACCCGTGACTCACTATTCAAAAAAAGTACCTGACAACTACGTGACTGAAAAAACAGGCCGACAGTGTATGTGAACTATATGCCTTAGTCCTCAAAAATACTACACACGAGAGAGAGAGAGAGGTGGAGTGGAACACATTTAAGTAATAACGAACACTAGCAATGTTCCCAACTCTGTCTAATGTATTCAAATAATTATCACCACAAAATCACAACAATATATGTAGTTAGCGAAGTGTAACACATTGATGAAAATCTCAGATAACCGAATGCCTTATCTTCTCACAACTAAATATCCTCTTGCATTCGACAATACGAGTCGGCCATCATCACCCCAAAACCTCCTCGCTCGCTTTTCCTCTCTCTTCTTCACTGCCCAATCAGAACGCCCCTTGCATTCACCCCTGACCTGCTGACCTCGCAGTTTCGTGTTGTTAAGTTAAGTGTATGAGAACACCTCTCACACCCGACTGACATTATGTACCCGCCCCCAGCGGAGCACCGCCAGTCCACAGCTGTGTTAATCACACTGTGACAAATACTATTTTTATTACAATTGAAAATTTGTTGGCACATTTTGAAGATGCACTCCAAATCTGAAAGTTTACTATATACAATGTAAATTTTCCCTTCATTCTTAAAATTAAACTACTTTGCCTCATGGTATTCGGCAAAGCAGTCATTTGGGTGAAGGTGTGGATGATCTTTGCACCCATCACAATAAAAAAATGTTCTCACTCTAACTTGAGGGGTGCTACAAATGACGCACCTGCGCAGAAATGTCGATTTTTTTACAATGTGTCTGGTTCCACACAGACAGTTCAATGGACTGTTGTGTTGATTTGCATGAGGTACTCTGTGTGGGATATACTGGATAATATCAGAAGCAATATGACTAAGTTCTGTAATTAACTCATTCTTGAACTGCAGTAGG
Source organism: Oreohelix idahoensis (assembly GCA_024509875.1). Lineage (NCBI taxonomy): Eukaryota > Metazoa > Mollusca > Gastropoda > Stylommatophora > Oreohelicidae > Oreohelix > Oreohelix idahoensis. The sequence continues at coordinate 175,383 of JAMPIV010014709.1, read as the reverse complement.
GTCTGCTTCTTTGAATTATTTGATCTGCTGAGTGCAAACAACACAAAAGCATTCAACTGGGAAACTTCAAAGATCCAAAAGAAAATTTTCTTCCACCACTTTCTGGTTCTTCTGTTGAATGTTCCATAGGTTGTTACACACTGGTCAACCTTGTCACATCCATTCATTCGTTGGTTGTAGTCATCAATCATAGCGGGTTTGTGCTTTCTTTCGCTGAAACGATTTGTGATTTCTTTGGTTTTCACAGTTGCAGAACTTGATACTAGAATGCATGACTTTTTTGCCTTTTTATCTCTAAACATTACACAAAGAAATTTACTTTCTAGATCGAGAAACAATTTCATCTGGAGATGCATCAGTTGTGTAGTCTTCAGCGCCTTTGGAAAATTTTTACGATTTATATTTACAGTTCCAGTAAAATACTGATTGTTGTCGGCAAGATATTGCAGCAATGCAAAACTTGTGTAGTAACGATCTGCATAAATATGATGGCCTTTTCCACAAGGTTTTAGCAGTGTATCAAAGACTTTGATGGCTTGTTGGCTCTTTACATCTAGCTCAGGACTGTATGATGTATTGGCACCGAAGTAAACCAACAAATTGACAATGTAACCAGTACTACTGTCACAAAGGCCGAAGGTCTTGACATGATATTTCTTAGGCTTTGAGGCATTGAACATTTTATGTGCCCACTTGCCTTTCCACCCTATCACCATTTCATCTAAAGACAGCTTTGCTTTTCCCTGCGCATCAACATCACTTACATGGAACATTGTGTGATACAATGCTTGAAACCTGTCCCTTGTAAATATCTGCCTGAACCAAGGAGTCTGTATGTAAGGCTCCTGAGACCAGTAATCACTCATTTTTGGTTTTTTGACAATGCCCATGGCTATGATAACAGAAAAAAACCTGTAAAGTTCATGTAGTGTTATTGGATGCCAGTTGCGATAAACAGACCTAGTGCTCGCTGTTGCAGCTTTTGACTGACAGAACTGATCAGCATAATCATTGACAGACACAACAAGTTGTTCCAAAGGGCTTTGAGGCAAAAAAAGTGCTGGTGAGTCTTCGGGGACAATATCTGGATTCACACCAGGAGTCCTGCCCTGAGGTGGAGCAAAGTGAAATGCATTCTGAGTTGAACCCTTATCAACTTCATTCCATTCAACCTCCTGTTCAATAATATTGTTGTTCTGAAGCTCTGCATTACCAGATTCAGTGATTACCGATCTCAGCTGTGATCTAGATTTATCTTCTCTTTCGTTTTTATGGCATTTACCTTTCCTTTTTAGCAATCCCCTACCAGTTCTATAACTAGATCCACCCAAGGGACACGCCCTCTTGTCCTCAGAATCTGCTAATGTATCGCTAAATTCAGCGTCATCTGAACTATCCGTGCTCAAGAACTCATCGCTATCATTATCAATCCATGATTTAATAAGCTGTGATGCATGTTCAGCTGATAATCTTTTCGAACGACCATTTGAACACGAAGCCATTCTCAGACAGACAAAAATTTTTTTTTTTAACTAATGAACCCTACTAAATGTAATCAAAATCGATCAATATTTCACACAAATTTGAGTAATCCAATATTTTTAAAACATGAGGTTTTACCGGAAATAGCATTAGAACTCTTTTATGGGAAGAAAAGTATGTAAATAATGTTAAATCTTTCGCTATCGACACGGCAACCGTCTAAACCGACTACGGTCGCTCTAGAAGGCCGGCCGTAAAATGGCGACCGCCCATCAACCTTTTAAAAAGGCCAGCCGGATACTAAGAGTTAAAAGTGCGCAAAGGAAGCTGACTTCTCATATCAGGAGGAAGCAAACCACTTTCTTTGAGCAAGCTATGAGAAGGAAAGCTGGAAGAATTGTTGTGGAGAGATGTTCACCTGCGCCAACTGGCATGGTATTTGAAGAAGAAGATTCGATGAGAAAAAAAAATATTTTTTGCCAAAAAAAAAAAATAATTCAGAAATGACCAACGGTGATAAAATGAAAAATATGAAGATGGCTAGGTAATTAGAGTTACGGGCTTTGTGCACAGTACAAAGAGTTGTTTAACTAGGGCTGCTGAGTTTGTCACTCTTTCGCAGCAAATGTGAAGCTGAAGAATCTGTGGCATTTGTTACATTGTAGATCTAGGCTTTTCCTGTAGCTTTTCTGACATTCCAAAACTTGTTAGTTTGGAGTCATGAGCTCTAGTTTCTTCCCAGGCATTCTATCCTGGCTTGACATGCATTTAAAAGATCCTGACATCTGGTTTCAAACTAGAAGGAGGGAGGGAGGGAGGTGGCCTACTGTGCATTTCCCACCATCCATGGGGAATCTCCAAATATGCAGGGCTAAAATGCTGTGCTCTGATTCTGGGCTCTCCCAACGAATTGCCTTAGTCCTGCACAGAGCCACTTCCTAGCTCCCCTCACCTGTTATCCATTGATTGTGGGATCAAGTACGCACATCCAAGCAAAGCATCCATGACAAGGTTGATTTTCCACCATCATCACAGATCTTGGAACCACTGCTTTAACAACATTGCTGGAAGGGAATGACTGCTTATAAAATTGCTAGAACAATATTGTATTATATTTTAAAATGTTTATTTATACATGTTCCCACTTACTAGGGCACAACAATTGCTGATGAAGAAGATGATCCAATCCTAATGAAGAAGGAACGTCAGGATCAACTCAAAAAGAAAGGCAAAGACAGATCTGACAATGCCCCAGACACAACAGCCATCAAGAAGTTGAGTGTTAATTTTGAGACAATGAAAAAGGTATGCTTCAAAATATTACAAAATAATTTGAGAAAAATTTTTTTTTTAAAAGTAAAACTCAGAAAATGGTGTCTAAAAGAAATAGCATATGAAAATGAACAAACACAGTAAAAGGAATGCAATGTGGTTTTAAAGAATTTGTATGTGTTTTGTAACTTGAATGGTGCTGTAAAGATTGTTTGTTATGGTTAGGAAACCCAAAAACAAATGTTTCTCTGGTCATGCAAGTAGCTTTAAATCTTCTGTTTGTCCTTTTATTTGCTCTTTAATGAGCATGGGTTTATAGCTGCTGTTTGCCCTCTTGTAGAAAGCCTGCATCAAAGCACATAATGTGCTCTTTACAGTGATGGTTTCTATAGCAACTTATTTTACATGATGAGATTACTGGTCCTGTGCAGGTCCTTCTTAGTCACCTCTTATGGCATGGAAGTTAGGACAAAGTAGTTCTGTTTTTTTTTTGTAACCTTTATCAGTCCCCAGGATCCACAACCAGACAAAATAGTAACACCAGACAGCGGAACAAGCAAAGTAACAGAATGAATAAAGCCAGAACAGCCATTGCAAATCTAAACAACATTTGGAAATCTCAGTACAGCACAAACACCAAATTAAGATTATACGAGAGTTGCATACTTTCTGTACTTTTGTATGGCACGGGGTGCTGGAGAGTAACAGAAAATGAAATGTCCAAATTATCCTCTTTCCACACAACCTGTCTAGGAAAAATTTTTCTAATTTTTTTGGCCAAATACCATCTCCAGCCAGGAAGTGGTTACACGGTGCAGTCAAAAGGCATGCACACCATCAGTGTGGGCAGATGCTGGAACTGGGTTGGCCATGTCCTCGGAAGGGACCCTGATACCATCACCAGAACTGCAATGCTATAGACCCCAGAAGGACGGCGAAAGAGAGGCAGACCAAAGACAACCTGGCGGAGAACAGTGGAGGCTGAGATGCAAAGCATGAACCAGAGTTGGGGCATGGCATGACGGATGGCCAACGACCAAGCAAAATGGGGACAATTTGTTGCTGCCTTACAAAAGGCTACTAGGCGTGATGGCCATTGGCTGCTTTGTCAGTCAGGGGCTAAGAATTCAAGAAGAAGAAGAAGAAGGATTCACAAAAGCCCCATGCAGTTCCCGGGGGGGGGGGGGGGGATTGTGAGACAAAAAAACAATATGACTACCGCTGTCTCAGGCATGTTATTGGTGGCGTCTGATATGAAGTTTTGCATGAGACTAATAACCTTATCATGTGAAGCAGATTGCAGCATAGACCACCGCTTCCAGAGCACATGAATGAACGCACGCTGTGCTGCAGGATTCCTGCAAGGAAACTAGCTAGCTACAGTGATGGCTTCTTGCTCCGTAAGGAGCAACATGGGAAATGATGATGATGAGGAACCATAAAGACCTGTTAAGCTTTATTAACTGCTCGTCTCAGACATCTCTTATTGCATAAGTTCATACATCTGTATGAACTTATGCAGCAAGTCCTCCACTAATGACGTACAATGACTCGACTTACTACTTCCAAAAAAAATTAATAAAAAATTAAAATTTATATTGGAAAAAATGTTTTTCCCCCTAGGTTTTCAACCTAAGCCCTTTTAATTGTCACGTTCTAGGAGGCATTTATGGCTTAAGATAATGTAAACATGCTCACAGAAGAGTTCTACTGCATTGAACTTTAAAAACATTGACTGGGTTTGATAATAAACATTAATTACCATTGGATGTGACATCACGTCCTCGGACTTCAGACATCAGTTTCCATTGTTCAGTTGTGTTATAAGTGTATGTACTATTTTGTGTGTGTGTTTATGTATAGACTGTTACAGACTATTCTTACTTTGTGTGTGTGTGGCTGTCGTGTACCACATTGTATACCTGTATTTTTTACAGTACATTTTTAACAGCATTTTTGTAAGCTATTTAGAACAATAAAACACATTGTAATGTCAAAAATCTTTTATTCTTACCCTTTTATTTATTGTACAGTGTATTTCTTCAACAAATGATGATTATAATGAAATACAGACTTGGAAATGTGCAATAAGTCAGTACATTTAAGGGGTGATTTGACTTATGACCACTTTGACTTACAACGGCGTCCTCGAAAAGGAGCCCATTGTAAGTTGAGCACTACCAGTATTTCTTTTCATTTCATTGTTAATGTCCAGCTTTCCCATAGTAGTAGAGAGGTGGCATAAATACTTTGTTTATAATATATTTATTTTTTGTAACCGGCTCTTGTTCACGTGTGTAATCGTCAGGCACTAGAAACTGGCCGCCGTGTGTCCAAAGAGGACTGGATGGAATGGTTGAGGAAGCTGAGTATTGAGTTACTGAAGGAATCTCCTTCACCAGCACTGAGATCCTGCATTGCCTTGGCTCAGACGTACAACCCTCTCGCCAGGTAAGCAAGCTAGTAATATAGATAAACTTTACATTTTGCTAAGGGAATCGTAAAAGAGTGAAATAAAAGAAAATGTAATTTGCCAGGGTAAGAGAAGTATAGGTAAACCAAAAAAACACAACGAAGAAGAGAACAGGAGACATAGAAAGACTTTGAGCTGAAGGTGGGGGGCTGGAGCACTTGGTATGAGTTTGTTAAAGGCCTGTGCTCCTTGGGTAGTTGAAAGGTGATGATGATGGTGTTTGGGTGTTTAGAAGAATTTTGAGATGAATCTATTCCCTTGGATATGTGAAACTGAGCATGTGTGATATTTGACATGGTTATCATCTTTCTATATACTTGAACTTTCATGACCTTTGACTTGGATATGTTGCCTTCATGTGTTGTGTAGTGAACAACTGTAACTTTTCACAAAGATATGCATCCTTAAGTGTGTACAAATGAACATGTAACTTTTCATATGAAGCTATAAAGATGAATTGTAACTTTTGGTGTCAGATCATTACCTTATATATTAATACCTGAACATGTTGACTTTGGCAGGGATCTTTTCAACCCAGCATTCTTGGCTTGCTGGACAGAGCTTACTGAGATTCTCATAGGGTGGAAGAAAATTGAATCAGATGGAAGAGTATTAAGTTTTTACAGTTTGTTAGTGGTAAGGATAACCAAATCAGACATAAAAATATAATTTATAGGAAGGCTTAAAGAGAAGCTTTTAAGCCGGCCTCAGTAACAAAACATGACAGCAACAAAAATGAAAAGTGTATTGGAGTCAGTTTTACAAATGAACAATGCACTAGACCAAGAATAAGGGTGCTGAAAAGGCTTGGAGAAACAGTGGAAAAGGCATCACGCTGGCTGTAGAACAACCACAGTGGGCTATGGAATTCAGGTAAATAATTTATATACAACAAAATGGTTACTTTCACGTGTGCTTCAAGTTGGCAGATTGGGCTCAATTCATAGCACAGGAGGCTCGTGGACCTGTCCCCCTTAGGGTGTAAAGGAGATGAAGGGGCCAAAACTGATGGAGAAGGCTGCTTCTTATTGTCAGTTTTGGGATAACCCTTTAACAGCCTTAGTCTGTCTTACTTAGTCGTTCCTCTTCTACCCTGAGGTGTAGAGGTTTGCTTGAGAGAGCGCCATACTAGTTTGACTTCCTTAGACGATTTCTTGTACTAGGTACCTCAGTGTTCTTTTCCAAGCATCTACGGATCTAGCTAAGTGACCTTTTACTTGTTCCAAAGTGTTTTTCATTCTTTTTTTCGTTTCGTTGATTATTTACTTTCTTGTTTCAGTATTTCTGTCAGGTTTTACGATTTTCTTGTATTATTATTGTTCTTTTTTTCGCTCATCACTGTGGGTGTTTAACTTTTTCCATCTGCTTGTATCGCTCATTTGGTGTATGTTTCTCATCATCGTATGTTTTTGTAGTACCTATATGTAATTCTTGTCCTTGTCACCTGTTTGTAACTGTGGCTGATGAAGGGTAAAACCCGAAACGTCCCTTGTTTCATGTGAACCGTTATTTGTAGAACTTATTCAATACCGTTTTATTGGTTTATATACTTTTATTTCTTATTCTGTCTGTCCTGGTAACATTCATGGATACTTGTTCTTTTAAGTTCCACATTGGTCATATTGTTGAACCATTCAATCCTTCTATTCTACGCAAGTACCCATTTAAGAAAGTCTAACTTCTTGGCTGTTTTTGTTGTTCTCCATGTTTCAGAGCCATACAGTAGGACTAACTTGACATTGAAAATAATATTTGCATAACCTAAATTTGTTTTTATTTCATTTTTATTTTAGGGTCCATTACCCCTTGAATCCCATCTGCTGGGAGAAAGAGCTATGAAGTGCAGGGCTTATGCCAAAGCATTGCATTACAAGGAAGATGAATTTCATAAAGGTCCCAAAACTGAGATACTTGAAAATCTCATCACGTAAGAATCTATTATTTGTGTTGTCAGAACAAAGTAGTCGTTTTAAACTTGAGCCCAGAACTAGAGCACAGTATTTTAGCTCTGCATATTCCCAGAGACCCCTTGGATGACGGGGAATGCACAGTATGCCACGTGCATCTTCCTCCTAGCTTGGGGCCAGATGTGATGATCCTTTAAATGCAAGCCAAGCTGGAGAAACTGGAGCTCATGACTTCAACTCAACATGTTTCAGAATGGCAGAAAAGCCACAGGAAAAGCCTAGATCTACAGTGTAAATAATACCAAGGAGTCTTCAACTTGGTATTGGCTGCAAAAGAGCAAGAAGCCTTAGTTAAACAACAACAACAGCAAACTTCGAGTTTAAGCATCAACATGTATAAGGTGCATTTCAAAAGGCATCATTGTGTTTAATTCCATTTTTTAATAACAGATTTCTGTTTTTTTGTCTCCAGTTGTCACGAAGTGGATTTAAATTTAGAGTGTGTCTGAGTGTATAGACAAGACCCTATTATGAGAAAGACTGAGAAGATATATTTAGATGAGAAATGATAGTGAATGAGGACAGATGAGACTATTGGCTTCGAGGGGTGAGAACCGAGATTGACTCTCCCTTGCCACTTGTGACGTATTTGATAGCTATTGACTCACCACCCCTGACACCCTTAAAGGAGATAAGGTTTAACTAATGACCACAGACACACTATACAGACAAATATATACGTACAGTATAGTTAAAGAAAGTGACTGATCCAGACTACAGTTTATAGTTTATTTACACAACAAAAATTCAGATAACATAATAAAATGAATAACGTGCGATGTCGCACAAACCTGGAACAGAACCCAACCAATTAACATGGCATACAATATATAAACCCACACTGTCACCCTCCCCTTCAACCTGCAGGGAAGAAAGTTAAGGATTAAACAACAGGATTTACTAGGTGGGGTCTCTAACTTTTAGAGCCACCACTCCTATCTATCTTATTCTTAATTACTAAAATCTAACACCTCTGTTCCACTGTGGACCTAACTGCTGTCTACACAACCTCTGCTTGAATTTTCTAAAGTCCTACACTGCAGATCACGAACACTGATCCACAAACTGACTTCTTCAATAAAACCTCAGAAGCTGTCCTCTGCTCTGATTTTATAACTCTTTATCACTACTGTCTCTCCACTCTAAAGCATTCAGAAGGAATTTTAACCCTATCTCCCTCCACTAATGTTCTCTGTTGATGACTTGGGCTTTAGACTCAATGACTCTCTGACGCGGCTGTCATCTTCTGAGGATCTGATGAGTGGCTGGTTGGGAAACAGATGATTTCCCTATCTCTTTTCCGTTGTACTGATAACGGGTCTGGTTCACTACCACGATAGGTGATAGCCGAAGGCGGAAATTAGATTCAAGGCTTTATTATGGCCTTCTGATGAGCACTAGGCGACGCGCCTATCTGATGTGCTTTAGTGAGCTTAGAGCTCCTGATTGCTAGAACCAGTTCTCGCTGAAGATTTTTCTCTTCACTGCAAGAGAACTTCCTGGTTCTTTCACCTCTGGCGATATCTCGAGCACTCGGCTCCTGAGATGACAAATCTGCCGTTGGTAACTTGTAAGGGCAGGTTTCACCCCCCCCCCCCCCCCCCCTTGAACCGTGAAACTTGCTGTAGACAACGGAAATAGCAACTTATTTACTACACTTCAAAATAATCTCATCTCTAACCCATACCTCCCATAAATAAATCTCCCGTCTATCCCTTAAATCAATACAGCTCCCATGCGCTATTTTCGCAACAGCTATAAACATTTATTTTACTCAAAGGTCAGCCTACCCTACACTGGCATCACTCTCTCTCTCTTCTCCCCCTCATCTTAAATATCAATCTAATAATAACCTCCAGACACCAGCTGACCTAAATCTGCTATGTATGTCTGTCTTCAGCGTCACAACAATGCACACACTGAAACGAAATCTTCGCCAGTAAAATTCCTGGCCCTACTTGTTTTACAAGCTAACCCAGGACCGTTCTATCGATTACACAATTTTTATATACACCCTCTGCTACACCAACTCGGTAAAATTAATTACACCACTATTCATAGAGTTATAAATATATATCTCTCTAGGGAATTGAAATCCCATCTCGGGAAATTAAATACACCCCTCACTCCCCTGTTGAGTACACAACAATTGGATGCACAACACAATAACGTACACAAAATACGCTAGCGTATTTAAACTGCAAATATTTTAATCAAATCGAGGTTACCTATAGCGGACCTCACACTTACATTAGGTTATAGCCTACGGACTTAACCTTATACAATTAATTTCGCAAGCGTATTTACGCTGCAAATATTATAAATCAAAAGATGAGGAAATATTAATTACACCCCTGTCTTCTGTCTACATTATCAAAATAGCCCGTTAGCAAAATACACAACTTACACTCACGTATCTAAACGCTATACGCACACAGAAAATATTACAAAGCTACCCCAACAACCAAAGATCGAACTAGCTTATCCTGGAAAAACATTATATGCACACTTACATTTACATTATATCTCTAAGATAGTAATTGATGGCGCTTTCGGTTAAGAAATTATTTTAAACTCCCAAAAGAACTTAACTAAATCGGGCTAAGATTCTATTTAACACGAACTATGAGTACGACGCTAAATTAAATATTGACATACCCAGATACCAAATATCTCGTTGGAGCAATTGATAGGCGTAGTTTTCACGGCTGAATTTTCTGGAGACCAAGAGAGCGCTAATTAAAATATTCTGGTATTTATAATTGAAACTCCATGCCCGAACCCACGCCATACGTCATCGCGCCGCTTCCCTTTGGAACCAATAATCTTTCGGCAAAATCTAAAAATATCCCGTGCTCATGCGCTATTATTAGAACGTAAGAGTAACCCGCTAATTCCCATTGCATCATGTTATACCGACCGCGTGAGCAAATTAACTTTTGATTCGATGAAGCGCCCAGTTTTACGTACATGGGTAGTGCTTCACCACGCACCCATCGATTTACTGGGTAGGGGCTATTTAACATCGGAAAATTTCCACCCAGCCCAAACAATACTCACGCGCTGATATACAATAAAATGACCACAATTATTTTAACAAAGAAAAGCCTACGTGATCACAATTAATTTATAGAAAAGAAGACTGGTGCAAATCTTAAAATTAAACCCTACAGTCATCCTTCAAGAAACCGCAATTAATTACCAAGAGAAGAAGACTAAACTCAAATAGTTACAGAGAGAAGGAGTATGGTCTCATAACAACATAAATAATTATCTAGTGAAGACGAATGGGGCCTATTGAAAAATAAAATCACAGTACCACATCACACCAGTCTTGACAGTAGTTTGCAGATTAGCTGGACATTTTCCCTAAGATTGAATAGTTTGTATCACAGTCAGCCACATTTGTGCTTTCCATATTTACAAAAGGTCCCGTGTAGTTCTCGGGGGGGGTCTCTGAGGAGGTAAAGAAAGAATATGACTACTGCAGGCAGCTAATGTGAATTTTTGTCTGGGGCTGGGAACCTCATCATGTAATAACAAAATGCTACAGAAAACACCACTGTAAGATCACATGACTTATTGGTGCAGACGTCCTGCCAGGGAACCAGTGACATTGGTGGCTGAATGTTCCATAAGGAGTGAAAACGAAAAAGAATAATTTACAAAAGGAAGTAACACGAGTTTTCACTAATGTAATGGTTACCTAAAATATAATGAACATTTTTGCCTCCTTCTGGTTAGCATCAACAACAAACTACAACAGCGAGAGGCTGCCAAGGGAGTCCTTCTCTACGCTATGAAACATAACCATGCTAATCTAGTAAGTAATACTTTGAGACGTCTCCTTAAAGCTGTTTCTTATTGATTTACCTCCCTTAAATACTACAAGCAGATATGTTGTTAAGAGAGCTGTGCCTGTGCGTGTTATATACTAATGTTATGTTATGTTCTCGTGCTGTTTGCTATATTCTTGTGTTATATGTTATACTAACTGTTCTAATGTTATACTAGTGTTAAATTTTATATAGTGTTATAAGTTATGTCGGCGTCTGTGGCCTAATGGATATGAACGCAGTTTCATAATCCAGATATACCAGGTTCAAAACCTGCTGCAGGCGGTTTGGTAGCAGATCGCTTTGTGTGGATTTTTAACAATGGTATAAGCGCCGTACCGTTCAGAAAGCAATGGCAAACTACTGAATGAAAAAAATTGCCTAGAAAAATCACAAACAGCCAATAAAAGCTGGGGTTGATTGCCACGTCCTGTAAAGGATATGCAACTAACTTTATAAGTTATACGTCATGTCATATTTTATTTATTACATAATACAGTTGACATTCAAAAATCCGGCCATCGATAAACCGGTTCCTTCAGATTTCCGGCATGGATTTCGGAGCGCATTTTCAAATTTACCGCTTTGGCCCGCCACTGTTTTCTGGAGCCGTTTATGTTTTGATGCAGCTGTTGGGTCTTGCTTGCACGTGTTAACAGGCATTCCTGCTCATTCCTTCTCATTTTATCATTTATTTGCTGCTGTATAGCCCCATTATGGATTCAGCAAATAAAAGAAGTGGCGTAAAACGTAAACATCGTGCGTTGTCGATCGCTGATAATTTTTTTTAATTTTCTTTCTTTAAAGGACTGTACAGGTAGTCATTTTCTGTTAAATATATACAGCATATATAACCATAAAAAAATCCGGCATTTTCAAAAATCCGGCACTCCTCAGGTCCGGAGGTTGCTGGATTTTTGAATGTCAACTGTAATAAACTTTCTTGTTAAAGTTTTGTTAGCTTAAAGTTTGTACAGTCCAGAGTAGCCAGCCCTGTGTCGAACCCTCCTTAGTGGCCTTTTACAATATGCTTCATAGTTACAGCGTCCCTGTTTTTTGCTCCCCTTTCAGGCCCCAGTAATAAAAGTATAAGTGGAAGAAGAGATGAGAAGGAGACTGTGGCGATGGATAGGACACACATTCAGGAAACTTGTTGATAATGCCACAAGACAGTCCTTGTTATCGAATCCCCAGGATAAGAGTGGTAGAGGGAGACAAAATAATACATGCAGAAGACAACAGGAAACAGAAATGAAAGGGGTAATGAAGACATGGAAGGACCTTGAGCCGATGGTGCTGGACAAGACAGGGCAGGACAGGACAGGAGGACTTTGTGTGAATTTGTTCACGGTTTTATCCTCCTAAGGGAGCCTTATTGTATTGAATGCATGAATAAATAAACTTTCAGTTTGCTGCTTTGCCTCAAAAAGTGCAGAAAAAAACTGTCAATAGAAATCTTGCTCAATAAGAAGATTGTACATATTCACTATTTCATGGAAGGACAAAGTGACAAATGTTGAGGTGCTGTGACATGCTGGCCTTCAGAGCATGTATACACTGCTTAGATAGCGCAGACTACTCTGGCTTGGCCATGTCTGCCACATGGAAGAGGGTCGCATCACTAAAGATATTTTCTTTGGACAACTGGCAGATGGCAAAAGAACAGCTTGGCAGCCGCAGCTGAGATTCAGAGATGTGTGCAAAAGAGACGTGGAGGCCATAAATCCAGCAACCTGGGAGGATGAAGCTGCTGATCATACCAAGTGGCGATGCTCCCTTTAGCACCACCTCAGACTGGGCAAAAAGAAGCTCTCACAACAAGCAGAAGAAAAAAGAACATGCCAAAAGGGCCACTAGGAAAAAAAACAGCTGGGGGCTGTCACCTCAGGGGTGCATTCCTGTAGTCAGTTATGACTGAAGAGGGCTACTGTTGCTGCTGCTACTACTAGTACAACAACAACAACATATTCACATAGTTTAACACAACTTTTATTTCTCTCTCATGCTTTAGAAAGTGCAGGAGAGCTGGTATGAAAAACTTCATGAGTGGGAGAAAGCCCTACAGGCCTACCAGAGGAAGCAAGAACAGAACAAGGAGGATGATAACCTGACACTGGCAAGAATGAGGTGTTTGGATGCCTTGGGAGATTGGTGAGTGGTTGATGTATAAACACAAAGTGGTTGATGTATAAATACAAAGGGGTTGATGTATAAAAACAGAGTGATTGATGTATAAACACATAGTGATTGATGTATAAACACAGAGTGTTTGATACATAAACACAGTGATTGATATATAAACACAAAATAATTTGTATATAAACACAAAGTGATTGGTGTATAAACACAAAGTGATTGATATATAAACACAAAGTGATTGATATATAAACACAGTGATTAATACATAAACACAAAGTGGTTGATATATAAACACAGAGTGATTGATATACGAGGGCTGTCCGGAAAAGAACCAGCCATAATTAATATTAGAAAAACCATTTGCGCGACATCGATGTAACTTGGCAGTCAAATAGAGTGGCCTGTTATGCACATTGCCAGGTGTGCAATGTCTGATGTTGCGCGTGCACCCAGTCAGGGAATGCGACCGTTAAAAGCCGCCATTTAGTGAGCACGTGCACTGTGTGGTCATCATTCAAAATGGCTGAACGAGTAGAGCAAAGAATCTGCATCAAATTTTGCGTCAAGCTTCAAACTAAAAAGTTAATCCCCGAAGAAATTAACTACGGGCGAAATTCTAAAAACCCCACTAATAAGTGAATAAAACTACTACATACAGATCTTGTTGGCAATGGAGACGATAAATACGCAGTCATAGTGCAGGCACATTTCTTACGATAGAAACTTGGCCCCTGTCTAACTGGCTATTTATACAAACGCTTCAAATCTATGCACTCGGGCCAATGGAAACGTTTTGAAAAATAAACATAACTATGAGCTACGCCAATCAGATTTGAAACCGCGCAAACCACGTGTTCAAAGATTGCGTCACGTCCACGTGCGTTTCTGACGCGTCATACAGGCGTGCCCGAAAAACAGCGATTTCCGTAACCAACGAAAAATCGCGTGATCAGAAGAAAGTAAAACTGGTCGAGTGTAAAATAAACCTACCGTCATAAAACGAACCCATTTAATTATCTACCCAAAAATACCAAACACGATATATATTCAAATGAGAAGAAAAAAATGATGAAAGTTCAAAATAAAAGAACAGAATCGGGCCGGTTGAAAGACAGAATTACAGTGCGGCATCACATTACATCGATGTCGCGCAAATGGTTTTTCTAATATTAATTATGGCTGGTTCTTTTCCGGACAGCCCTCGTATAAACACAGAGTAATTGATTTATAAACACAAAGTGATTTGTATATAAACACAAAGCGGTTGACATATAAACACAAAGGGGTTGATGTATAAACACAGTGATTGATATATAAACACAAAGTGATTGACATATAAACACAAAGTGGTTGATATATATGGTTTGTCATGTTTTGAGGACATTTATGTATTTATTTTTTTAAACTAAGGGAAGGTGTAAATATAAATGTATTGTCATAGCAGATACTGCCGTATGGGAAGTGAAATATTAGAGACTTAACTAGGTCTCAGCTTTATAAGATGGGGGTGACCCATTTACTTCCTCGCTGCCATTGCCTTTCCTAACTCAAGAGCAGAGTCAGGTACTTATTTCAATCAATCAATACCCTTTAGCTCCGCAAGGAACATAGGCCTTCAACAAACACATGCCAAGTCTTCATGTCCTGTGCCATCCGCTCAAGTTCTTTCCATGTTTTCCTCATCGTTTTCACCTCTGTTTCCAGTTCTCTTCTCCATGTGTTTTTTGGTCTACCTCTGCCTCTCTTTCCCTGTGGATTCCAGAACAAGGACTGCCTTGTAATGCTATCAACAGGTTTCTTCAATGTGTGTCCTATCCATCGCCAGCATCTTCTTCTCAACTCTTGTTCCACTGGCACTTGTCTGGTTCTTGTCATCAGTTCCACATTTGTGACTGTCATACTATTTCAGTCCTTCTATGCAAGCACCCGTTTATAAAAGTCTAGCTTTTTGGTTGTTGTTTTTTTGTTCTCCATGTCTCAGAGCCATACAATAGGACTGACTTCACATTTGAGTTGAAGATTCTTATTTTTGTGTTGGACTTGATTTCTCTTGTCAGTTACTTATTTACAGCTGGGTAATTTGGGGTGTGCTGCTTCCAGGTTTCAATCCCGGAAACTTTGCCTCAAGAGGAAAGCAGAAGAAGATATGTATGGTCATGAGGAAAAATAAAAAAAAGACAAGTTTAAAAAAAAAAAAAAAAGAATTTTTTCAACGGCTGTAAAATTATTGTCTGTGCTTGTAAGTATTAATTAATCAGCAGCTGGCTTGCTAGGCTAGTCAAGAGCTTCAGCAAAACCTCTTCAGTCAGTTTTCAAAGTGATCCAAATTCTTGATTTTGTAATTGTCTCTTGGGATATTATCATTACTGTTAGGTTTCCCAAAGAGCATACTCCAACCAATTCATGCAGTGCTCCTGTACTGTGCCGTCTGCTCAAGATTTTCTTTATCCTATTCATTTCCATCTCTAGCTCTCTTCTCTGTGTGTTTGTACTACCTCTCTCTCCTATGGTGTGGATGTAGGGGGATTGGGTTTTCTGGAGAAACTGTTTAAACAATTTGTTTCAATCTCCTTAAGGAATCAGCTGCATCAAGTAGCGTCAGAGAGATGGCCAGTGGTGTCTGATGAGATCAGGACTAGCATGGCCCGCATGGCATCAATTGCAGCTTGGGGTCTAGGTATGTATGTGAAGTTTGTTGTCTTATTAATGCATACTGTTGTCTTTTCAAACCTGTTGACAACACTGTAGTGAACTACTTGGGGCCATACATTTAATAGATTGAAGTAAATTATATTATCTGTTTCATAGCTCTAGTTTCAGATGCAGAAATTTAGGAAGACCCTTCTAATTGTACTATTAGGTTTAGATTATTTCATGATCAGTTATTAGTTGTCAGTGTTTGATTAAAAGATGGATGGCAAATACTTCCTGTAGCCAGCTGTAATATGATCACTTCATTCAGTACCCTTCAGCTCCCTAAGGAGCAAAGGGCTTCAACAAACTTATGTCAGTCCCTCCTGTCCTGTACCATCAGCTCAAATCTTCTTCATTTCTGTTCTCCAGTTCTCTTCTTCATGTGTTTCTCAGTCTCCTTAATCCTTTCTTCCCTTGAAGATTCCAGAGCAAGCACTGTTCATCAACAGGTTTCCTCAGTGTGTGCTCTATCCATCACCAGCGTCTTCTTCTCATCTCATGTTGCACTGGCAATTGTCTGGTTCTTATCATCAATTTAACACAGGTTATCCTGTCATACCATTTCAATCCTTCTATTCTATGCAAGCACCCATTTATGAAAGTCTGTAACTTCTTGGTGGTTGTGTTTGTTGTTCTCCATGTTTTGGTGTACAAATAGGACTGGCTTGACATTTCAGTTGAATATTCTGATTTTATGAGCACTTGGACAGCTAATACTATACTTTTAATATGGCAATTGACAGAGCCACTGTAAAACAATTGTTGGTGTTGCTGAGGTGTTGTATGAGTGCTTATGCTCCAGTTTCAAAAAACCATTCATTCATTCATTACACTTCATCTCTCCAAGGAGCATAGACTTTTAACAAACTTATGCTGAGTCATTCTGTCTCGTGCCGTCTGCTCAAGGCCTTTCTCATGTCTACTTCATCCCTTTCATGTCTGTTTCCAGTTCTCTTCTCCATATTATCTTTGGCCTCCCTCTGCCTCTCTTTCCCTGGGATTCCAGAACAAGGACTGCTTGTTTTGTTGAAGTTTTTTCTGGAGTAAAATTTGCCTACGGGTGGGTAGCCAGCCCCATGCCCAATCCTTCTTGGTTGCTTTTTTACGGCATGTATGGAGGTTACAGTGTTACTATTTGTGCTCTCCTTTTGAGTCTCGGTAACACACGGGTGCAAGACCATTAATATTATATACATTTTATCTGACATGCAGATTATCAATACCTCACACATGCTTTACTTTGGATGGGACTTTCTTTGAAAAAAGAAAATCTATAAGAATATTAAACATGGTAATGTTTAGCTTTAGTACCACCGATCGTTTACTTTATTTGCCACATTATACGATAAATTGTACAAGAAATTAGTTAGGATTAGGGTAAGGGTTAACCCTAATCCTAACCCTAACTACTTTCTCATACAATGCTGCAAATAAAGTACAAAGTAAACGATCGATGGCACTAAAGCTGAACATTACCTTAAACATTTATTCATTTTTATGGCGTGGTATTGAGTTTTAGGTGGATGAATATTTAAAAATTGAAAAAAAAGGTAATTTGTCCCTTTAGACAAAAGACAAAGAAAATAGCCAACATTGCTGCCACAATGCCTTAGTGAGGGAAAGAAAAGGAAACGAGAGCTAAGTAGGACACGTGAGAAGTAAATAAAAATGGGTACTGCCTGTTAAATCTGCTAGACCTAGCGTGACCTATTTAATTGATCGGAGACGCCCCATGAAAACATAAAATTGCTGCCACTTCTGGGTGTAAAAATTTAGAAAGGGAATGAAAAACATGTATCGAGTTGTAAGTACTATGGTTATGTCTTAGTTTGTTATAGTTTATCATTTTGGTACATGTGTGTAGATTGTTGCCCCATGTAATTTTAGGGTGGTCTCTAAGGAGGCAAAGAAAGAATAAGACTGTAGCTCCATCAGGGCACGTCGCATGAGGCAACAGTTAGGAGGTTGTGTATAGCGCTGGCAGCCTTGTGTACAACAATGATCTAATGCATGCTTCTTGTTGCAGTGGTGACTGCGAGCTCCATTGGGAGTAAGAAGGGAAAGGATAATGATGATGTTGATTGTTGTATTTAACATTTATGATGACAGTGACAAATGATGATGTTGATTGTTGTATTTAACATTTATGATGACAGTGACAAATGATGATGTTGATTGTTGTATTTAACATTTATGATGACAGTGACAAATGATGATGTTGATTGTTGTATTTAACATTTATGATGACAGGGACAAATGATGGTGTTGATTGTTGTATTTAACATTTATGATGACAGTGAAAAATGATGATGTTGATTGTTGTATTTAACATTTATGATGACAGTGACAAATGATGATGTTGATTGTTGTATTTAACATTTATGATGACAGTGACAAATGATGATGTTGATTGTTGTATTTAACCTTTATGAAGACAGTGACACCAAAATTGATTTCCATTCATTGATATTTTTTATCAGGCCAGTGGGACAGCGTTGAACAGTACATGTGCTACATTCCCCGAACTAGTCATAATGCTGCATTCTTCAAGGCTGTATTTGCACTCCACTCTGAGAACTACCAGGTAGCTCAACAGGTGAGAGACATAGATTTTATATGTGCAATGAGTCTAGTTCCTGCCATCACCGGTGTCAATACCTTGTCGAGGTATAGCGGCTTGTGTACCCTGATTACCCCCAGAGCTATTCCAGAGGGAGTTTTACTCCTGGAAGGTTCTACCAAGCTGGACAGGTTTGCGCGGGTAGGGGTCAGATGAAAACAGACACCCTGGTCCTCCAGATTGGGGGTTTTAGCATAGGGCTGACACCCCTGTCTATGTAAAAAGAAACGAGGTTATGGAAACGACAACAAATGAACAAAATTTGCTGCGGGACGGCCATCCGGAGTTTGAAGCTCGTAGTTGGGGCACTGTATAAAGGATGGCCGCCGACCGAACAAAGTGGAATCATTTTGTTGCTGCCCTACAAGACGCCACCAAGCGTGATGGCCACTTACTGCTTTGATGGTTGGCGGCTAAGGATCAAAGAAGAAAGAAGAGTCTAGTTCATTATGTAAGATGAAAAGCTTAAGACGAGCCATTACTGTTACCAGCAGAGACAGAACAAGAAATCATGTCATCAGATAAATTGTCGAAGTATGTTCTTCATCAAATATATAGAAAGACAGAAAATAAAAGCAGTTTGGCCATCTTGTGATAATGGAGCCTGATCAGTTTCTACAACGCGCCTACAACATTAGAAAATCCAGTTTAGGTCATAGGGAAGACCAGGAGGCAGACCGTATTTGCACACACTCAAAGAGTTGTCAGGTCGCTCAGCAGGTGAGAGACATACATTTTATATGGGCAGAGAGTCTAGTACACTGTGCGAGATGATATTCTTAACATGAGCCATTAATGTTACCAGGTAAGACAGAATGAAGAATGATTACATCAGAAATATCGTAGGAACTAATAACATTGATAGATAGAAAAGAAAGTGGTTTGGCCATCTCATGAGAATGCCGAACCAGTTACCACTACAACAGTAGAGGATCTGATTTTAGGGCATGGGGAAAACCAGGAGACAAATGGATAAAGAGTATTACAGAAATCCTACAACAACATGGCCTCACATCAGCCTGAGCGGTGCGATACACTTGGCTCAAAAACCATTTTAAACCAGCTCCCTACGACACTTCATGGCAAGAGTGGACTGCAAAAGTATAGTATGAGAGACCAGTAAGATTCAGCAGGTCTTAATATTGGCCAGAATCAGACGGGGCCAGGAAATGACAATATTTTCTAAGTTGAAATGTCATTGTTACTGTTCACTTCATGGCAGGAAGAACTGGAGAGAGAAATGAAAATGATGAGGAAGAAGTGGAAAGAACTTGAGCTGATGGCATGCGACAGAAGGACTTTGCATGTGTTCATGGAAGGCCTATGCTCCTTGGGGAGCTAAAGGGTATTGATTGATTGATACTTTTCGCTAGTCCTGTGATTGTCTTGATAACTGTTTGTGTTTAGTTTAACATGATATTGTCTTTTGTGAAGTTTTTTTTTTCTCCAATTTTATTTCATAGTCCAGGTAAAGTTATTTCTAGATTCTTGATAATTAATTCAGCCATGCATACGTGCTTTTTTTCCAGATGGAACTTAAATTCATGATCTAACAAAATAAATACAGTAATTATTTCATTCTCATTGCCCTTTAACTGCCTGTGAAGCATAGGCCATCAGTTCATGCCAAACCTTCTGTTCAAGTTCTTTCTGTGTCCTTTATCTTTTTTATGCCTGTCTCTCAATACCCTTATCCGTGTTTTTGAATCTCCCTCTATTTCTTTTACTTTGAGGGTTCAAGAACAAGGTCTGCCTTGTATTGCTAGCAGCTGGTATCCTAAATGTGTGTCATATTCAGCCTTTTTTTCCTCACCTCTTGTTCCATGATATTTATCTGGTTCTTTCCATCAATTCACCAGTGGTGATCTTGTCAGACCATTTGGATCATTCTCTTCTGCACAAACATCCATTCATGAAAGTCTGTAACTTCTTCTGTACAAACATCCAATCATGAAAGTCTGTAACTTCTTCTGCACAAACATACAATCTTGAAAGTCAGTAACTTCTTCTGTACAAACATCCAATCATGAAAGTCTGTAACTTCTTCTGTACAAACATCCAATCATGAAAGTCTGTAACTTCTTCTGTACCAACATCCAATCTTGAAAGTCTGTAACTTCTGTACAAACATCCAATCATGAAAGTCTGTAACTTCTTCTGTACAAACATCCAATCATGAAAGTCTGTAACTTCTTCTGTACAAACATCCAATCTTGAAAGTCTGTAACTTCTTCTGTACAAACATCCAATCTTGAAAGTCTGTAACTTCTTCTGTACAAACATCCAACCTTGAAAGTCTGTAACTTCTTCTGTACAAACATCCAAACTTGAAAGTCTGTAACTTCTTCTGTACAAACATCCAATCTTGAAAGTCTGTAACTTTTTCTGTACAAACATCCAATCATGAAAGTCTGTAACTTCTTCTGCACAAACATCCAATCTTGAAAGTCTGTAACTTTTTCTGTACAAACATCCAATCTTGATAGTCTGTAACTTCTTCTGTACAAACATCCAATCATGAAAGTCTGTAACTTCTTCTGTACAAACATCCAATCATGAAAGTCTGTAACTTCTGTACAAACATCCAATCATGAAAGTCTGTAACTTCTTCTGTACAAACATCCAATCATGAAAGTCTGTAACTTCTTCTGTACAAACATCCAATCATGAAAGTCTGTAACTTCTTCTGTACAAACATCCAATCATGAAAGTCTGTAACTTCTTCTGTACAAACATCCAATCATGAAAGTCTGTAACTTCTTCTATCCTCCATTTTTTGCTGCTTATGGAGCACAGGGCCTCCACTTGAGTTAGCTCCCACGCAA
The DNA here is from genome assembly GCA_024509875.1 of Oreohelix idahoensis. Lineage (NCBI taxonomy): Eukaryota > Metazoa > Mollusca > Gastropoda > Stylommatophora > Oreohelicidae > Oreohelix > Oreohelix idahoensis. Next base: position 154,075 of record JAMPIV010014709.1, on the reverse strand, counting down.
GAAGCCTACACCAGGCACTGATTGCTTCTGCTGTGGTGGTTTCTCCAGCATTTTGTTAACATGATGGGTTTGCCACCTCCATGTACAGCCTCACTTTAGCTGCCTCTCACTACATGTCTAGCATTTTCTTAACGTGATGGGTTTGCCACCTCCATGTACAGCCTCACTTTAGCTGCCTCTTACTACATGTCTAGCATTTTCTTAACATGATGGGTTTGCCACCTCCATGTACAGCCTCACTTTAGCTGCCTCTCACTACATGTCTAGCATTTTGTTAACATGATGGGTTTGCCACCTCCATGTACAGCCTCACTTTAGCTGCCTCTCACTACATGTCTAGCATTTTGTTAACATGATGGGTTTGCCACCTCCATGTACAGCCTCACTTTAGCTGCCTCTCACTACATGTCTAGCATTTTGTTAACATGATGGGTTTGCCACCTCCATGTACAGCCTCACTTTAGCTGCCTCTTACTACATGTCTAGTAGGAGAAGAGGATCTATTATTTCAGACACACCCAGGACGTTACATGTTGTTTTCCATGTTTCAAAGCCATACAGAGACGTACGATATGCCTGACAGCTTACAGTGTAGCTACTCTACTTACATTAGGTTTAAAAAAAGGTAAAGAATCCTGTTACACGCCCATTGAGGCATATTGGGAATATTGTGTTAGGCCCATATTTTCTTGACCATTGGCACACTAGGGGTGATGTGACCAGCATCACGCCGGCCACCTCTAACCTTCCCAGAGTTGCTCTGGTACCCAATTCATGAGGCTGGGTCGACCCCAGAGCCATATGCGATCTAAACAATCCCATCTTAACTGGGGATCGAACCTGGACTTCCAAGCTGGAAGCCAGTGCACTAACCACTGCACTACCATGGCTCTGTAACATTAGAGAGACAATTATAATTATTCTTTCATTTAAAAAAAATTCGACATCCTTGTAGTTGTGCCATTGGAAACTGTGATATTCTTGGACAAGTTCGGTGACATATTCTTGGACAAGTTCGGTGACTTATTCTTGGGCAAGTTCGGTGACTTATTAGTGTTTGCTAGAACTTTTAACAAATAAATGTTGACTCTCAGTGAGTTATATCTTAAATTTTATTTTCTGTAACGTGTGCTTAAAATGACATTGGCTGTTGATTTTAAAATTTCTCTTCACAGTGTATTGACAAAGCTCGTGATATCTTGGACACAGAATTGACAGCCATGGCTGGAGAGAGTTACAACAGGGCATATGGTGTAAGTTGGGAACAGTCATTGTGAGTCATGCCATTGACTTAATATCTTTTAAGTTACTGTCAATATTTTAGTCCTGTTACAACTACAATTTTGCAAATTAGGTTACATCTTTACCTCATAGAATACATTAGTTTATCATAACTTCAGACTTTGTCATGTTTCTTATGGATGAGAGTTTTGATTTTTTGTTTTTTTTTTAAATTATTAATTTTTGTTTGTTTCATTTAAAAAAAAAAAAAAATTGGGAATTGAGAATTCAATCAGTACCCTTTAGCTCCCCAAGGAGCATAGGCCTTCAACAAAAACATGCCAAGTCGTCCTGTCCTGTGCCATACGCTCAAGTTCTTTTCATGTTTTCCTTATCATTTTCACCTCTGTATCCAGTTCTCTTCTCCATGTGTTTTTTGGTCTACCTTTGCCTCTCTTTCCCTGTGGGTTCCATAACAAGGATTGCCTTGTAATGCTGTCAACAGGTTTCCTCAATATGTGTCCTATCCATCACCAGCATCTTCTTAGAATTGAGAATTAGCTGTAAAAATGGGAACATTGTTTTCCTGTTCTTACCAGCAAAAAAAAATTAAATCCTTATTTGGCTGACTGTTTATCAGAAAGATTGTTTTCTATGCGTTCTGTGCTTCTTTGACAGAATTACTGCATCACCTTCACTTCAGTATGTATTTCCATCCTTTTTTCCTGGGAATAACACTATTTATTGTGTGTTCGGTATTTTTTTGTCCTTTCATACCCTCTATGATTGTGGGTTGAGTGGCTGAGGCACCGAGTTCGATTCCCGGTAGAGGGAATATAAATTATGGCCTTTGTTTTTTGAACCAGTGGTCCTAATGGTGTCATACTCCCCCGGTCTCCTGGGTCTTTTTTCTTTGATTCTTAGTCGCCGACCGTCAAAGCAGTCAGTGGCCATCACGCCTGGTGGCGTTGTGAGGAGTTACTGTGATTTAGTTTTCAACCGGCCCCATTTCATTTTCTCTTTGTAACTATAAGAGTTGCACCAGTCTTCTTCTCTTGGTAACTATATGAGTTTACCATTTTTTGTCTTCTCTCTAGTAAAGATTGGAGTTTATTCTTCTTCTCTACGAATAGTAGGGGTGTTTAGTCTTGTTCTGTAGGTAAAGTAAGTGGGGTTTTTTAAAAATAGGGATTACTGTAGGTTAGTACTGAATGGCACCAATCTTCCTTTCCCTAGATTTATCGCGATCTCAGAATCCCATTTTTGCTTTGGTTAGAATTATCGCGGTCATTTTTATTGTGGTAAGCAGTTGAGCGTGTGATTAATTAGGAAGGGTATTGTGGCTGACATTATAAAACCCCTACCCAGTAAATCGGGGGAAGGGGAGATGACCCACTACCCAGGTAACGTCCAACTTGCGTTAGAGCGAATCACATTTGGATTCTACTCACGCAAACGGACAATGTTAGGTAATATTATGGGGCAATAGACGCATGCGGTCAGATAAGCGGGTTACTTATACGTTCTATATTTAGACAATGAGCACGGGTTTATTTTTAGATTTTTCACTAATTCTATTGGTTATAACGGGACGCCAAGTATGAAGCGGTTTTGGGTCAGCGTGGGCATTTTAAAGATATATACTGGCACAGATCCATTAAAGGTCTCTTCGTCTGCAGAAAGTTCGGCCATGCATCCAAGCATTATTGTCTGCTTCTGAGCGGAAGAAACGCAGTAATTGGTATGTCTGTAATTTAAAGTAGCGGGGTAATTAGAGCTAAGTTTCTCTAATAGAGTCTTAGTCCGTTCAAGTGTAATTTATTTAAAACTAATGTAACTTATAATGCCATCAATTACGATCTTCGAAGAAGTATTAAATGTTAGAGGTGCATGGAATTATTTCTAGGATGATAGCAGTATCTATGAGTGATTAAAGATGGTTGAGATATTAAGTGTGTGTGCTCTGTAAGATTTAAGACAGGTCTGTAGAATAACACGCATCTATGATTTATGATAAATTACAGAATATATACGGGAAAGGATTTTGTAATTTTAATCACGTGGTTACTGGGATTTAAGTGAGTAGGAATTCGGGATGAACAGAGGGGATATTAAATATTTCCCCTAGCTGTTGATCTACAATAATTGCAGGGTAAATATGCTTGAGGGTACGTAAGGTATTTTATTGTGCTTTAAGAAGGTTGTGTGATTTAATATTATGGAGAGTGGTATTTAATATTTCCGAAAAGGGGATTTACTTAGTCCCAGAGAATAAAGTCTATAGAGATATAGATTTCTGTGCATAGAGATGTAATATATAAGTGTATTGGTGAAATTTAATCATGGGTGGGCAGTTAATTGTTGTGCATTTTATTGTATTGGGTAAACGATGGAACAGTTTTGGGACCGCTTACAGAGCTAAAGTAGGCCTAGTACGGGTGGGTTTCCCTAAAAGGTTGAAATGTTTTGATGCCTGAGGCAAGCTATGCATAACCAGAATTAGGTCAGCGCGTCTGGAGTTTACTAGACAGACAGTGTTGAAGTCCTGGGTAGTTGACCTGGGGTTAGTAAATATTTATGTATTGTTGTGGACAGGAGTAGGAGAAAGAGGGGAGCAGTCTTTGTTTTGGGTGGTTACATGTTTGTGCTCGATATGAGTGTGACTAAAGCAACAACTGTATATGTTCTACTTTGTAAGTTTATAATATGAGAGTATTTGGAATTGTTGTACATAGTGGCATTTCTTTTTGTCCACAGCAATTGGTCACGGCCCGTAGTTCGGGGTGCCATTAAATTTTGTTCCTGACAGCTGGCCAAGGTAGTCAGTTCTCAGGAGAGAAAAGTTGAGGAAACGCCAGAGGCGTAAGAACATTTTACCGCGGTGGGTATTGGCTCTGAGTACATGGGCCCAGAGAGTAAAGACGGAGTGAGGAAGAGCAGGTCGCTGGCAGAGACGCAGTCTTCAGTGAAAGGGTTTTCTTAAAAACCCTGAGCTCTAAGCTCATATACACACATCGAACCAAGCACGTGGGCTGGTGTGTCGTTTATAAAAATTGGTCATAATAATACCGACGGCCCTAATCCCAATGAGGGGTAACCGGGCAAGTGAAAATCAGTTTTTTGCCAACAGTGAAGCCTCTACAGTGAAGTCTAATACCTAGTCAATATTTTCAGAAGTCATCAGTGTAGGAGTCAGAACCAGGGAGACAGGGATATCATTCCCGGTTTCTGAAACGAAATGAGAGAAGCAAGGCAGGAGACGTGGAGAGAGAGACCGTGAAAATTTATCGGAGACCTGTAGAGTCTCATATCATTATTAGAGGGTAGCCTCTGAGCCTTAAAGTTATAAAAGTCTATTAGGTAGCAGTTCATAGTGTGATTTAGTGGTGTATATTGCCGACAGAGTTAGCAGCTGTGCAGATAGTTTTTATGCAGTGTCAGCAGAACATTGACATCAGAAATAGTAGTGTAATAGAGAGTGGTGGCTATCGTTGATACCCCACCAAATTAGACGGTAGTTAAGATCACCCATCATTTTTAATTTTGTCCCCAGCAGGGTGTATGAAGGAGTGGAAGTGGGTGGAGTTTTTTTGTGTGCTTATAATCAAATTGATTCTTTTGTTGTTTTCAGATCTGTGCAACCTTGCATGATATATTTTTGTTACTGTGTTATGAAATTCTGTTGATTTGTAAAAATAAACTTATTAATGTACACTGGATTAGCTTCTTTACTATACCGTCCTTAACTGTTGTCTGTATAGTGGTGTATGTGATTTTAAGTAACCTTATCCGTCTTGTAAGGCAACAACAAATTGATTCCACTTTGCTCGGTCGGTGGCCATCCTTCGTACAGTGCCCCAACTCTGGTTCATTCTTTGCATCTTAGCCTCCACAGTCCTCTGCCAAGTTGTTTTTGGTCGGCCTCTCTTTCGTTTTTCTTCAGGGGTCCATAGCATAGCTGTTCTTGTGATGGCATTGGGGTCTCTTCTGAGGACATGGCCAACCCAGCTCCAGCGTCTGCCAGCTATGATGGTGTGCATGTCCTCTTGCTTGCTCAGAGTAAGCAGATCTTGGTTGATGATGGTATTCAGCCAAAAGAGTTAGGTGAATTTTTCTTAGGCATGTTGTGTGAAAAGATGACAATTTTGACATTTCCTTCTCTGTAACTCTCCAGCATTTTGCACCATAGAGAAGCACAGAAAGCACACAGCTCTGATATAATCTTAATTTTGTGCTTGTGCTGTACTGAGAGGACTTCCAGATGTTTTTTAGACTAAAAAAGGCTGTTCTTGCTTTGTTCATTCTGTTGTTGATGTCTTTGCTTGCTCGGCCGTCTGGTGATACTATGCATCCTAGGTATGTGAAGGTGTCTATCTGTTCCAGTTGCTGATTCCTTACTGATTTGGGCTCAGGGTTGCTCACATTGAGCGTCATGACCTCTGACTTCTTTAGATTGATGTTCAAGCCCACCTGCTGGCTATACTTATTAAGTCTATCCGTTTTTTCCTGGATGTGTTGATGTGAATGTGCTAGTAGTGCAATGTCATCTGCATATTCCAGATCTTCTAATGTAGAAAATGTAGTCCATCTTATTTCTCTTGGACTGCCCACTGTTGTCTGGCGCATCACCCAGTCTATGACTGTTAAAAATAGAGTGGTTGATAAGGGGCATTCCTGTTGTACTCCTGTCTTTACCTCAAAGGTTAGGTTACGCTACACGTAAAGTTGGCATAAAGGCTTTTTATGATTGACACTATGCAGCTTGGAATTCCGTAAGCCCTCAGTATTTTCCATAAACTGTCTCTATGTATACTGTCAAAAGCCTTTTCAAAATCGACGAAATTAATGTACAGCTGTCTTTGCCATTCTGAGCACTGCTCTATAATGTTCCTGAGGGTAAATATATGATCTACACATCTTCTGTTATTTCTAAATCCTGCTTGTTCTTTCCTCAGTTTGTGGTCTACTGCTTTTGAAATTCTCTGTATAATTATCCTGCCTAGTATTTTGCTGGGAGCTGAGAGAAGAGTGATTCCTCTCCAATTATTGTAGTCTGCAAGATCTCCCTTCTTGGGCAATTTGACAATTATTCCTTTGTTCCACTCCATTGGTGTTGTCCCTGTTTTCCAGACTTGTGCAAATAGTGGTTCTAATAGCTCTGCTGCTGGTCTCCTCGGTAGTGAGATCAAATGCCTAGCCTTCTCAGATAAGGGCGAAAAAATAGGAGCTCCCGTGTGCAAGTTGTGAACGTTAAAAATCGCACAGCAGCTGGAAACGTAAAGAGTAGGCCACAAGGTCGCTGCCATGGCAGAATTTAAAACATTAGAAACCTACCCACCACAAAAATATTTATAGTTTGTGTGATTCCTATATACACACATTGGGATTCTCTCCGGTGCTACAGAGTTCATGCACTATGCTGAGATCCTCCTTGTGTGATCTAAGGGAAGAGATTGGAGCACTGAAGATAGTCCTTAAAACGAAACCAAATCTTGGATGACTGAGTTGAAGTACATGTTTTGTAAAAGGGGTGCTAGTTTTGGAAGTTGGTGATAGGAATTTGGAGAATACATATACAGGAAGGTGTTGGAGAATTAACTTGTTATGTAATTTAGTGATGGGAGTTGGGAATTTTTTAAGAACCATAGAGCAAAGTATAGAGGGTATGACACATTTGGGAACAGTGCTATACCTTGTCTTACCAAAAAAACCTTTATTGCTAACTGTTGATCAGAAGGATAGTTTCATATCGTGTCTAGATTGAAGTAAGTAAGCTTCCTTTGTCTGCTTTTTTCCCCTCTGAAGGCCATGGTCAATGTTCAGATGCTGGCAGAATTGGAGGAGGTGATCCAATACAAGCTGGTGCCAGAAAGAAGAGAAGCTATCAAGCTGATGTGGTGGAACAGACTGAAGGTAATGACTGATAGGTGTTAAACCATCTTAAAAAATGATGTATCTGATAAATTCATCATTCATTGTGTGATTATTGACATGAGATTTTGAAAAATGAAAGTTGTGAGCCTGCATTTTGATATATCCACTTTGAAATCTCATAAAAGACTAATTGTATAAATAGTATTCATATGACTGTATCTGCGTGGCATTAAGAGTATTTAATTTTGGAAGTTATTTTTTTCTTCAGCTTTGAAGGCAGTCAGCTAGTCAATACCTTTGATACCCATAGGTGCATAGACAATTGTTCACATTATTTCAGTAGATCTTGTTCCACAGCCACTTTTCTTATCTCTGGATTTGTCCATTGCATTCCTGAAGTCTGTAAAGAAATGTGAGGTATAAGTATGTTTATTATAATTTCTCATCTCATGCAGGACTCTAAAGGCAGAGAGAGCTGCTGTGTATCCAGACTACTTTTGGACTTCAGTATATCTGTGTCTCATGGAAAGAGATGAAAACAAATAAGGAGGTCCTAGAAAATCTAGGTATGAAAAGAGAACTAATGAGGGAGGTCAAAGTTCGACAGCTAAAATACTTTGGCCACATAAAAAGGCATAACACCTTGCAGAAGACCATAACAGAAGGGAGAGTTGAAGGCAAACGTGCAAGGGGAAGACAGCGCTATAAGTGGGAAGACAACATCAAGAGATGGACAGGAAAGAGTCTATCAGAGTGCACCATCAAGACAAGAGACAGAAGACGTTGGAGATCCATTACAGCCAACCTTCGTTGTGGAGATGGCAACTGATGATGATGATGATATCTGTGTCTCAGTGCCATTCGTTTTTATTTTTTAGTTGTGCCGCACAGATTTGACCTTGTGCCGCACAGATTTGACCTTGTGCCGCACAGATTTGACCTTGTGTACTCTGGCCCTTTATGCCCCTGTAGGGTCAAGTATATTGTTTGTCTTGGCTTTCTCTAGAGCAGGCATTAACACACAAATAAATGGAAGAAGATTGCAGTCAGTATTAGAACAGTCATTAAAGAAGTTTTGAAGTATTGCTTCATGCTTGTACTTTTTTAAACTACTGCAAAGTCATTTGTTGGGCATTCATTCATCACCCTTCAGCTCCCTACAGAGCCTAGGTCTTCAACACTGTCATACTAAATCCTCCTGTCTTGTGCCATTCAATCAGGGTCTTTTTGTATCTTGTTAACCATTTTATTTATCTGCACTTCTCCGGGGATGCCAGAACAAGGGCTGCTTTATGTTCCTGGGGCCGGAAAAGGGAGCAAAGAATAGTAACCTGTAACCTACCAAGCATGTCATAAAAGGCAAATAAGGAGAATTGGCTACCCCATACTGAAGAAATTCAGCACATAAAAACAAGTCATCCGAAGCAGGTAATGCATATGTTGGGCATAGATTGTTATTTAAGTCAGAACTTCGTAACATAAATTTTATAATTTTTTTTTAAAAATAGGGTTGCCAGAGAGTGGTAGAAGACTGGCAGAGAATCCTGCAGGTTCGATCTCTGGTCATTTCTCCAGAGGAAGACATGGATGCGTGGCTCAAATATGCTAGCCTGTGTCGCAAGAATGATCGCTTGGTAAGTCTGATGTGTTGAAGTCACTCGTTTATACATTTCATCCAGTTGATTGACAGAACCACTTCTCAGAATAAGCCTGTGTTCCAGGTCTGTTGACGTCATGCTAGCATGCCAAACTCATTCATGGCAACAATTTTAAGGTCTTAACTGGACACTTGTTCTTTTCTTTGACCAATTTCTAGGATACTGAATTTTCATTGTGATCTTTCTAGGCTTTTTGTTTTACATTTCTCCTTGATTATGTCTGACATTGCATCAGCCCAAACAAATAGTGACAGTGACCACCACTACAAGTGGCCTCATTTTCCATAAGGAGGGCAGAATGGAAATATGAATAATATCAAATGTAAATTGTCTTCTGTAATCACATAGCACACACTGCCTTGAGGGGAGTAAAGTGATAGATACTTCACTATACTGCATCCTAGCTTTATGGTGATTGGTTCCATAGCCTTTTGTAAGTCAAGAGCAGAGTCAGGTGCCCATTTACAGTTGGATAAACTAGAGCGCAGCACTGCCAGGCTTCAAACTTGGTAACTTTACCTCAACAAGCAAGTTCTCTAACCATTCTGCCAGTTGACACTCAACAGAAAATTGTCACACATCAGTCAGAAATCGAACCCAGATCAATTGTTTGGAAGGCAACCATGCTAACGTTTAAACCATCTATGCTTGTTAATTGGGTTAAGCAGTGGAAATTAGCTGTGCATTTGGTTGGAATTAAACTATGTAGTGGTTTAATATTTATTGAAATTTATCATTTTTTTCTTTCTTATTTTTGGTAATTCTTTTTTCAGGCACTCTCTCACAAGACATTGATCACACTTCTAGGCTGTGACCCAGCTAAACAGCCAGATCATGTGATTCCAACCATACATCCAAAGGTGACATACGCATACCTCAAACACATGTGGAAGGACAATCGTAAGGTATGTTAACTGAATTAACATGTTTTTTTTCTTTAGGAGTTTCTAATGGCTGTATTGAGATACATGGTTTGAGTAAAACCACTCAGTTTTTTAAGGGAATTAGAAAAAAAGAAAGATTATATGGTAATACTTCTGTAGAGACTTCCTGTAATAGGTGTCAACTTTGCAAACTTCGAATACTTGTTCCTTTCATCACTGCCTTTGCCTTCCTCAAATGAAGAGCGGAGTCATGTATCCTATAAAAGCTGGGTAGACCAAAGCATAATGCTACCAGGTTTCAAACGCAATATGAAGAAAAAAGTTAATTTTTTAAAAATTATTTATTTATTTAGTTTTTTTTCTTTAGATGAGGACGTAACAGTAGTTATAGGTAGTTATTTACATACATGATTAGGATTGTTAAATAACCAGTATACATTATGGAACAAATAGAAAGTAAATATCCCCCAAAAAATTTTTTATGGCATTGGAGTCAGTTTTACAAATGAAAAAAATGCTAGAAACAGACGTTTCAGGGGTAGCCCCAAATCTGCGTCCAGATATACAGCTAATACTGACAGTATGATAAAGGTAAAGGATCCCATTACATGCCCATTCAGGCCTATTGGGAATATGGTCCATATTTTCTTGAACATTGGCACACTGGGGGTGATGTGGTAAGCATCATGCTGGCCGCCTTAACCTTTCCAGAGTTGCTGTGGTATCGAATTCATGAGGCTGGGTCGACCCTGGAGCCGTTTGCTGTCTAAAAAATCCCACCTCAACTGGGGATCGAACCATGGACCACCGAGCTAGGAAGCCAGTGCACTAACCACTGCACTACTGCAGCTCCTATATTGGCAGTACTTGACAGTATATATACATGAAGTTTGTAACATGTCAGGTATTATATTGAGATCATGAAATTTTTTTCTTTTGAAATAAGTTGTGAGAGAACCATAAATGAACTAGCTATGCCGTATATGATAATATGCCTGTCAAGGAGAGTCACATTTCAGTCTGGACAGATATATACACAGTTAGCATTTTATATGCCACCAAAACCCCCTACTAACTCCTTGGGGGGTCGTGTAAGTTGTTGGGAAGAAATGCAAAGTCGACTTGGTAGACATACATCATTAGCTTTTATATATATCTGTGTCTGCGTGTGTGTGCTTTTGTAACCGTTGAAGTGGTTAGGAGAGGAAAAAAAATCGGTTAGATTTAATTTCTAGGAGATTGATTTTTCATGATTGGAATTAACTGACTTATAATTTATAGTCAAAGGGAAATAATCGTTAGAACAAGAGAGGGGGTCAAGAGTAGCGCTGACATCCCTTGGTCGAACATTGTTGTGTTTGAAAGTTAACGTTGTTTGGAGTTTTGTTTGGTAAGTGAGCGAGTTTGAGTTTGGCTACGGGACTGTAAATTCACGTGTTTGGGTGAGTTGTTTGTGAGACAAAGTTGTTCTAGAATGTCAATAGTCATTGTAGTAAATCAAAGTTTTAGATAAAGTCAAGTCAGATCCGAGATGCGATAGCGTTAAGTTCAGTTTGGGTTTTCTCCCAGTTGTGATAGAATTAAGAGTTAAAAGTGGCAGCGAGTAGAAGTTATCATCGGGCGATATGCCAAATGATTTTGGTTGCTTCTGTGGTGACAGAAATGTGAACTATTGTCTAGACATCTATCTCGCATTATTTTGGCCACAACTAGTGTATGACAGTTTTGTTATTCATTCTGAGGACGAGATGACAGTGTCGTCCGTGAGAGAAAATGTGTGTATTTCAAAAACCATGTACGTTGAATATTATGAATCCTATAACCAGTAATAAAGTGCAGTAGAAAAGTTGACAGTCTAAGAGAAGAATGATAGACAGCCATTAGTCTTGAGAAGTAGGATACAGTAGTCTTGGTAAATAGTCAACCCTGGCTGTTAAACCCGTTTATTAAAGATGCCCCAAGCAGAACACAAGAAATACGTCAGCATATAAGAGAGACAATGTTTACGTATGAGAAATATATGACAACATAAAATTTTTAGCAACAGTGGTTCTCAAGCTGTGACCACACTAACCACTAGAGACAGTATGAGAATTGAAACAGAGAGAGAGAAAGATAAAGTGACACTGAAAATTTTACCTACTGAAATTTGCTGCACAAATGCCAGCCTCAAGAGGAAGGTTGAGCATATCATTTTTTCAACCTTTGCTGTTTCATGTAAATAAAGTTCAATGTTAATACTTTACTGCTGTCAGCATGAAGTCATTCATCATCTGTTGTCAAAGTAACGTCATCGTTTAAAAGATAGAATTTGTCTAACATCTCAAATAAGCTGCCTACTGTTTAGGGTAGAGAAACGAAACCTATACGATCATAAAATAGAGAAGTAGGAAATAATAGACAAGCATTCATCCATGGCCACACTTTCAAGTGTACTTGTGGCTGTGAGTGGAGAGATATTTGCTAATATAAGGTATAGTTTAAAAAAGAAAAAAAGTTTGGGGAGGTGAGACGGCAAAGATAATGTTCTTTTTAACAATGTTGATACATCAGCTGAACCTTTGCAACTTTGTATTTTGGTTTTTTATCAGTCTGAGGCTTACAGCAAACTCCAGCTTTTTGTGAGGCAGTCCCTGCAGACCAAGTCTTTGCAGATTATGGGCCCAGATGAGGCTGTCCAGAGAACTAAACTCAGCCAGTTAACTGCCAGGTACTGATTTTTTTTCTCTCTGGTGATGACTTTTGACATCAGAAAAATCAGGATTTTATGATGGCTGAATGATATAATAACATTCTTTGTTAGCAGATTAATGTTGTTTATCTGCATATTGTGAATCAAATTTTTGCAGCATAATATTCCCAGTATTGACTAATTATATTTGAACATTTGTTTTAGGTTTTTAAGTTTGTGGAAAATCTGGCACCTGAGAACTGCTGCTTTAGTCTAACTATGGTGCTTCTTTTAATCAAGTGATGCAGACTAAACTGTCTGATTTGTCATGGAATTTGTTGTGTGCTGCATCTCTTGACTGCATTATATTCCAGAAATGCAAGATTTCAGTGCTGCAGTTCCTTTTATTCCAGGAAAAATAAAACAGGAAGAGACACACACAAATATATGTGGTCCCTTTCCCTCTGACCCTGACCATTCATTTGTATGGCATTAATCAGGATGTTAGACACCAACAAATATGTATGACATTAATCAGGATATTAGACACAACCATTTATATATGACATTAATCAGGATGTTAGACACCAGCAAATATATAAGACATTAATCAGGATGTTAGACACCAACAAAAATATATGACATTAATCAGGATGTTAGACACTAACCAATATATATGACATTAATCAGGATGTTAGACACCAACAAATATACATGACATTAATCAGGATGTTAGACACCAACCAATATATATGACATTAATCAGGATGTTAGGCATCAACAAATATATATGACATTAATCAGGATGTTAGACACCAACAAATATATATGATATTAATCAGGATGTTAGACACCAACAAATATGTATGACATTAATCAGGATGTTAGACACAACCAATTATATATGACATTAATCAGGATGTTAGACACCAACAAATATGTATGACATTAATCAGGATGTTAGACACAACCAATTATATATGACATTAATCAGGATGTTAGACACCAACAAATATGTATGACATTAATCAGGATGTTAGACACCAACAAATATATATGACATTAATAAGGATGTAAGACATCAACAAACATATATGACATTAATCAGGATGTAAGACATCAACAAACATATATGACATTAATCAATGTTCATTCATAACCCTCCACTCCCAAAGGAGCATAGGCCTTCAACAAACACATGCCAAGTCCTCCTGTCCTGTGCCATCATCTCAAGTTCTTTCCATGTTCTCCTCATCATTTTCACCTCTGTTTCCAACTCTCTTCTCCATGTACTTCTTGGTCTTCCTCTGCCTCTCTTGCCCTGGGGGTTCCAGAACAAGGACTGCCTTGTAATGCTATCAACAGGTTTCCTCAGTGTGTGTCCTATCCATCGCCATCGTCTTCTTCTCATCTCTTGTTCCACTGGCACTTGTCTAGTTCTTGTCATCAGTTCCACGTTGGTAACCTTGTCATACCATTTTAATCCCTCTATTCTACGCAAGCACCCATTTATGAAAGTCTGTAGCTTTTTGGTTGTTGTCTTTGTTGTTCTCCATATCTCCGAGCCATACAATAGGACTGACTTCACATTTGAGTTGAAGATTCTTATTTTCGTGTTGGATCCGATTTCTCTTGATCTCCATATATTTCCCAATGCAATGAAAGCTCCTCTTGCCTTTTGTATTCTTATTTTGATATCGCTGTCTGTCCCTCCAACTTTGTCTATATTGCTGCCAAGATATGTGTATGATTCTACATCTTGAATTGGTGTTTCTTCAAGTTCAACCCTGTTATCATTACCTGCATTTATTCTCATTATTTTTGTCTTTTCCCTGTGTATTTTCAGACCCAATTGCTGTGACCTCTCCTCGAGTGTTTTCAATTTGTCCTGCATCTGATTACGGTTATGGGACAGAAGAGCCAAGTCATCAGCAAAATCCAGATCATCCAACTGCTTAGTCAGAGTCCACTGGATTCCATTTCTGTTGTGTGTTGTCGATGATCTCATAACCCAATCTATTGCCAGCAAGAAAAGAAATGGAGACAAGAGGCATCCCTGTCGCACTCCTGTTCTTATCCCAAACGGTTCTGTTAGCTGTCCTTCGTGAAGAACTCTGCATGTCATGTCTTCATATGTTTTCTTTACTAAATTAATGATCTTCAGGGGAACTCCATAATGCCTCATCAATTTCCAAAGTGATTCTCTGTCTACACTGTCAAATGCCTTTTCGTAGTCCACAAATCCGATGTATAGTGGTGAATTCCATTCCAGACTTTGTTCAACTATTATTCTCAAAGTGGCTATCTGGTCTGTACATGATCTGTTTTGTCGAAAACCTGCTTGTTCATCTCTCAGTTTCTTGTCTATGGACTCTTTTAATCTCTCAAGGATAATCCTGTTTAATACTTTTCCTGGCACTGATAGTAACATTATTCCTCTATATAATTTGTGCACTCTTGTAAATTTCCCTTCTTAGGCAACTTAACCAGATATCCTTCCTTCCATTCTGCTGGTATCTCTTCCTTTTCCCAGACTTTACCAAGTAATTTATATAACATCTCTGTAGCCGTGTCGATATCTGCTTTGATGGCCTCTGCTGGAATGCCATCAGGTCCAGACGCTTTTCCCTCTCTTAGAAGCTTTATGGCTTTCTTTATTTCTTCCTTCGTTGGTCTTTCACCGTTAATTTGTAGCTCTTCTTCTGCTGGCTGGATGTCCGGCGGGTTTTGTGGAGCTGGTCTATTGAGAAGGTCCCCAAAATATTCTGTCCACCTCTTCATTTGCTCTTGTATATTGCTGAGCAGTTTCCCATTCTTGTCTTTTATGAGGCAACTTGTTTGCTTGTATTTCCCTGTTAGCTTCTTTGTACTGCTATACAGTTCTCTCATATTTCCTTTGGCTGCAGCATCTTCTGCCTCTCTTGCCAACTCCTCAATATACTTCTCTTGTCTCTTTTGATACTTCTTTTTACTTCTTTGTTTGCTTCTGTGTACACTTCTTGAGCCTTGGCTTTGGAGCTTCTAGTTTTGCTTGTGTTTAACTCTGCTTTCTTGTTTTTTCTGTCTTTTATCTTATTGATGGTTTCTGTTGTTATCCATGCTTTTTGTTGTCTTTCCCTTTTCCCCAGTATTTCTTCACATGTCTCCTTCCATACTGTTTTGACCTGCTGCCAATAGTCTTCTGTATTCTCTACATCTTCCAGCTGTTGGAGCACTTGGAATTTGTTGGATACTGTGACCGCAAATTTGTCTCTTGTTTCTTGATTTCTTAGCTGTCCTACATTAAACTGTTGTCTATAATTTTGCATAGTTGCATATCTCTTGAGTTTCATTTTTACTTTGGCTATCAGAAGATGGTGATCTGATGCCACATCTGCTCCTCTATATACCTTTACATCCTGCAATGATGATCTAAACTTCTTGTTTATGCATATATGATCAATCTATCTGATTTTCTGTTCTATGGTCTGGTGATATCCATGTTGCCTTGTGTATTCTCTTATGTGGAAACATGCTTCCTCCTATAGCCAGTTGATATGAAGCACAGAAGTTTGCGAATAGCTCTCCATTTTCATTCATTACTCCTAGCCCATGTTTTCCCATGACTTCTTCAAATCCAGTGTTGACTGTACCTATCTTTGCATTCATGTCACCCATCAAAATTGTGATGTCTCTTCTTTTTACTTTATCCATAATTTCTTGTAGTTTAGTATAAAATGCTTCTTTCACAGACTCTTCTTTGTCATTAGTTGGTGCATAACATTGGATGACATTTACATGAATTTTCTTTTTAGCTGTTTTGAAAGAAGCTGTTATTATTCTGGGTCCAAGAGCTTCCCATTCAATTAGTGCTTTCTGTGCTTCTTTAGATAACATAAGAGCTACCCCTTCACTGTGGTGTGAACTTTCGTCTTCATGTCCTGAGGACAGCACCAATTCACCTGTGATGAGTTTCTTCCTGTCTACCCCCTTCCACTTTGTTTCACACATTCCCAGAACCTCGATTTTGTATTCCCTCATTTCTGCTGCTACTTGCGCCACTTTCCCTTGTTCGTTTAATGTCCGAACATTCCAGGTGCCAAATCTGGAAGTTCTCCTAGAAGAAAGAAGGTTAGTCAGCAACACAGACTCCTTTCGGCTTTCTCTGTGTTGCATCATACGCCTCCCCGCGAGAGGACCTTCCCCTGTCTTGGATGGCTGTGTTTTATTTTCTTTATTTGACTTGTCCATATTTGTTGAAGTTTTTTGTGGTTTAAATTTTTTTTACAGGATGGTGTAACCGGCCCCATGCCCAACCCTCCTTAGTCACTTTTTACGACATGCTTGGTAGGGGACAGTGTTACTATTCTTTGCTCCCCTTTCGGGCCCCGGTAACACACGGGTGTAATCAATGTGTTAGACACCAACAAATGTATATGACATTAATCAGGAGCTTTTATACATGAGATATTTCAAAAATCATGATTGTTTATGGCATCAAGTGTAGTCAAAGGTTTAATATCAGAAATATTAAGAATAGTCCCATGGTGATCAGAGACAGAGAGCAGTCTGATCTGATAGGAAAATGTTGTTGTTATATTAAGGCAAAGTTTTCGCACATCCCTAACTGTCTGATTTGTTTTGTATGAACTTAGATGTTACCTCAGGCTAGGTCAGTGGTCTGAGGACTTGCATGGCATTACAGAGGAGTCTATCCCACAAATTTTGGATTATTACAACCTGGCCAAGGAGCATGATGAAAGTTGGTATAAGGTTAGTCAAGCTTTCTGTCTTATTCATCTTCTTGAATGTTCTTGACTTTGTGGCAGTGTCATTATTGATAACTAGCTTGTCTCTCATTTATTTTCCCAAAGATGGATAAAGTTACCTCTCCTTGTATTCATTTATTTGATGGCTTATCTTTTCTTGTGCTAATTATCATAGTTTTCATTTTCTCAGTCTTAATATATGATCTTTATTGATAGCTCATGTTGTTGTTTAAAGTATGAAGAGTGGATCATTTAATCAGTTTGTCAACCTTTATCTTTTGTTGTGGCCCTCTAAAGAACTTTTAAGGTCATAATTGAAGCTCTGAGTTCCAGTAACAGAGGAAAGCTTTGAGAGACAAGTAGCTTTCTTCACAGATGCACTGCCAGAAGATGAACTGCTAGAAGATGCAGTGCTGAGGAACCAAAATATTGAAAATCTAAATAACTCAAGAGCCATACTTTACAATCTGTGTCAGTGATTCAGAAAAGTTTTTCAATGGATCCCATCTCATTGCAACATCCCTGGCAAGATTGGCAAAGGAAGGTGGAAAGTTACCTCAACTCTTCATAACTTATGAAGAGGCCAAGAATTTTATCAGGAACAGATACAGGAACAAGAGGCAAGCAGAGCATCAAGGCCACCAGAAAAATGGGGCATATTACCAACTCAACAGAAGTGAACAAGTAGTAATCTTCAGACTCCCCACTGGCACAACAGACGGAGATACCATCTATTGACCAAGCTAAAGATAGGAACTACTGATAGTGCAATTATGACACTAATAAAATGACCAGTGAACATCTATTGCAAAAGTGCCCAACATATGAGGAACAGACAAAGCACAAACGGCTCTCACCAGCACTATTCCCAGACATACTCTGTGGAGATATCAACAACCTCAAGCTGACCACTGCTTTCTTTAAATATATTCAAGTTGACGTCTGAAAATGTACTGTGGCAGCGTGGCGCTAAATGGAGTTATATTGCAGAGGTGCCCTCTGTAGCACACGGAGTATGATTTTCGAGAGACTAACTTTCCTCTCTGTTCTTCAGCAAAGCTACTCAGAATGTGAATGGTCGGGAAGGGGCTTTTGAGTTATAGATGCGGCCTGGTTGTAATTTACAAGATACCTTCAATGCTTGATCTGTATAAACTCTCATAAAGGTATCAAACAACTACACTCGCTCTTTTAAAAGGTTCAAAACATTTATTAAACGTAACTGTCAACTCTCATCGAAGCAGTAATCACTTTTCTTACTAAAATAATCATGGCAGTTCATATAAAATAAACAATTAGTGAGTTTCTGGTCTCAGTGATCAAATGGCGGTAAGTTCTCAGTTCCTTAAAACCTTCAGTTTATCTATAAACAAAATCTTGCTTGTTTTATTTATGTAGAATGATCTCTCTATTCAGTTACTCTGCAACTCTGTCAGTATCTCTTGGTATCAATGTCAATTGGCTGAGCATTCAACTGTGCTGATTACTGAATGGACCAACTGTCCAGAATGATCATTTCATCAGGATTCACTGTTATTTCACAGTAGTTACTTGAATGGATATTGTCTCATGTTTAAATAGCAAAAATCTTCTTTGAAATTTGTCACTTTTTCAGTTTATACACAAGCATATAGTCTGGAGTATATAAAATGATCTACAACTTGCTCTACTTACTTCATCATCCAGAATGAAAAGCAACTTGAAAATTATTCTTCTCAAATTCTGGCAAATTAAGTGAAGAACTTCTACACTCTGCATTAACTACAGCTGGTGTTTGTTATTGGATGACTGATGCAAAACTGACTTGTCATTATATACCACCATTTCTACATTAAATGTGCGATCTCTGCTTTCCACCGATCAACTAGCTCTTGATCTGTTCACTATCGTTGTTGGGCAAAAACTGACTGTGCCGCATTTTGCATCAGAATATATTACTCTCAACTTTTCTCGAACATTCTTGGTTCAGTTATGGAATATTGCATAGGTGCTCAAACTTGTTACAAAAGTGTTATTTCATTGGTTGTTTATTTCGCTCTACCAGGCTATGACCTTCAGGGTGCGTGTCAGAGTTGTACTTGAACATTCAACAACTTCATAGTTATTTCTCATTGGTCGAGTCTAATTTGACATTTCAATTTATTTTTAGTGCTTATGTAAAATTGCTTTCTGTTCTGCCATTTTGAGATGTCAGCACCGTTTTAATTTTAGTGCTTATTTGATTTGACCTTGCACAGTGACTATTTTGGGGTTTTTTCTTTTTTAACTTATGAAATATCTATGTCATACCATTTTGGTAATAAATATGCTTTCTGTTAAACAAGTACAATTGACTCTCTTTATTTATCTTTGTTTTATTTTAAAGAATTCTTATCAATGGTATCATTAATGTCACCAACAATTTAACTCTTAGTTATAGTTATTTAGTGTGATATAGAGTCAATCCTAACATACGGAAGTGAGCCATGGACAGTTAGTAAGCAATCTTGAAAAGCCCACTGAGATGTGGTTTAAAAAAAATGTTATGAATGCAATGGACAGCTAAAATGATTAAGGAGAATATAATGAGAAAAGCCACTGTGTAAAGGAAGCTGATTATTTGTATTAGAAGGAAGCAGTTGACTTTCTTTGGGCACGTCATGGGCAGATTTCTTCTTTCTGTGGTCCTTGGCTGCTCACTGACAAAGCAGTCAGTGACCATCTGTAACTGTCTTTTTTTTCTTGTTGATGTGATCACTGGCCCAAGACAGTATACATGTTGTTAGATGTGTAGTGCGAGCGTATGATGAATTGAGTGTGGGTGCGAATGAAGGCGCGAATGTGTTTAGGCTCGTATAGATGTAGATCCTGCAACCCATACTCTCACATGCAGTAATCAAGGATGCTTTGACACTGCAGGCATGTTTCAAGACATTTATTGACGGGAACACACATAGTATCAACAGGAACAGTCAGTGTAACAAGGTCATGCTGACCTGACATCGATAGGTATACATTTGGCATTCAAAAAAGGTAAACATCGGAATAGACGTGCATGGTCAATAGCAAAGTTCTTCAATAATGACAGTTCGTAGCGTCGCCCTTGGCGTCTCTGACTAAACGCGTCAGATGCCTTAGTTACTTTGACACACAGGTGCAACTTGGCACTCCCCGCCAATTGCACATATCAGGCTGTAGTATAATAGCCGAAAGCACAGGCCTCGTTCTGACGTCGGCCGTGTACTTCTGTTAAATAGGTTATCATCAACCCTGCAGTAATACTTATTGTAGATAGAAGTTCCGCCAATCTGCGGCTCCCACAATATATCTTCGTCACTGGATTTCTGGACAATATAAGACTAACAGTCTTGGATGGCTACCTCGAGCACAAATATATAAGTTCTGAAATGGCGGATCAGTGAGCTGCTGTTCACCCTAGGTAATCCTTTACATGTTCTGCCACCGAAAAGCGTAATAATGCATAAAGGTCGGTATTACCTGGCAAATGAATCCTCAGAACATCACAAGGAATTCTGTCGTCATCCCGACGCACAGAGATTCACTGGGGAAAAACTGCCATAGCAGTTACTTCGAAGATTCTCCCCGAAAAACAATGGACTCTTGGTCCCTTCAGAAAAACAGGACCTCCCGGCTTCCCGGAAGTATATCTCACTCCCGCTTAAAAAACCTTCCCCTAGGCCTACGCCGAACTGTCAACCTCTGACCCTAAAGGTCAAACACAATGAATGAATAAACAAGGGAAGACAACCCCTAATCAACCTGACATCGCAGGTAAAGACACAATTATTCTTATGATACAAACATAAGCAAATAACTTGACAGATGACTCCGTCGAAAATGACAGCAACATTACTACCACCCCCCTGTAAAAAAAAAAATGCAAATTTTTTTTTTTAATATGTTCATGAGCAAGATAGCACCAGTATCACTTCTGTGCTCATGCAAACAATGAACCTAATATCAGGTACAATAGAAGAGGGTACAAATCATCTCCCAACATAGGAGAAAATATTTCCTTTAAGCCAAACAAACTAAGGGATACCATTCAAGAAACCTAAGTTGCTGGCAATACCAATCATATATCAAACATTACTAAATAATATAATCATAGCAATATACAAATGTCAATGCTATTTTAGCAACATATCACTGATGGATGGACAAAATGAAATTTGTTAAATTATCTAAACATCATCCAAATACATTTGTATTACAACATATTATGATATTAAGGACAGACCTAAGTCTGAAAATATATCAGGAAAAACTAGGACACAAGATTTAACTGGAATCATGTGGGCATCTAGACAATATGTCCGCCATCACATTATCCGAACCACGGATAGCTCGCACCGTGAAATGGAAAGGCTGAAGAGCAATAGCATAACGAGTAGATCTCGAGCTCTTCAAATCCTTACTTTGCATAGCCGTAAGAGCTTTTTGGTCGGTTTCCATAAAGAAATGCGCGCCCAGAAGGAACCTTTGTAGCTTAAGAATGGACCAAACCATAGCCAACAATTCACGGTCCAAAACCGAGTAATTCCTTTCTGCCGCATTCAGCTTCCTAGAAATATACATTACAGGATGCAGAGTTCCTGAATATTCCTGCATTAGTGCCGCTCCAATGCCAGTGGAAGAGGCATCACTACGAAGGACAAAAGTCTTATCAATCGTCGGTAGTCTTAAGATAGGATGAGATGAGAACAAATTCTTAACCTGATCCAATGAAGATTGGCATTCTTGGGACCAACGCACCATATTAGGAGAACCTTTTTTCAATAACGTTGAAAGTGGTGCCATAATGGAGGACAGATTCTCAATGAATCTTCCATAGAATTGTATCAATCCCAAGAGACTACGCACTTGCTTTTTTGTCTTCGGAACCGAGATATTTAATATCTTTGAAATGTTTTGGTCCTCTGTCTTCAACAGACCATGACCAACTCGATGACCTAGGAAGGAAATTTCACTAAACCCAACAAAAGCTTTAGAGGGTTTAGCAGTCAATCTATGCTCACGTAGAGTAGATAGCAATTCCTTTAGACCCACATAGTGTTCTTCCCAAGTATCGCTGAAAAGACAGATGTCGTCTAAATATGCAATGACATCTGCACGATCTGATAGAATTCGTCGCATCATGCGCACGAAAGTCGCTGGGGCGTTCATAAGCCCGAAAGGCATAAAATTCCATTGAAACAGACCCCTAGGTGTCGAAAAAGCAGTGAGAGGTTTGGCGTGTTCCGTCAGTGGGACTTGCCAATAACCTTTCGACAAGTCTAGTTTAGTAAAGAATTTAGCTTTAGAAAGTCTAATAAGTAGATCATCTAATAACGGCATAGGTTCAGCATCGAACTTCGTAACTTGATTTAATTTGCGATAATCAACGCAAAGACGTATGTTATTGTCTTTCTTTCGAACAATAACTATCGACGAAGAATAAGCTGAAGTGGATGGTTCAATTATTTGTAGTTGAATCATTTCATCCAATTCTTTCTCGACTTGTGCTTGAAAATGAATAGGTATTGGGTATGGTCTTACTCTGATCGGATTACGATCAGTAAGTATGATGTCATGTTCTATGACATCTGTGTGTCCAGGAATGTCGGTAAGGACATCCTGATATGATTGTAACGTAGAGGATACTTGACGTTGTTCCTCAAAAGACAAGTTAGAAGAGACTGTAACGTCTCTCCACGATTCCGTTGAAGTAAGTGGAATCGTAGGAAGAGGTAAGTTCACGTCAGAAAAAATAGTTTCCTCATCCTGTATAACAGACAGGGATGAGATGTGACCATGTTGAACTGGAGAGTCGTCCGTCGCCTGGAAAATAGGCTGTAAATAGTCTGGACGTTCAATAAACTCTGTTAGCATATTTATATGGAAGGTTTTATGCCTTCCATCCACATCGACAATATAGTCGACATCAGAAATTTTCGAGACTATAGTGTATGGACCCTTCCAAGAAATGAGAAGTCTATTCTCTCTTGAGGGCAGTAAGACATATGCTTTGTCTCCAGGACAAAGTTGACGTAGGCGTCTTTTCTTGTTAGCAAATCGCCTAGCTTTTTCTTTCGCAAATTCGGAAGATGAAGTTGCTAACCTGCACGATTCGATAATCTTTTCTCTAAGAGCTATAACATATTCATATGACGATTGTGTATCATCGTCAATATCATCGGAAGTTATCAAATCGTGTAACAAGGACATTGGCCCGCGCGGTTGCGCGCCAAAGACAAGTTCGAAAGGAGAAAACCCTGTATGCTCGTTGGGAACCTCTCTATAGGCAAAGAGGACTGCAGGTAAAACCCTGTCCCAATCTTCAGGATGATCCTCCGTTATCTTGCCAAGTAAGTTCTTTAGTGTCCTGTTAAGACGTTCTACCAATCCATTGGACATTGGATGATAAATACTACTGAGAGACCTTTTAATGTCTAGCGTAGCCATTACCTGAGACATAACGTCCGAAATTAACTGAGTGCCGTGATCCGACAGTATTTCTCCGGGGAATCCCAGACGAGAAAATACGAGCCAAAGAGCATCAGCGATATCGACAGTTGATATGCTCTTCAGAGGAATAGCCTCTGGCCAACGCGTGCACATGTCCACGCAAGTGAGGATAAATTGGTGTCCTCTGGCTGACTTAATTTTGAACGGACCAATGATGTCTATAGCCATTTTCTGAAACGGCCGAATCGGAATATCTGCAGCCTGAATAGGAGCAGCATGTCTCGGACCCCTAGACTTGACCTCTTGACAAATTTTGCAAGATCGGCAATAAATTCGGATGTCTTTATTCACGAATGGCCAAAAGAAGGACGCAAGGACTCTAGTTTTAGTTCTGGAAAAACCCATGTGTCCCGCACACTGAGAATCGTGTGCATGCCGAAGAATTAAGGCTCTCATACACTTAGGCACAAGAATTTGCGAATGCATAGACTTGTCCGAGTGTTGTACCATTCGTACCAATATACCATTCTTCATAGTGATATACGATTTGTGATTCGTATTTTGATTGGGATCCCCTTTCTTTGCAAGAAGGAAGTATTTCTTCAAAGAAGGATCCTCTTCTTGACGTTTAACAAACGAGTCATGGGAAATCACCAAGTGCTCGTCTTGGCTATCAACTTCATTACTATTATCAGATGAAGTTGGGGGATTAAGAGCTTGAGCTCTTGTCATCACTGCATTGACCGTTTGAATGTTTTCTTCTTCCCAACTAGAAATTTGTTGCGGGGTGCATTCCTTAACCCCATGAATACGACCGATTATAAGATCCGCAATAGGATTAGGAAGAAGACATGCATGGACATCTCCTGTGAAGAAAGGAGTGTCAATCCTAATAATAGCAGTAGGATAGCTTTCCATAGTACCACCAAATGTAACACATTTGATTGTTTTTCCAGTGGCACAGCAAGGATCTATCAGAGACTCCTTAACCCCGACGGTAGTACATCCCGAATCGAAAAGTACTGAGACTAGCCTATCATTTATTAGACCTTTATCTAAGATGAGAGATCCTCTCCCATCATGCGCAACTGTAGCAGGTAGAGCAGGAAGAGGGTGACCACAACTTAGCGTAGATACAGTTGATGAGTCAAACAATGTTAAGCATTGGGGGCATTCAGTTGCTCTCCCAAAATCGAAAGCACAACCAGTGATAGCCCTAGAGTTACCACTATCATTTGCTGTATTACAGGCTCCATCAAACTCTTGTTGTGCAGAGTTTGCCTGTTGGTAAGGTCTTTTCTTGTTAAACCTAGGTCTGCCTCGATTATCATTTCCCCTGTAATTATTTCGACTATCATTTCCCCTGTAATTGTTATCATATTGCCTATTGTAATCATCATTCCGGTTTGAATCCCGGTTTCTAAATTCACCATCGTCATAATCTTGACGTCGAGAATGATTACCTCGAAAATTTGAATAGTTATTATTTGGATAGCCTTTGCGAAAGTGTCTCAAATTATTACCACTAAAATTACGAGAACTACCATCTTGTCTCCACTGCATAGACGAAGAACCATCATGTGTTGGATTACTCCGCTTCTGAGTGTAATTTTGATTACTTCCCCTATTCCAATTTTGTTGAGCACCCTGAAATTTTTTTTTGAAATTAGGGCCATATGGTGTTGCCGACGCAGCTGGCAACCCTTCTTTCACTTTAGAATTGCTAACTGTAGCATGGGGATGTGCTGTGGCATACTGACAACAGTATTCCTCCATTTCTTTTAAGTTTTTAGGCTTACGCTCATGAAGGAATGCAAGAAAAGAATCATTAACAGATGACAAAACCTTATCTCGCAATAATAAGTCCATTAGACCTTCATATGTTTTCTCAATCTGAGACAACTCAACCCATCGTGTAAATGTACGACGTATCTTTGTAACAAAATCAGAGAAATCTACTCCATTTTCTGGCAACATTGTCCTAAAACGAAGACGATAGTCTTCTTGTTTTAGTTGATATTTTTTTTAGTAATGCTGCCCTGACAACATCATAATTAGTCCTCTCATGTTCGTCTATTGTCATAAGAGTAGTCACTGTGTCACCTGTAAAAAATGGCATCAGTTGTTCAACATATTTTTTCCTTTTTTATGTTATGCGTATCGCACAAAAATTGGAATCTATCTAGATAATCTGCTACGTCATCCTTTAAAGGATTGAAATGAGGCAATTTAATCCTACTAAACAAACTCCCTTGTCGTACTCGAAGTTGTTTGCTGAGCACCCGTACTCGCCAATTTCAATTTCTCTAACTCCAAAGTTGCGAGTTTTTCATCAAGTTCCATCTTCTGTTTTCTTTCCTCATGTTCCATTTTTCTGATTTCAGCCTCAGCTTGAGCTTTCCTCTCCTCTGCAGCAGCTTGAGCTTTCCTCTCCTCTGCAGCAGCTTGAGCTTTCCTCTCCTCTGCAGCAGCTTGAGCTTTCCTCTCCTCTGCAGCAGCTTCTTTGTCTAATCTCTTTTGTTCAGCTTCTTTGTCTAATCTCTTTTGTTCAGCTTCTTTGTCTAATCTCTTTTGTTCAGCTTCAAATCTCCTTTCCTCCACCTGCATCTGCAATTTCTTTTGTTCAGCAGCAATATCAGCTTCTCTTTCTAATCTTTTCTCTTCAGCCTGAGCTTTTTTTTTCTTCTGCAGCTAATGCTTTGTCATACTGAGCAACAGCCCATTGTTCTAACTGTTGACCAGTCTTATCAAGGGCTCTCCCTTGTGTAATAAAGTAGTCCAATGTAGACATCTTGTCTACTGAGATCAGTAACTTGCAGAAGCAAATATATTAAATTATCCCACTTTAATGGGAGACAAGTCTGAAATGATAGACTTGTATACTCACTTCACTTTCTTTCACACTCTTAGTCTTGTTTATAATGTACCCAAAAAATCACCTGAGTACCTGTGGAAAAAAAAAATTCCCTTATATCCCACTCACTATGGGCACAAGTCTTTTTTATAAAGAACTTGAATATGTATTTCACCTTGTCTCAATCTTTGTAGATAACAAGTCTTTTATCAAAGAACTTGTATAAATATCTTATATAATAATATTTTTATTAAGAAACTCTATATGAAGAGTCTACCTTATCAATAATATCAAAACATGACCAAGTATGTGTATGTAGACTGTGCATGACAGTAATGTAGTACAACCAAAAAAAAAAACAAAGACAAAAATACAAAACAATACAAATGGCAACACTGTTTTAACCAAAAATGTGTAGAGAAATACACAAGAAAGGAGAGACCTACAGAATACAAACAAAACAAATCGACAATCAAAACTGAAAAACAGACAAAATATTACAAAAACAACGTTAAGTACAATTACATCACAGCTAACATCAATAGCGACCAATTGTCACTAGCAAATTTCCAAATTAAGAAAATTTGCACCTACAGAACGCTTACAGTAAGCCTCGATCAAGTGGCATATTTACCGTAAGACCCACCAACCGAAAAACCCGCAGAAAAATACACCAAAAACAGTAGAAGTAACATAATATAGCAATCAATTTCAATGTGTTGCAGAACAAGTTCAGTCACAGCTGAAACTAAAATAAATTCCTTGCTCCTTGCGAACACAGAAACGAAATGTCAAACGCGCACTGAACGTCAAATCCACTGTAACATAAAGTGGTATTCACGAACCAAAGTTACTATGACCTTCTCAAATTAGGGCTTGCACATTGAATGTTTACTATTTCCACGTACTGTTTACAGACACTTGACCTCCAACAATGTAGCTTGAATGCTCTGACCTAGAAAAGTCTGTTGTTGAATGAAACGTGTAACAACCAGCAGTACTGTTTACAATAGGAACCCGCCTTCTATGCAGTTATGGTCCACGTA
The DNA here is from genome assembly GCA_024509875.1 of Oreohelix idahoensis. NCBI lineage: Eukaryota > Metazoa > Mollusca > Gastropoda > Stylommatophora > Oreohelicidae > Oreohelix > Oreohelix idahoensis. Next base: position 126,672 of record JAMPIV010014709.1, on the reverse strand, counting down.
GCAAATGCCTAGAGTTAACTTCAGTACATGTCTTGTTATGCTTTATGTAGCATTATAATATAAATGCTCGTACTGTTTATTTGTGTCAACCGTTGATGACCTATATCTGTCCTGTTGTAGCCAAAACTTGCAAGTGTAGAATTAGCGCTGTGTGTTACGGCTGTCCCGTGTGTAGCTTAGACCCACAGATCAGAAGTGTAATGTGTACTTGTCCTTCTTGTAACTTTCTCGACAAAACTGGAGACATCATACATGTAACAGCCAACCAGGAATGTAAATTTCTGGATCCATAAATGTCAACAATAATGTCAAATGCTCGCTCTGTTCTTTTTAAACCCACAGATCTGGTCCATCAGAAATGTAAGTTTCTAGGCCACATTGGCGACAAGAAATGTATCATAAGAGCCCACGTAACTGGTCCACCAGAAATGTAACTGTCTTTTTTTTTCTTGTTGATGTGATCACTGGCCCAAGACAGTATACATGTTGTTAGATGTGTAGTGCGAGCGTATGATGAATTGAGTGTGGGTGCGAATGAAGGCGCGAATGTGTTTAGGCTCGTATAGATGTAGATCCTGCAACCCATACTCTCACATGCAGTAATCAAGGATGCTTTGACACTGCAGGCATGTTTCAAGACATTTATTGACGGGAACACACATAGTATCAACAGGAACAGTCAGTGTAACAAGGTCATGCTGACCTGACATCGATAGGTATACATTTGGCATTCAAAAAAGGTAAACATCGGAATAGACGTGCATGGTCAATAGCAAAGTTCTTCAATAATGACAGTTCGTAGCGTCGCCCTTGGCGTCTCTGACTAAACGCGTCAGATGCCTTAGTTACTTTGACACACAGGTGCAACTTGGCACTCCCCGCCAATTGCACATATCAGGCTGTAGTATAATAGCCGAAAGCACAGGCCTCGTTCTGACGTCGGCCGTGTACTTCTGTTAAATAGGTTATCATCAACCCTGCAGTAATACTTATTGTAGATAGAAGTTCCGCCAATCTGCGGCTCCCACAATATATCTTCGTCACTGGATTTCTGGACAATATAAGACTAACAGTCTTGGATGGCTACCTCGAGCACAAATATATAAGTTCTGAAATGGCGGATCAGTGAGCTGCTGTTCACCCTAGGTAATCCTTTACATGTTCTGCCACCGAAAAGCGTAAGAAATGTAACTGTCTTTTTTTTCTTGTTGATGTGATCACTGGCCCAAGACAGTATACATGTTGTTAGATGTGTAGTGCGAGCGTATGATGAATTGAGTGTGGGTGCGAATGAAGGCGCGAATGTGTTTAGGCTCGTATAGATGTAGATCCTGCAACCCATACTCTCACATGCAGTAATCAAGGATGCTTTGACACTGCAGGCATGTTTCAAGACATTTATTGACGGGAACACACATAGTATCAACAGGAACAGTCAGTGTAACAAGGTCATGCTGACCTGACATCGATAGGTATACATTTGGCATTCAAAAAAGGTAAACATCGGAATAGACGTGCATGGTCAATAGCAAAGTTCTTCAATAATGACAGTTCGTAGCGTCGCCCTTGGCGTCTCTGACTAAACGCGTCAGATGCCTTAGTTACTTTGACACACAGGTGCAACTTGGCACTCCCCGCCAATTGCACATATCAGGCTGTAGTATAATAGCCGAAAGCACAGGCCTCGTTCTGACGTCGGCCGTGTACTTCTGTTAAATAGGTTATCATCAACCCTGCAGTAATACTTATTGTAGATAGAAGTTCCGCCAATCTGCGGCTCCCACAATTTATCTTCGTCACTGGATTTCTGGACAATATAAGACTAACAGTCTTGGATGGCTACCTCGAGCACAAATATATAAGTTCTGAAATGGCGGATCAGTGAGCTGCTGTTCACCCTAGGTAATCCTTTACATGTTCTGCCACCGAAAAGCGTAATAATGCATAAAGGTCGGTATTACCTGGCAAATGAATCCTCAGAACATCACAAGGAATTCTGTCGTCATCCCGACGCACAGAGATTCACTGGGGAAAACTGCCATAGCAGTTACTTCGAAGATTCTCCCCGAAAAACAATGGACTCTTGGTCCCTTCAGAAAAACAGGACCTCCCGGCTTCCCGGAAGTATATCTCACTCCCGCTTAAAAAACCTTCCCCTAGGCCTACGCCGAACTGTCAACCTCTGACCCTAAAGGTCAAACACAATGAATGAATAAACAAGGGAAGACAACCCCTAATCAACCTGACATCGCAGGTAAAGACACAATTATTCTTATGATACAAACATAAGCAAATAACTTGACAGATGACTCCGTTGAAAATGACAGCAACACCATCACACCTGGTTGTCTTGTAGGGCAGCAACAAACTGTCTCCACTTTGCTCAGTCGGCAGCCATCCTTTATGTGGTGCCCCAGCTCTAGTTCATGCTTAACATCTCTGCCTCCACAGTTCTCCGCCATGTAGCTTTTGGCTGGCCTTGCTTTTGTTTTCCATCTGGAGTCCCACAGCATGGCCGTTCAGGTGATGGTGCCCGTGTCTTCTTGGTGGCTCCCAGTTAGCAGTTCTTGGTTGGTGATGGTGTTCAGCCAGAAAATTCAAAGAACTTTCCTCAGGCAGGTTGTGTGGAAAGAGGACAGTTTGGACATGTTTTTTGTTACTCAACATCATTCTGCACCTGCAGAAGTACAGAAATAACGCATCTGTCGTATATTTTTAATGTAGTGTTTGTACTGTACTGGAATGATTTCAGATGATGTTTAGGTTGGCGAAGGCAATTCTGGCTTTATTCATTCAACTACTTATGTCTGCTTATTCCGCCGTCTGGTGTTACTGTGCTTCCATAGTATGTAAATGTGTTTGTATTTTCTAACTCTTGGTCTCTTATTTTTATGTATGCAGGATTTCTTACATTTAGTGTCATGGCTTCTGTCTTCTTGAGATTAAAGTTTAATCCTACCTGTTGGCTATGTTTATTCAGTCTGTCTGTGTTGCTGGGCAGATAAAAGCTAGAATATGTTGTGAACAAGAAAGATTGCAGAAAAAAAGATACAGGATGACAAAGAGAAAAGATATTGGGCAGTTTGATATAGCATGGAAAGAAGTCAACAGCAGAAGTGATAAGTAATACTTGAGATGAGAAGTTGTAGATAGACATGATCACCTTTGCCACCAGATGTGGAACTTGGAGAAGAAGCTGTTTTAGTTAGCACTTGCGTACATACCACTTGCTGCCTTGCAGGAACTTTGTATTCACTATATCAGGCAGGTTCAGTTCTTTAGTTTAATTGAAGGTAACAGACTTAAAAGTTAATTATTTATTTCTAAATAAGTAAACCTTTTTAATGGAGTGTTGATTTCTGGTTTGCTTACGCTTTCGTTGATTAGTCGATCCACATTTTATCATTAGAGCGATATTAATGTCACAGCAGTGGCATCTAAGTACAGTCTAGGCATGTTAATAACATTGAATGGAAGATGCATCTCAGAAGTGAAGAGCAGAATAGCCCAGGCAAAAACAGCATTCTATAAAATTAAAAGTAGTTTGTGCTACAATTCTTTGCCAATGGAAGTCAGAAAGATAGTACTTGAAGGTTATATTGAACCAATCCTGACATATGGGAGTGAGTCATGGACAGTTAGTAAAAAAATAAAAGCACTGGAGGCTACAGAGATGTGGTTTTACAGAAGAATGTTAAAAATATCACAGACAGCTAAAATAAATAATGAGGATGTCCTGAAAGAGGCCAATGCACAAAGGAAGCTTATTTCTCAAGTTAAGAAGAAGCAATCCACTTTCATCGGGCGTGTTATGAGAAGAAGAAAGCTTTAAAATATTGTTACAACAGGAAAGATAGAAGGAAAAAGATACAGAGGAAGACATAGAGAGCAGACACTGGACAGTTTGACATCATGACATGGAAAGAAGTCACCATCAAAATTGATAAATAGTGCTGAAGACAGGAAGTTGTGGAGAGACATGATCTCCTACACCACTAGGCATGGTACTTGAAGAAGAATTGAGTGTTGGGTGGCTGAATTAATATATCCAAATAATTTGCTTTGCACAGTTCTTTTTGTTTGGTGAAGTTTTTTTGACTTAAAGCTTATACAGGATGGTCCAGCTGGCTCACATGCTCAACCCTTCTTAGTTGCCTTGTATGACATGCCTGGTGGGTTACAGTGTTAAGTATTATTTGCTTCTGGTAAAACATGGGTGATTGAAATAGTATGTCAAGATCTCCAATATGGAACTGATGAGAAAAACCAGACGTGCCAGTGGAACAAGAGGTTAGAATTTGACTCTGAGGAAACCTACTGGTAGCATTACAATGTAGTGGAATACTGGAATCCCCATGGTAAGAAACTCAGAGAGAGACTGAAAAACACACGGAAAAGGAAATAGGAGACATCTGTTAAAGAGATAAAGAAGACATTGAATGATCATGAACATGGTATAGGGATTATACATAGGGCAGGAAGGCTTAGCATAAATTTGTTGAAGACCCATGCAGAATGATTAGAGCATTGGCCTCTCACAGCACAGGTGCTGGGTTCAAAACACAGTGGCATCACACTCCAGTCTAAGCTGTAATTAGGTACCTGACTCTGCTCTTGAGCTAAAGAAGGCAAAGGCAGCAAGGAAGAGAACTGATCATCCCCACCTCTTGATGCTGGGATAGTGAAGTCTTTATCACTTCTCTCCACTATGGCAGTATCTCCTCTGGGACTACCTTTACGTTTTAGTTTATATTTATATAGTTTCTGTATGATGCTGCAGCAAATATGTTAACAAAAATGAATGCCATTGCAGTCTGACTACTTCTGAATGTTGTTACTGGAGATTCATTTTCCACAAATTTAGAGTGCAGTAAAACTACCATAATCTAGTAACTTAGGATACATTATTGTTTTATTTATTATAATTTTTTTTTTTTTTTAATTTGGTAAAGATTAGTGAGTGTTACTTGTGTTTAGTGCTTAAAACGAGTCCTTGCCGTTTCTATGGAGTTCATGCACTGTGCTGAGATTCTCCTTGTGTGATCTAAGGGAGGAGATCAGAGCACTGATGGAGTTGTTCGTATGCAGTGAAACATGTCCTTAAAACCAAACCTAATGCTTAAAAAAAAAAAGTTGTTATTTTTGTCAGCGACTTAAAAAAACCAAACAAACGTGGTACTTGTTTTAATGATAAAACAACAAAACAAACAAGTATGTTATTTGTATTAATGATAAAAAACCCAAACAAATGTGTTACTTGCTTTAATGATTTAAAAAAAAAACATTTGTTTTAATGATTTAAAAAAGCCAAACAAACATGTTAATTGTTTTAATGATTTAAAGAAGAAACAAACTGATATAAACACAAACATGTGAAATATCAGCGTTCAGGGGACATGATGAGCATTTAAGTCAGTGAGGAAGAGAAATAGTGGAGAAAAAAGTTGTATCTCTTTTGTTATGTCATTATCTCATGCTGTCATGAGCATGTTAGTTTTTTTTTAAATTTTAACCATTTTAATAATTATCTCCCGCAGTCAAAGTTGGTTTATTGCTGACATACCTAGAAAATTATTAGAGAAGATATGTAATAAAACGAAACGAAAAAAACGAGAATGAACAAAACTATGGAACAAGACACTTAGCTAGAAATGTAAAAATGCTCGGAATACACAAGATCGCAGTAGTCCTCTCTTCAAATAATCTCGAAGGAAGTGACGTGTAAGACAGCGACAATTTTTAGAGATACAAAAGGATATGAAACGAACCAAAACCAAAACATAAGAAGATAGATCGAAAAAACAACGAATAAAGAAGAATGAAAGAGAGAGAAAAGCTACCAGAATTTAAGCAAAATGATGTTGAACATTGAGACCTTCAGGACATAAAACGCCTAATTGAAAAATAAGACGGTTCTCTAATGAAAAGCGAGTCCTGTCATCCCCAACACATGAACGGAGGGCCGTGACATGGATATCGGATTTACCTGAATGGTCAGGCCTATTGAAATGAAGGGCCACTGGTAAATGTTTGCCATGATAGATGTCATTCAAGTGCTCACGAAACCTGTCTGCCAAACGCCTGCCAGATGCCACACTGTTGCGTGCATATTTTGACGCACATATTACAAAAATCGATATGGCTATTTAATATGGAAAAGATATAGACATTCATTCATTTGTGTATGAAAATGCTGTCTATGGGGAAGGCTAGATAATCCATAATTGTTTTACCCTGTTGATTATAGGAGTAATCGTTCTTGATATTAATTCGGCGCAAGGATTATGATGTGCCCTTACGTCCTGTACTTATTTTTTTAGGGCCAGAAAATAGATTAATTTGCTTATTATGTTTATGGCCTGAATTTATATGTATTACATATTATTAGTACAAGTAGAATCAGTCCTATATTGTATATTTTGGATGGGTAGGCAGGACTATATTCTTGTTACACCGCTCTAGCGGAAGTAGGAGTTGTCTTGACGAGCTGTGCTGCGTTCCGATGTACCGTGACAATGGCGGGTACGCATTTTTCAGGGCTGGTAGATTCTTAAGTAAAAATGAATTTACGATGTAGGTTTTTTCTTCTATAGGAGATTGTATCTCTACTAATTGTAGTTTGTGTTAGAGACTTTCCTAAGTACGGTACCATGTATGATTCGGACTCCATGTATTCCAGTCCCTGTTTTGATGATGATCTCAGGTCGATTAGACCTAGAATGGAATTTTGTGCTTCGACTTCGCAAATCGCTAGGGTCAAATTTTTGTATCGTACGGAGATGACAGGCAGACTTTTCCTACTGTAACGGTACATGTCTACGTGAATTAACCTGTTAACACGGTAGATCTGTATGGTAGGAACTTTATGAAATTTTGCATTATATGATTAAAAAATTAACTTTCCTATATATATATATTACCTTGTTGAATGAGTAGTGTACGCACAACTCAGGTAGGCGGCCATGTTAAACATGTCCTGTGGCTTCGACGACATTTTTTTTGATCTTGTCTTAAAGAACGGAATCAGCATGTATTTATATTATTACGGGCAGGGCAAGGAGATTTAATGTAGACCGTCAGATAGAAACTTATCGGACTAAGTGGTTTCACAATATGTAAGACGAACTTTATAAAGTGGGCATAACGACCCAGGGGTGAAGCTTAGTGTAATCTTGAGGGATCCTTGAGCCAACTACCTAATGTTCAAGAAAGAAATTAGAATGATTTTCTCGTAGATGCTGTATTCACACACACAATTTTGTACATTCAAGGTAGTAACCTCACCTCATTCATAACCCATAATTATTCCCACATTGTAAAATTATGCTGTCTTTGTGGCTTTGAATACCATAGTCGCCTATTTCTCCTAATCTGTGTAAACTACATTACAGAAAGATGAGAATTTTGAATCTAGTTATGGATGGTTAAATTTGTGTGGATGTCTGAATAAATGTTAAAACTCCAAGAATTCAGATAGTGAATGTCTTATATATAACTTGGCTGCCTGTCATGAAAATATGAACATTTTGAATCAACTAAGGCAAATTCAGTACAGTGCATTACTATATACATTGGACCACTTCACAATTTTATTAAATATAAATTACACATTGATAGATGGAAACCTATAACATTAGGGTTTAAATCCGGAATAAATAACTTACGATCTTGACCCCTCTTAATGTGACAATTTTCATATATAGTAAACTGAGATTAAGCTTTAGTTTATTACCCTTCACTGACGTTTTGATGGGGCCATAATTATCAGACATTGGATGCGGCCATTGATGTACTACCCATTATTTTTATGAATGTGCCATGACAGATCTGCTATGTATGCCTGCAAATTGATATGTCAACATACCATGATTTACTCGTTATGTCCCAGTGTGAGTGCGTCTGAAATAAACTGTGTAAACAAAGATTCCACCAGTCTGCATTGGTTCCTTGTAGACACAACAGTATGAGTGGTTAAATAAGTCAGCCCACGACCAGTACACCATTCGCGGTAAATCCACACTCTACACTTCTACCCCATATCTACACCATCCTGCGTCGGTTGAAGTGACCAAGTTTAGGGCCTGCTTCCCCTGGAGCCTTAGAGGGAAACTACTATTTACAGCTGCCTTTGCCTTCCCTAACTCAGGACTAGGGTGAGTTACCAATTTACAGCTGGGTAGACTGGAGCATGCCTGATCTCAACAACTCTGTACACTACCATTACACATACAGTAGTGGCACCCACAAACAACATGCTACAGTTGATTGATAGTGGAGCTTTACAGAAGAAAGAGAACACACCACACTTTACAGAAGGTTTACAGTATACAACTGATAACTTCTTTACAGACTGACATTTTTTACAGTAACAGTGTGTGTCATTGGTGGTCACCAAACTTTACAGTGGTGAGCCAGATCCCTGGGTCCAGCCTACGCAGTCTTGTGTTGAGAATCACATTTTTACAGTTACAAGAACATTTGTTTGACCACATCAACACCAGTAGGACAGCTATACAATCAATGTCAGCTTGACCTGTTCTGACAAGTGTAGCAATATCTGGGACAGCACTTGTTGACATTTGGCAAATACAGTCAGTGTTCTAAATTAGTGATTGTTTATCCTGCTGTAATAGAAAAGAAATGTTGAACAAAAAGTGCAAATTGCATCGGTGGATGTTCTAATGTGCTCAAAAAAAAAAATTGAAAAGTGTAATAGTTAGAAAGCAAAGCTATTAAGCAATAAAGTGGTAAGTCTAATTTATTAAAATCTGAGCATAACTTTGCAACACATTCTAACCACAACATTATGTATATTATATTATATATGCATTTATGTTATTTTATGTTTATGTATTAAATTAGTTTATGTTCTGTGTGACTAGTACAAGGTATGCCGAGTGACATTGGTCTGGTACTAGTATTCTATAGGTACACATTTTCTTAATTGGAAATTTGTTAGCAACAATTTGCTGCTAATTCTGTTAGTTGTGATGAGGTGTTCTTTTCTTCGTTGTTTTTGTTAATAATTTTGTGTTCCTTAGTTTTGTTTGATTTGTTTGTATAATTGTAGGTCTCATCTTTTCTATTTTTGATTTCTTTACACCCTTATGTTTATACACTGTGGCGTTATTTGTCTTGTTATCTTATTGCAGTTATCATCACGGATTCTGTGATCATTTTTTTTCATTTCTCCTATTTAATTTAATTTGATCTCTGCAAATGTTTTCAGATTGTCTTTTCTTGTTTGTCCTTTGTAATGTCTTTAGTTGACATATGACATATGAGGTATAGTGGAATACACTTATATTATAGTACAGATCAGTACTTTATGATTGTTATTGTTATAAAACAAAATGTACAAGACCTTTATAAGGCTTGTCTCCCAAAGTGATTGGTAAAGGGAAATATTATTTTCCACAGGTACTCAAGTGATCATTGATTACATTAGGGTATACAAGACCTTTGTAAGGCTTGTCTCCCACAGTATTTGAGATACAGTTATTGTTGTCCACAGGTACTCAAGTTATCATTGGGTATTATAAACCATACAAGTTTTCACTAAGACTAAGTCTATGGTATAGACTTGTATCCCATTAAAGTGAAATAAGGTAATTTATTTACTTTTTCAGGTTTCTGATTTAAGAAGACAAAATGTCTACATTAGATTACTTTATAGCACAAGGAAAATCCCTTGATAAGACTGGGAAAGACTTAGAACAATGGGCTGTTGCTCAATATGACAAAGCATTAGCTGCAGAAGAGAGGAAAGCTCTAGCTGAAGAAAAAAAAGATTAGAAAAAGAAGCTGATACTGCTGCTGAACTAAAGAAATTGCAGATGCAAGTGGAGGAAAGGAGATTTGATGCAGAACAGAAGAAATTAGAAGCTGCTGCTGCAGCTGAACAAAAAAAATTAGAAGTTGCTGCAGAACAGAAGAAATTAGAAGCTGCTGCAGAACAGAGAAGATTAGATAGAGAAGCTGAAGAGAGAAAAGCAATAAGAGAACATGAATTTGAGTTAGAGAAATTAAAATTGACAAGTATGAGTAATGTTAATCAGGCATCTAGTGGTAATGGTAAACCCTTTGTGTACAAGGTCAAGGTACCAGCGTTCAACTCTGCCAGTGATGATATAGCATTCTGGCTTGATAGATTTGAACGGGCTTGTCGAGCTCATAATGTTGACAAATCACAGTATGTGAATCAGTTGTCTGAAAATCTAAAAGGGGAGTCTCTGAGTAAGTTATATTTTCTTGAAGAGGCCGACAAGGATAATTATGATGCTGTTAGGGCAGCTTTGATGAAGAGATATCAGCTGTCTGAGGAAGGTTATCGTCTTTTGTTTAAAACAATGAGACCTGAGGTAGGTGTAGAATTCTCAGAATTCATCTCAAAAGCACGAATTACACTTTCACGATGGATTGAATTATCCAAAACAGAGAAAACATTTGATGGTCTTACGGATTTATTGCTAAGAGACAAGGTCATGTCTTCGGTAAATAAATCATTCCTAGAGTTCTTACATGAGCGTAAACCTAGTACATTAAAGCAAATGGAAGAATATTGTGACCAGTATGCCACGGCACACCCTGACATGATTCTTAGTAACTCTAACATTAAAGAGAGTATGCCAGTTGCTTCGGCAACAGAATATAATCAGAATTACTCACACAAATTCCAAGGAGCTAAAAATAAATTTGATAAAAAGGTTAATTGGAATAAGTATCAAAACCAAGATAACCACTCAAATCAGGGTTCTTCTTCGAAGAACTGGAATCGGGCTGATAGTCCTCGACACGCGAGGGGTACCCATAATTTTAGAAATTCTCGGAAAGGGAGTAGCTATAGGAACTACCCAAGTGCTTCATGGAGACAAAAAAACCAATATTACAGGGATACTCAATATAATGAGCATGATGATTATGATCATGAATATTATGATTCAAACCCAAATAGGGGTTATAACAGAGGCAATAATAATTATAGAGACAATTATAACCGAGGTAGATCACAACACAAAAGACATGGTAAATTTTATTACCAGGCTAACTCTGCACAACAGGAGTTCCACGACACCGATAATCAGAATAATGATAAAAAAGACTCCAACAGTGTAGCAAATTCCGCTTTCGATTTTGCTAGAGCATCTGAGTGTTCGCAATGCAAAACATTATTCGATCCAACCACAGTTTCTACTTTAAGCTGCGGTCACCCGCTTCCCGCGCTCCATGCGTCAATCGCGCATAATGGAAGGGGTGCTCTTGTCTTTAATAGGGGCCTAATAGATGGTACTCCGGTATCAATTCTTTTCGATTCGGGGTGCACTACCATCGGAGTGAGGCAATCACTCGTAAATCCTTCTCGAGCTACAGGCAATATAGTCAAATGTGTAACATTTGGTGGCACATTGGAGAAGTACTCCACTGCCATTATCAATATTGCTACGCCTTTCTTTACAGGAGAGGTGCAAGCATGTCTCTTGCCGAATCCGATCGCTGATCTTATCATCGGTCGCATTCATGGAGTGAAAGAATGCACTCCACAGCAAATTTCTAATTGGGAAAATGTTAATATGCAATCTGCTAATGCAGTAATCACTAGGGCTCAAGCTCTTAATATGCCGCAATCTTCACATTCTGAAGATAATGATGCGCAGATCCAAGATGATCCCTTGGAGATTTCCCATGATTCCTTTATAAAACAGCAGGAAGATGATCCTACTCTAAAGAAATTCTTTACTCTGGCAACAAAAGGTGATCCGAATAAGGATACAAATCGTAAATCATGGATTACGATGAAGAATGGCGTACTTGTACGTATGGTACAAGACTCCGCTAAGTCCATTCATTCTCAAATCCTTGTGCCTAAAAATATGAGAGTTAAAATCTTACAGCACGCTCATGATTCGCAGTGTGCTGGACATATGGGTTTTTCCCGTACTAAAGCTAGAGTTCTTGAATCTTTCTTTTGGCCTGCTGTGAATAAGGACATACGAATCTATTGTCGATCTTGTAAAGTATGTCAAGAGATTAAATCCAGAGGTCCACGCCATGATGCACCTATTCAGGCTGCAGACATTCCCATTCGACCATTTCAAAAAATGGCGATAGACATCATTGGTCCATTTAAGATAAAGTCTGCTAGAGGACACCAATTTATTTTGACGTGTGTTGATATGTGCACACGTTGGCCGGAGGCTGTTCCTCTAAAGAGCATAACTACTGCTGATGTCGCAGATGCTCTTTGGTTAATATTTTCTCGTCTGGGATTTCCAGCAGAAATATTATCCGACCATGGTACCCAACTCATATCGGATACCATGTCTCAAGTAATGTCGACTCTTAAGATAGAGAGATCGCTGAGTAGTATTTATCATCCTATGTCCAATGGGATGGTGGAACGTCTGAATAGAACTCTGAAAAACCTACTAGGTAAGATAACAGAAGATCATCCTCAGGATTGGGATAGGGTTTTACCCGCGGCTCTCTTTGCATATAGAGAGGTCGCCAACGAACATACAGGATTTTCTCCTTTGAACTTGTCTTTGGCGCGAAACCGCGAGGTCCTATGTCCTTACTTCATGATCTTATAACTGCTGATAATATTGTCGATGACACAAAATCCTCTTATGAATATGTCATCGCACTTAGACACAAGATTATTGAAGCATGCAAATTGGCAACTGCTTCTTCTGAATTTGCGAAACAGAAGGCAAGGGAATTTGCCAATAAAAAGAGATGCTTGCGACAACTTTGTCCAGGTGACAAAGCATTCGTCTTGCTACCTTGTAGGGAAAATAGACTTCTTATTTCTTGGAAAGGTCCGTACGATATGATATCAAAGGTTTCCGACGTTGACTGTGTCGTCGATATTGATGGGAGGCGTGGAGCCTTCCACGTCGGCATGCTCACGGAGTTCCATGAGCGTCCTGATTGTTTACAACCTGTTTTCCAGGCAACGGACGATTTTCCAGTCCAGCGTGGACAGTACTCATCTCTGTCAGTAATACAGGATGAGGAAACGAGTTTCTCGGATGTAAATTTACCTTTTCCAATGATTCCTCTTCACTCTAATGAATCATGGAAAGATGTTGCAATTTCTCCAGAATTATCTCCAGGAGAGCAGAAACAAGTTTCTACTATGTTAGAACAATTTCAGGATGTCCTTACTGACATTCCTGGTCAAACTGATGTCATTCAACATGACATTATTCTTACTGACCATAGTCCTATAAGAGTCAGACCGTATCCTATTCCGATACATTTTCAAGCACAGGTAGAGAAAGAGTTGGATGAGATGATAGAGTTAAAAATTATTGAACCATCCACATCAGCATATTCTTCGCCGATGGTTATTGTACGAAAAAAAGACAATAACATACGTCTTTGCGTGGATTATCGCAAATTGAACCAAGTGACGAAATTTGATGCTGAACCTATGCCTTTACTAGAAGAGCTACTTACGAGACTATCGAATTCTCATTTCTTTACTAAACTCGATTTGTCTAAGGGATATTGGCAAGTTCCATTATCCGAACACGCCAAACCGTTTACTGCTTTTTCGACGCCTAGGGGTCTATTCCAATGGAATTTCATGCCTTTCGGTCTTATGAACGCCCCTGCAACATTCGTACGCATGATGCGTCGAATCCTATCTCATCGCTCAGATGTCATTGCGTATCTTGATGACATCTGTCTTTTCAGTGATACTTGGAACGATCACTATAATGGGATAAATGAACTATTGTCTATCTTACGCGAGCATAACCTGACAGCGAAACCATCGAAAGCATGTATTGGTTTTAGCGAAATATCTTTCTTAGGACACCGTGTTGGTCATGGGTTCCTAAAAACAGAAGACCATAATACAAGTAAGATACTTAACATTTCTATTCCTAAGACTAAAAAGCAAGTACGAAGTCTCTTAGGTCTAATACAATTTTATGGACGATTCATTCCGAATCTGTCCTCCATTATGTCACCTCTTTCTTCCTTGCTAAAGAAAGGGTCTCCTAATGTAGTCCACTGGACTCAAGAATGTCAATCCTCTTTGGATAAGGTTAAAACTATGTTTTCTACTTCACCTATCCTAGTATTGCCTTCTAAGGATAAGACATTTATTCTTCGTAGTGACGCTTCATCCACCGGGATTGGAGCAGCACTAATGCAAGAGTACTCCGGAACTCTGCATCCTGTGATGTATATTTCTCGGAAATTAAATGCCGCAGAGAAGAATTACTCGGTCCTAGACCGTGAATTATTGGCTATGGTTTGGTCAATCCTTAAACTGCAAAGATTTCTTCTTGGCGCGCATTTCATTGTGGAAACTGACCAGAAAGCTCTTACGGCTATTCAGAGTAAAAATCTGAAGAGCGCGAGATCAACGCGTTACGCGATTGCTCTGCAGCCATTTCATTTTTCGGTGCGAGCTATCCGTGGGTCAGAAAATGTGATGGCAGATATTTTGTCTAGATGCCCACATGATTCATAACTGTTATACAACTTTGATACAGTTGTTCCTATGTTGAAATGTGTACACATATGTAATATCATATATTGATTGTAACACTACTTAGCGGTTCATTGATATTTATTCACCGCTGATTTTTCAATGTTTTTTCGTCTTTGATGATCATGATGTTAAGATATCTTAGATGAAATTTATGTATAAACTAATGTACAAATTGTGTCATTGCTAATATTGTAGTATGCGTTGGTGACACCTCTCTGGAAATATTTATACTTAGAGAAATACTTTCTCTAAGGTCAGAAAACTTATGCTTATCATCTGCGCATTGTTATGGGTGCGTTGTGAGCCTATTGTATGTTGCTCCTAGATGTATTTCAAAAAAAAAAAAAAAAAAAGTACCATTTTTTTTCCCGAGGGGTGTGGTAATCTGTTGCGTGCATATTTTGACGCACATATTACAAAAATCGATATGGCTATTTAATATGGAAAAGATATAGACATTCATTCATTTGTGTATGAAAATGCTGTCTATGGGGAAGGCTAGATAATCCATAATTGTTTTACCCTGTTGATTATAGGAGTAATCGTTCTTGATATTAATTCGGCGCATGGATATGACACCCTTGTCTGTACCTATTTCTTAGGGCCAGAAAATAGATTAATTTGCTTATTATGTTTATGGCCTGAATTCATATGTATTACATATTATTAGTACAAGTAGAATCAGTCCTATATTGTATATTTTGGATGGGTAGGCAGGACTATATTCTTGTTACACCGCTCTAGCGGAAGTAGGAGTTGTCTTGTCTAGTCGTGATGAGTTCCAATGTACCGTGACAATGGCGGGTACGCATTTTTCCAGGGCTGGTATATTCTTCAGTAAAAATGATTTACGATGTAGTTTTTCTTCTATAGGAGATTGTGTCTCTACTAGAGTTGTGTTAGAGACTTTCCTAATGTACGGTACCATGTATGATTCGGACTCCAGGTAATTCCAGTCCCTGTTTTGATGATCTCAGGTCGGTTAGGCCTAGCGGGGATTTTGTGCTTCGCAACGCTAGGGTCAAATTTGTATCGACGGAGATGACAGGCTCCATACTGTAATTATGTCTACGTGAGGTAACTGGATTACGGTAGATCTGTATGGAGGAACTTTATGAAATTATGCATATGTATTGCAAATTAACTTTGGCTTATATATATATCCTCCTGTGAGCGAGTGAGCGACAACTCAGGTAGGCGGCCATGTTACATTCCTGTCTTCGCATTTTTTTGGATCACTGTCTAAAGAACGGGGCATGTATCTTATTATTCGGGCAGTGGCAAGGAGATCTCAATTTGGATAGAAACCCCTTATCGTGGTTTCACAATATGATAAACTGTGAATATAAAGCAACTTTAGTTACTTACCGATCCGCCTTCACTGACGCGCTTAGTCAGATAGGGGATGCGGCCATTGATGTACTACCTATTATTTATGAATGTGCCATGACATAGGATCTACTATGTATGCCTGCAAATTGATATGTCAACATACCCATGATTTACTCGTTATGTCCCAGTGTGAGCGTCCAAATAAACTGTGTAAACAAAGATTCCAGCAGTCTGCATTGGTGCCTTGTAGACACAAGTGAATGAGTGTTTAGATTGGTCGGAACACGAACAGTACACCATTCGCGGTAAACACACTCTACACTTCTACCCATATCTACACCATCCTGCGTCGGTTGAAGTGACCAAGTTTAGGGCCTGCTTCCCCTGGAGCCTTAGAGGGAAACTACTGTTTACAGCTGCCTTTGCCTTCCCTAACTTAGGACTAGGGTGAGTTACCCATTTACAGCTGGGTAGACTGGAGCATGCCTGATCTCGACAACTCTGTACCATGGACACATACAGTAGTGGCACCACAAACAACATGCTACAGTGATTGATAGTGGAGCTTTACAGAAGAAAGAGAACACACCACACTTTACAGAAGGTTTACAGTATACAACTGATACTTCTTTACAGACTGACATTTTACAGTAACAGTGTGTGCAAGCAAACTTTACACACACCTCTTGCAGATGATAGCATAAATAAGGTTTCTGGATTCGCACGTGAAAGACTCTCTAATGATAAATTTTCCTTTCGGAAAAGTGACTGTCTGAGTTTGGAGTACAAACGGACAGCTCTTACATATACGGCGTTGGCACGGTTTAGTACCAAAGTATGAAGGGCTAGTATGTCGCAGACGACTTTGTACAAGAATATCCCTAAAATTCCTATCCCTACGATATGCTACCAAAGAAAATATACAAGAAAAGGTATATACAAATATACAAGAAGACACGCTGTACATGTCACATTAATTTTCTTAAGAACTGTCTCCATGCTAGAGTTATTCCCAAAGGGTTTGTCTCTAGCTTCCATCTATCGGCGGGACTTCCTCATCTTGCCGACCAGCACCGCTTACAACAAGTTGAGAAGAAATGTTCCTTCCAACGTATGAGGTGCGTCATTCCTATACATAAACGCCAGCTGACTGAGTTTGAACTTTCGAAATCCAACCTTACACAACAGCTACGTCTACTGACTTCTTTGTGCCCGGCAGCGTTCCCTCTTATTCGCACTATTATCCATGACACGAATAGGGAGCTGTATACTCGTTTGTGCACGCATAAAAAAGAGAAATTGCGCCGCCTCCGTCCACAACCTCCTTCAGGGTCCTCTATTCAGTCTTCTACCCAAGCTAAAGTTATTTGCATTCCTCCAGATTTGCATCTGTCTCCTGATGAATTGTCTGTCCTGAGCAAAGGTCTTAAGTTTGTTCCTCTTCGTTCTAATTTTGACAAATATTCTCTGCTTCAGGATGTTCACAGCTTCCATCGCCGCATGCGTCTCAAATTTTACCATCGTAATGGTAATGATTCTACCAGGGTTTCCAATACTGATGACATCTTTCATCGTTTCGGCAAACCTAAACTAGACTGGACTCCAGCTCCAGGAGCATCTCGTGCTCTGGATTTATATATTGCCAATACTTTACATGACATTGACCAGCTTACTCTACGCCGTCTCCGTCGATCTAACCTCACGTCTTCTGAATGGCGGGCATTGTCACGCCTTAGAAACCGTGATGATATTGTTATCAAGCCGGCAGACAAAGGTGGTGCTGTGGTTGTTTGGCATAAGGACCTATACATTCATGAAGGAGTTACACAGCTAGGTAACACCACCTTTTACTCACCTTGTTCTGGTGATGCTACAGTCCGGAATAATCTTACTGTTTATGAGACTATCCGGGGCCTTGTCCATGATGATCTTCTTCCTTCTGGTGCTTTATCTCTCCATATTTTTGATAGTAGTCTTGGTAAGCCTTCCTTCTACATGCTTCCTAAGGTGCATAAAATTGCTAACCCTGGTAGACCTATTGTTTCAGCCTGCTCTTGTCCCACTGAACGTATTTCTGAATTTCTTGATAGTATTTTCCAGCCTTTGGTCGCCAATCTGCCTTCTTATTTGAAAGATACTATTCATGCTATCACTACCTTTGATTCGATCAGATTCACGCCTGATCGTACTTACCGTCTTTTCCTCCTAGATGTTTGTTCCCTTTATACTTCTATTCCACATGCTGATGGTCTCAAGGCACTCCAATTTTTTCTCGACTAGCGTACTGATCTTACTATAAGTACAGGTCCGCTTCTTTGCCTTGCTGAGTTGGTTCTTAATCTCAACTCTTTTGAGTTTAATGGCCAATTCTTCAACCAAATCAGTGGCATTGCTATGGGTACTAAGATGGGCCCTAGTTACGCTTGCCTGTTTATGGGCCACTTTGAATATTTGGTCTTTCATAGTTACGATGGACCAATACCTGAATTTTACCGTCGTTATATTGATGATGGTATTGGCATTACAGACATGTCTGAGGTAGACCTCCGTCGATTCATAGACTATGTTGGAAATTTCAATCCTGCCATTAAATTCACTTCTGAAATTTCTACGACTTCAGAGAACTTTCTTGACATCACTGTGACTATTGGCCCTACTGGTCTTAAAACGTCTGTTTATTATAAGACTACTGACGCTCATGGTTTCCTTCTTTATACTTCATCGCATCCTCTTAGTTGTAAAAATTCAATTCACTTTTCTCAACTTCTTCGCTTGCGTCGGTTATGTCACGATGACGATGATTTCCATCAGCGAGCTCAAGAGATGCTCGAGTTCTTTCGCCAACGTCTTTATCCAGAACATGTTTTATCTGATGCTCTTTATCGTATCACATGCGTCACTCGTCAGATTGCACTCACTACTAAACCTTCTGTCCAGTCTGACAGACTCAAACTGGTTCTAACTTTCCATCCTCACTGTCTGGCGGTGAAGAGAATTCTGTTTCGACATCTGCCTATTCTCCACTCTGATCCTGATACCAGAGAGTTGTTTCGTGATACACCTTTGGTAGCATATCGTAGGGATAGGAATTTTAGGGATATTCTTGTACACAGTTGTCTGCAACATACTAGCCCTTCATACTTTGGTACTAAACCGTGCCAACGCCGTATATGTAAGAGCTGTTCGTTTGTACTCCAAACTCAGACAGTCACTTTTCCGAAAGGAAAATTTATCATTAGAGAGTCTTTCACGTGCGAATCCAGAAACCTTATTTATGCTATCATCTGCAAGAGATGTGGCATGACCTATATTGGTGAAACTGGCAGGCGTTTGGCAGACAGGTTTCGTGAGCACTTGAATGACATCTATCATGGCAAACATTTACCAGTGGCCCTTCATTTCAATAGGCCTGACCATTCAGGTAAATCCGATATCCATGTCACGGCCCTCCGTTCATGTGTCGGGGATGACAGGACTCGCTTTTCATTAGAGAACCGTCTTATTTTTCAATTAGGTGTTTTATGTCCTGAAGGTCTCAATGTTCAACATCATTTTGCTTAAATTCTGGTAGCTTTTCTCTCTCTTTCATTCTTCTTTATTCGTTGTTTTTTCGATCTATCTTCTTATGTTTTGGTTTTGGTTCGTTTCATATCCTTTTGTATCTCTAAAAATTGTCGCTGTCTTACACGTCACTTCCTTCGAGATTATTTGAAGAGAGTACTGCGATCTTGTGTATTCCGAGCATTTACATTTCTAGCTAAGTGTCTTGTTCCATAGTTTTGTTCATTCTCGTTTTTTTCGTTTCGTTTATTATTTAATTTCTTGATTCGGTATTTCTGTTAGGTTTTTCGATTTTCTTGTATTATCATTGTACTTTTTCCATCTGCTTGTATCGCTCATTTTGTATTGTTTCTTATCATCGTATGATTTTGTAATACCTATTACTATATGTAATTCTTGTCTTTGTCACCTGTTTGTGGCTGACGAAGGGTAATACCCGAAACGTCCCTTGTCTCATGTGAACTGTTATTTGTAAAACTGATTCAATACCGTTTTATTAATTTATAAACTTATATTCCTTACCAGTTTTACAGCAGCCCCTTAATTTATTTCTTTAACAGTCTGATTGAACTTCTGTAGCTTTTTGTTTTTTTTACTTTGTTCCTAAATAAAGTCTTCATATTGTCCACCCAGACTTCTGACGCTGTGGTTTGACTATGGTCAGTGGCCTGAGGTTTATGAGATCATGGGTGAGGGAATCAAGAGCATTCAGATAGATAACTGGCTCCAGGTCATCCCTCAGCTTATTGCCCGCATCGATACTCCAAGATCACTGGTACAGAGATTGGTGCATCAGCTGCTGATAGAGATTGGAAAAGCTCACCCACAGGTATCCGTGCATTTCCTCTTGTGCATTTTCCCTTTATGTTCTATCATTTCTTCTGCTTCACCAGACATATCCCAGTTTTCTTCCTACCTTTTCTGACATGTTTGTCTTCAGAACCATCCCAGATTTTCCTTAAAGTCATCCTTTTTTTTCTGTCTTGACAACTCTCCTACAGTTCTTTTTACCTAGCTTAATTTTTTTTGGGTCTTTATTAAAGGAAGTCAGAAGGAGAGTTCTTCACTGTTATATAGAGCCAGTTCTAACCTATGGAAGTGAATTATGGATAGTTATTAAAGAAGCAGGAAGCCACAGACACATGGTTTTTTTTTCAAAAGAATGCTGAGGATACCATAGATGGCTAAAAAGATTAATGAGGATGTCCTGAAACAAGCCAACATGCAAAGGAAGCTTATTACTAATATTAGAAGGAAGCAATCCACTATCTTTGGGCATGTTATGAGAAGAAGAAAGCTGGAATATATCGTGATGACATGAAAGACTGAAGGAAAAAGAGATTGAAGCTACTGGACAGTTTTACATTATGGCATGGAAAGACAGAACAGAATTGATAAACGGCACCGGAGACTAGAAGCTGGGGAAAGACATGATCTCCTATACCACCAGGCATGTTACTTGAAGAAAAGTGTTGTTTCTAGATCCATCTCTAGTTCCTCATAGTTGTTTTCTCTATATTCTTCTTTTCATTTACCATAGCTTTTTCTCTAGTAACTTCCATTTATTCCACATGTACCAGCAGTCTGAGCGTATCTGGCTTGTATTTATTGTAACATACATGGTGTTCAAAGAAAAAAAAGCAATCTAAGGGCAGTGCCTGTTTTTTTTACTAAATTACAACATAGGGCAGGTAACAACCACCAGCATCTAACGCAAGGGAGACACACCAGCATTTCTTAAATTTATTGTATAGATGTGTGACACTTAACTTCTGGGATGAATGGCTTCTGCACCATATTGCATTTCATATTTCTCTCAGGTGATTTTGTAACTTCAGTGACTGATGTACTCATAACAATCATTCAGTCAATCAATCAATACCCATTATCTCCCCAATGAGCATAGGCCTTCAACCAACACATGCCAAGTCCTCCTGTCATGTGCTATCAGCTTAAGTTCTTTTAGTGTCTTTCTCTGAAATGTAATAGCCAAAAACGAATATTCTTTGTTGAGATTTAACACAGTCTTTATACTTAAGGTTTCCTAAGGCTGCAAGAAAAGCTGTAGTTTTCAGTAATGTATGTGTCACGAGTTGGGTTTAAGTTAGAGTTATGCCCAAGGGTAGGACAAGACCCTAGTGTGAGAAAAGACTAAGATAATAGATGTTTGTAGAGAAATGATAGTGAATGTAGTAAGGTGAGTCTATTTGCTCGAGGAGGATAACCGACATTAAATCTTCCTCGCCAAATCGTGACTTTCAAGAATTGCTATAAACTCACTGACCTCTGACTACCTTTAACACACCAAAGGAGATAAGGATAAATTAATACTACAGACACCACTATACAGACAACAGTTAAGGACTATATAGTGAAGAAGCTGATCCAGTGTACATTAAATAAGTTTATTATACAAATCAACAGAATTTTCATAACATAGTAACAAACAAAGAAAATCATATATCGTGCAAGGTTTGCACAGACCTGGAAACAAAAGAAATCAATTTGATTATAAGCACACCAAATTTAAAACTCCAACCCCTTCCACTCCTTCATACACTCTGCTGGGGACAAAATTAAAATGATAAGTGATCTTAATTAACTATAGTCCAATTTGGTGGGGCCTCAACTATAGCCACCGCTATCTATTACACTACTGTATCTATTGTCAATGGATGCTGACACTGCATGAAGCCTATCTGCACAGCTGCTAACTCTGTCAGCGATATACGCCACTAAGTCACACTCTGCACTGCTATTTAATAGACTTTCAACTCTAAGGCTCAGAGGCTAACCTCTAAGAATAATATGAGACTCTACAAGTCCCTGATCTATTTTTCACCGTCTCTCTCTTTCTCCACTTCTCCTGCCTTGCTTCTCTCATTTCATTTCAGCAACCCGGACATGATATCCCTCTCTTCCTGGTTCTGACTCCTACTTCTGATGACTTCTGAAAATATTGACTAGGCACTTGCCGTAGACTGTAGAGGCTTCACTATTGGCAAAAAAGCTGATTTTCACTTGCCCATTTACCCCTCATTTGGGTGTAGGGCCGTCGGTATTATTATGACCGAGGCTATAAAAGACACACCAACCCGCTGGCTTGGGTTCGATGGGTGTGTATGAGCTTAGAGCTCCGGGTTTTAAGAAAACCCTTTCACTGAAGACTGTGTCGATGTCTCGACCTGCTCTTCCTCGCTCCCTCTCTCTCTCTCTCTCTCTCTCTCTCTCTCTCTCTCTCTCTGGGGCCACAATATTCAGAGCCGATACCCACCGCGGTACAAGCTCTTACGCCTCTGTCATTTCCTCGACTTTTCTCTCCCTGAGAAGACTGGCTACCTTCGCCAGCTGTCAGGAACAAAATTTACTGGCACCCCAAACTAGAGGCCGTGACCAGTTGCTGTGGACACAAGAAATGCCACTATGTATACAACTTCAAAGTACTCTCATATAATAACTTACATATTAGAACGTCTTACAGTTAAAAAGGGTCCCGATGCTTCAGTCACAACGCTCAAAATCTAGCACAAACATGTAAACACCCAAAACGAAGCCTGCTCCCCTATTTCCCCTCTCTTGTGCAGGACGATACATAAATATTTACTGACCCCGGGTCAACAACTCCCGACAACACCTGTCTGTCTAGTAAACTCCAGACACACTAATCAAATACTGATTATACACAGCTTGCCTCAGGCATTAAAACATTTAGGACAGGTAGGGAAACCCATACTTAGGCCTACTTTAACTCTGCAAGCGGTCTCACGACCTTATCATCATTTCCCCAAATACAATAGAATACACAACATTTAATGCACACCCGTGTTTAAAATTCATCAGTACATTTATATATTACATTTCTATGCACAGAAATACATATCTCTATAGACTATATTTCCTAGAACTCATTAAATCCCATAACACAAAAATCAAATACTACTCTACATAATATTTAATTACACAACCACTTAAGGCACCATAAATTTCCTTTCACCTCTACCCCATGTGGTTACACTGCAATTATTATACTTTCACAGATAGAAAAATATTTAATTATCTTCTCTATCCATCTAGAATTCCTACTCAAATAAATCCCAGTAACCACTAAGAAATCCGTTCCCGTATTTTTATATGAGACTTATCAGAATTAAACTCTCAATGAAATAAAAATACACGCGCTTCCGAATATTCTGTAAATTAACCTAAATCAAGGATGCGAGTATTTCTACAGACCTTTTATTAAATCTTACAGAGCACCCATACTTAACATCTCTTTATCACTCATGGGCACTGCTATCCTCGAAGAAATAATTGATGGCGTTATGCGTTACATTAGTTTTAAAATCAATTACACTAGAACGGGCTAAGGCTCTATTCGAGAAACTAAATTTAATTACCACGCTACTAAAAATTACAGACATACCAATACTGCGTTTCTTCCATTTTCCAGAAGCAGACAATACTGTATGGGCGCACAGTCAGGAATTTCTGCAGACTAAGAGGCCGCTTAATTGAGAAGCGCTACTATATATAGTTAATTTAGCCATGCTGACCCCAAACCTACTTGAGGCTTGGCGTCTCATTACAACCAATAGAATTAAAGATAATCTAAAATTTTCCTATGCTCATCTTCTAAATTTAGAACCTATGAGTAACCCGCTTACTTTAAACGCGCGCGTATTTCCGCCACGTAACGTTACCTAACGTCGTCTGTTTGCGTGAGCGAAATCAAAATGTGATTCACTCTACCGTAAGCTGGACGTTACCTGGGTAGGGGTCATCTCCCCTTCCCCACGATAAAATGACCATGATAAATTTAACAACGCAAAAAAATGGAATTTCAAGATCGCGATTATTAGAAATGGGAAGACTGGTGCCCTTCAGTACTAACTTACATTAATCCCTATAAAAAAAAACCCGCAATTACTTTACCTACGGAACAATACTAAACACCCTTGTTATTCAGAGAGAAAAAGAATACTTCCCAATCTTTAATAGAGGGAAGACAAAAAAAAATGGCAAACTCAATAGTTACAAAGAGAAACCAAGAATGGGGCCTGTTGAAACCCAAATCACAGTAACTCCTCACATTATGCATTCCCAAAAGGTTATGTTTATTTTT
Source organism: Oreohelix idahoensis (assembly GCA_024509875.1). Classification (NCBI taxonomy): domain Eukaryota; kingdom Metazoa; phylum Mollusca; class Gastropoda; order Stylommatophora; family Oreohelicidae; genus Oreohelix; species Oreohelix idahoensis. The sequence goes on along the minus strand of JAMPIV010014709.1, from coordinate 102,148 downwards.
GGAAACTGCATTATTGTATTGCCCTGTGTAGTTCCCAGGGGTCTCGGAGGAGAGAAATAAAGAATTGGACTACTGCACCCTCAAGCATGTCATACTGCACCCTCAAGCATTTCCTACTGCACCCTCAAGCATGTCATACTGCACCCTCAAGCATGTCCTACTGCACCCTCAAGCATTTCCTACTGCACCCTCAAGCATTTCCTACTGCACCCTCAAGCATTTCCTACTGCAGCCTCAAGCATTTCCTACTGCACCCTCAAGCATGTCATACTGCACCCTCAAGCATTTCCTACTGCACCCTCAAGCATTTCCTACTGCACCCTCAAGCATGTCATACTGCACCCTCAAGCATTTCCTACTGCACCCTCAAGCATGTCATACTGCACCCTCAAGCATGTCGTACTGCACCCTCAAGCATGTCGTACTGCACCCTCAAGCATTTCCTACTGCACTTTCAAGCATTTCCTACTGCACCCTCAAGCATTTCCTACTGCACCCTCAAGCATTTCCTACTGCACCCTCAAGCATGTCCTACTGCACCCTCAAGCATTTCCTACTGCACCCTCAAGCATTTCCTACTGCACCCTCAAGCATTTCCTACTGCACCCTCAAGCATTTCCTACTGCACCCTCAAGCATGTCCTACTGCACCCTCAAGCATGTCCTACTGCACCCTCAAGCATTTCCTACTGCACCCTCAAGCATTTCCTACTGCACCCTCAAGCATTTCCTACTGCACCCTCAAGCATTTCCTACTGCACCCTCAAGCATGTCCTACTGCACCCTCAAGCATGTCCTACTGCACCCTCAAGCATGTCCTACTGCACCCTCAAGCATTTCCTACTGCACCCTCAAGCATTTCCTACTGCACCCTCAAGCATTTCCTACTGCACCCTCAAGCAATTCCTACTGCACCCTCAAGCATGTCCTACTGCACCCTCAAGCATGTCCTACTGCACCCTCAAGCATGTCCTACTGCACCCTCAAGCATGTCCTACTGCACCCTCAAGCATGTCCTACTGCACCCTCAAGCATGTCATACTGCACCCTCAAGCATGTCCTACTGCACCCTCAAGCATGTCCTACTGCACCCTCAAGCATGTCCTACTGCACCCTCAAGCATGTCCTACTGCACCCTCAAGCATGTCCTACAAGGCGACTGATATTAGGCTGTGCATGGGGCTGGCAACCTCATCATGTAAGGAGTATGTGAATGTTTGATGCAGCCTCTCTGCAAGGGGATCAGCTGCAATGGTGGCTTCATGCTCCGTTAGAAGTCCAAAGGGAAATGATGATGATGGTTATTGTGTTTTCAGTACAATATTGTGACATCATCAGATAGATAGAAGAAAGGAAGAATAGAAAAACAGAATCAAAAACCAGAAGTTGTAGGACCAAGTCAATCCTATTATATGGCTGTGAAACATGGAGAACAACTAAAACAACAACCAAGAAGTTATAGACTTTCATAAAGGATTGAAAATCGGACAGACAGATATGTGCCCAACTGTTGGCTCCACGAGAGGAGCATGGTGGCAGTACGGCCTTCTCCACCTCAATAGAGGAACAAACTGTATAGTGACGAGAGAAGCCTGAGACGGACTGCCAGCTTTAACTCTGCTTCTGGAATTATTTTGCGCCCTGTGCCAGACTTTATTTTTGGGTAGAATTTTAAACAGTGAAGTGTTCATCTTTCAGTCTAAATTTGTTTGTCAATTTTCCTTTGAACATGCACATGTTATATATCAACATAAAGATAGATGGAAGGAGAATTAAAATTATTAATTAATTTTGTTAGTATTAACAACCATGCAGTTAGTAAACATTAAAGAATGCTGAATGTTATTTGAAAAACACCAAAAAATTAATAGCAAAATGTACACTTACTGAGGGCCAGTTAATGTAGTCATTAAAACCTACTATTCAGTCTTGCAACATCAAAGTAACCCATTTTTGAAATAACACAACACTAGATATAGCAAATTTAAGCACATTTAATGAATTTTTACACTATATGCTGCGGCCACTGAAAAATTCACATCTCTGAAAAAATCCCAGAATATATACATTACCATATTATGTCATTTTCCAGCACATAAACTGTAGAATAATATCAAATGAAATTTTCTACAGGTTATGCACAATTTATTTAGGCTACATGTTTATTTTATGATTTAACCTGTGATCAGTCATCTAGTGTTGTTGTAAACCTAGCTTTCTTACCTTTTGATGGTCCAGGCTGAGGGAACTCCCTCTCATCACCTGAATTCGAAGTGTCTGAACATTGCTACAACACTTCCATCACTTGATGAAAAACGATCACTGGCCATCAAATCATCATCACTGTCTATGATACTTTCAAGTAAACTTAATGCTTTAGATGCAGACATTCATCTAGAAGGCATAAAATTAGTAGGAATATAACTTGCACATCTCTCTACACAAAAACTTTTTCTCAAAATTGGATCACACCTGACTAGCAAATAAATATGATAACTAAGAAATATATGTGTGCATGCCATCAAAATGGACAATAACACCAACGGAAGTTCCGTTAAGGTTTAGAAAACATAGATTAGATTACATGGTTAAGTTTCTACATTTATTAGCGAGAATTCATAAGCAGTGCTCTGAGCATGACAGCAGCAAGGCGGTTAAAATTCTGCAGCACTTTGAGCATTGCAATGGAGTATACGAGTTAATAAGAGAGATATTCCAATAACAAAAAGGAACCAGAAGTTAGAACAGACAGACACACTAACTTACCTAGGATGCATAGTAACACCTGATGGTGGAACAAGCAAGGACATTAACAACAGAATGAATAAAGTGAGAACAGCCTTTGCTAGTCTCAACAACATTTGGAAGTCTTCCCAGTACAGCACAAACACCAAATTAAGACTGTATGAGAGCTGTGTACTTTCTGTGCTTCTCAATGGTGCGGAATGCTGGAGATTAACAGAGAAGGAAATGTCAAAACTGTCCTCCTTCCACACAATCTGCCTAAGGAAAATTCTCAGAATCTTTTGGCCGAATACCATCAGCAACCAAGAACTACTTATTCGGAGTAACCAGGAGGACATGCACACCATCATAGTGTCACGAAGTGGATTTAAGACTAGAGGTTGTCTTACTATAGAGACAAGACACTAGTGGTAAGAAAGTCTGAGAAGATAGGTTTTAGATGAAAATGACAGTGAATGTGGAAAGATGAGACTATTGGCTTCGAGGGTGAGAACCTAGATTGACTCTCCCTCGCCACTTGTGATGTATTGTATAACTATAGACTCACCACCTCTTACTACCAATAAAGGAGATAAGGTTTAACTAAAGACCGCATACACCACTATACAGACAACATATAGGTACAGTATAGTATATAAGCTGATCCAGTGTTTAAAGTTTATAGTTTATTTACAAAATCAAATAAATTCCACATTAAAAAATAAATAAATAACATACGATGGTCGCACACTTGAAAAGAAGAAAATGATTAAACATGACATATAACCTCTCCCGTTCAACCTGTATGGAAGAAAATCGAGGATTACAACAACCTGCTTGGTGGGGTCTCTGACATTAGATCCACCACTCCTAACTAACCTAATATAACTATAACTTTAACACCACGGTCTGGCTGCAGACGTACTAAGTGTTTACACTCTATAATTGCATTATCTGATGTCCTACAATGCTAACCACTGCTTCACAAGCACTGATTCGCTAAATTGCCTTTTTCATTTGCTATCTCAGAGGCTGTCCTAACACGACTTTCTATTTGCCTCTAACACCTCACTCTCCCCTCTGTTTCTGCTCAGTGTCTACTTTGACACTGCCGTCTTCTGCTGAAGTGGCATCTCCATTATGCACCTCCTCTCGTTTGTGTTCAGGCAAGGAATGTTGACCCTTTCTCCCCCCTGGACTCCTACTGCTGATGACTTCTGAAATAATGACTAAGTACTTGACTTAGGATGTAGAGGCTTCACTGTTGACGAAACCTCCATTCACCTGCCCGGTTACCCCTCATTGGGTTTAGGGCCATCGGTTTTATCATGACTGAATTTAAACGACAACACCAGGCCACGCGCCTCTGTTCGGTGTGTGAATATGAGTGTAGAGCTCAGGATTTTATGAAATCCGTTCTAGCTGAAGAATGCTTCATTGCCAATGAACTGCTCTCTCTCTCTCTTTCTCTCTCTGGTGCCCACGTGCTTGGCGCCGGTAACCACCGCTTCACCAATGCTCTTTCGCCTCTGGCGCTGCCTCGACTCTTCTTCTCCTGAGAAGACCGACTACTTTGGCCAGCGTTAAGGCAAAAATGGCATCCCTATCTGCGGGCCGTGAAAATTTGCTGTGGAACAAATAATAACAATCGATATACCACACATCAAAATTTACACATCTCTAACACCTAAGTCCCTTAAATACATCTCGCTTCTATCCCCTAAATCAATACCGCTCCCCTTCACCCGCTATGCACAACGATACATAAATATTTCCTAACCCCGGGTCAAACTACCCCGCATTTCTTTCAACGCTGTCGGTCTAGGAAAATCCAGACACGCTGACCTAAATCTTTTGTTATGCATGTCTAGCCACAGGTATCAAAACATTTCAAACTAGAGGAAAACCTCCTGTACTTAATACTAGACCTACTTTAATTTTTCAGGCTGACCTTTGATGTTCATCACATCACACAATTAAATTAGAACTCTCTAGGAATAATTAAATTCCCTCTCTATAATATTAATTACATCTCTATGTAATAAAAAAAATTCCCTTATCGGAAATAGAAATTACATCTCTTGTCTTCTGACTACACAACAAAAAAATGCACAATAAAATAATGTACACAACATATGCTAGCATATTTATACTGCAAAAATTATAAACAAATCGAGGTTACCTATATATATATATCTCTGACCCTCACAATTACCGTATGGATATAGGCTAAGGACTTAACCTTATACAATGAATTCACCAAACCCGTTACACACCTGTTAGCTATATCTACTGTTCCCAGAAGTTTATAAGCACAACTTTACAGTTTTATTATTTCTACAAAGATAGCAATGGATGGCACTGTTGTTAAATTAACTTTAATTAATTTCTCAGAAGAAAACTATACTTTAACGTGTAGGGATCTTACGGAGCTATCTGCTAAGCTAATTAAATTGCTTTACATACCCAATACCGAATATCTAAACTTTTAGCAAGCAATATGACTTCGATTTCCATGGCTGAAAATTCTGCAGACAAAGAGACCCGCTTATGAATATACGCGAGTATTTATATTTAAAGAAAACCCACGCTGACCTACGCCCTACGTCATCGCTTGGCGCCGCTCTTAAACCAATGGAATCACTACAAAAATTAATAACGGTGACCTCCGCCAATTAGATTTGCAAGCAACTCGTGAGTCATATTTGTTACTGCCTCGCATTTTTCTTGCGTCATGTTATCTAATAATCTGCCGGTTCGCGTGAGCAAAATTAATTTGATTCATTGTAGCACCCGTTTCTATGTACCTGGGTACAAGCGCCTACTACAATAAACTGACTGCAATTATTTTAACAAAGAAAAGCCTACGTGAACGTAATTAATTTATAGAAAAGAAGACTGGTGCAAATCTTAAAATTAAACCCTACAGTCGTCCCTCAAGAAACCACAATTAACTACCTAGTGAAAAAGACTAAACTCAAATACAGAACATAATTGTAGGGAGAACGAAAGAATGGGGCCTGTGGAAAACAAAATCACAGTAACTCCTCACACATAGCTAGCAGACGCTGGAGTTGGGTTGGTCACGTCCTCAAAAGGACCCTGATACCATCACAAGAACAGCTATGCTATGGACCCCCGAGGGAAAGAGAAAGAGAGGCCGACCAAAAACAACTTGGCAGAGAACTGTGGAAGCCGAGATGCAAAGAATGAACCAGAGTTGGGGTACTGTACGAAGGATGGCCGCCGACTGAGCAAAGTGGAATCAATTTGTTGCTGCCCTACAAGACACCACCCGGCGTGATGGTCACTGACTGCTTTGACGGTTGGCGGTTATGGATCAAAGAAGAAGAAGAAAGATATGGTTATTTGAGAGCAAACGATGAAGAAGACGACTTAGCATGCATTTTGTTTTTAATTGTAATGACATGTTGAGCCTGTGGAACTGTTATTTGAATTTCTTACATATGCTGCTGCACACTATACCAAGGGAAGAATTTATATGACTTATTTTTCTATTAAAACTAACAGGCCTTGATTTACCCTCTGACTGTGTCCTCCAAATCTAATGCTGCCTTACGTCAGGCAGCAGCCAACAAGATTCTGAAGAGTATGTGTGAGAGAAGCCAGACCCTGGTTGCTCAGGCCATGCTGGTAATGTTTTCATCATTTATTGTTGTTATTGTTAAAGTTTTGCATTTTTTGTTGTTGCATGGCACATTTCTTTCAGTCAGGGCAGAAGTCTGCAAGTTACATCACAGTACAAGTGCCATTAAAAAAAGTATGTGAACTCTGTCAACTCAAGTGCTGTGTTCTGTAAACTAATCCCTGAAACGGATCACTAGTTTCTATCAGCTAGCATTAAGATGCCCTGAAAAAAGCTAGTACTGACAAGGATTGCTAGCATTTGCAGCATTGGTAAGCACTAAGCCCACAACAGAACTGTTACTGTCCGCCAGGAAGATGAAGCCCTGAAAAGGGCTAATTCTGATAAAGGCTAGTCCTAACAAGGACTGCTAGCCAAGCTGATACTACACATCTACTTTTCCTTCTATTACAGAAAGTTTTTCTAGTTCCTAAGAAAGCAGTTGTGCCTCAAAATAAATGGTAATAAGGCATTCTAGAAAGTTCTGAAAGCTATGACGAAAAGCTTAATATGAAGGATTTGAAAATTTCTTACTTCATGGGAACATTGTTAGCAAAAGGATTAAGGTAAGACAAAGAAATATTATTTTGAATAATGGGTAGATGGCTAGGACAGTAGACAAGGTGCCATGTTGCCAGACTGGCTGTCCATATTTATGTTGCAGCTCGCCTTAACTTAACCTCAACACTGTTTCGAGCATTGCCAAACAGCTAGTCTTAATCTCGAACACCAACCCTATTTCGAGCTTTGTCAAAATTAATAATGGGGCCGTATTAAAAATAAATAAAAATTCCAACTTGAAACAAAATGCCACGTTTTTGGCCAACATTCCAGACTTTACTTTGGAGACAGGAATGTACGTGGCATGTTCAGCACTTTACATCTTGTTATATAGGGTAGATAAAAGATAAAGGTAGTCCCATAACAGTGACTGCCCCGTGTTAGAGACTTCACCGTACTAAGTCCAGCCTAGAGAGATGGGGTGACCAGTTCACTTCCTGGCTGCCTTTTCCCTTCCTTAACTCAAGAGAAGAGTCATGTACACATTTACAGCTGGGTAGACTGGAGTGTTATATAACCAGGTTTTAGTCCTTGTACCTGATAACTGCCGCGAAATGCGTGCACTGTAATTGCTTAGCTGATCAAATGCTCGGTAGATATAAGGGTAATGTTAATTGAATGTGTATAACTTTCATATTAATTGAATGACTTGGGGGAAAAAGGAACATTTTTGAAGTAATTTTTGTAACAATTGTTATTAATGTTCATGAACCACTGACCATCAGGTGTCAGAAGAGCTCATCCGAGTGGCCATCCTGTGGCATGAGCTGTGGCATGAAGGGCTGGAAGAGGCTTCCAGACTTTACTTTGGAGACAGGAATGTACGTGGCATGTTCAGCACTTTAGAACCCCTCCATGCCATGATAGAGCGTGGTCCACAGACACTGAAGGAGACTTCATTTACTCAGGTTTGTACAGTTTTTAATACAACTTTCTCTACATGGAAGTACCTGTGGTAGGAAGTTTCTAGCCTTCCCTCCCTCTCTGCCTCTGTAATTATTTATCTGATTATTGTGTGTGTGTGTGTGTATGTCTTCTTTCTTCATTCTAGTGTTGTTTTTCTAATCATATTTCCCATGCCCCCTTCTTGGTGTGTCTTTGCTGCAGAGAACTACTGTTTGCAGTGGGCAATCTGCTAATCAAATGCTAGCATTGGATAGAAACACTTTATGAAAAAAAAAACAACCAGTTGATAGCAGTACAAGGCAGTCCTTGTTTTGGAATCTTCAGGGTAAGAGAATAGAGGCAGGCCAAAGAATAAATAGAGAAGAGTATAGACATTTAAGGGATAAAGAGTGGGGTCATTTTTTTCAGAACCAGTGGTCCTAATGATGTCATACTCCCCCCTCCTCCTCTCCCAGTCTCATGGGTAGTGAGATCGGTTGCCAAGCCTTCTCGGATAAGGGTGAAAAAATAGGAGGTCCCGTGTGCAAGTTGCGCATGTTAAAAATCCCATGGCAGTTGGAAATCTTAAAGAGTCGGTTGTAAGGCCGCTGCCCTGGCAAAGTTTAAAAATTAGAAACCTGCCCACCAGAGAAATATTTATATAATGTGTGATTCCTATACACACACATTGGGATTCTCGCCTGTTCCACGGAGTTTGTACACTGTGCTGAGATTTTCCTTGTGTGATCTAAGGGAGGAGATCAGAGCACTGATGGAGTTGTCCGTGTGCAATGAAGATAGTCCTTAAAACCAAACTGAACCAAACCAAGGGATAAAGAAGGCATGACAAATCTTTAACATATACTGTTCAAAAACAGAAACGCAACATTATTACAGTGGTAATGGACACCAAATTTCAAACTTGTACCAAAATTTTATTTTACGGAATTAATGTTTCAATCTTGACAAGAAGAAACTTTCAGACTTTAACAATGAAATGATGTTCATTAAATTTGGTTTGGACTTTTAATCTTTGCGACTGAGGCCTCCGTTTCAGTAAGGTGTATGGCCTCCTTTGGCCTCTATCAGAGAACGACATCTCCTTGACATGGATCCGATTAGCCGTTGGATCTGTTGTTGTGGGATGGCTACCCACTCTTCCCACAGTGCAAGAGACAACTGTCGGAGATTGGCTGGAGCCACGTCTCGCTGGCGGAGTCGTCTGTCGAGTTCATCCCATAAGTGTTCTATGGGGTTCATGTCTGATGACATGGCTGGCCACGGAATGGTCTGGACGTTGTTGTCAGCGAGGAACTGGGTGGTGAGTTGTTCCACATGAGGTCGAGCGTTATCCTGCTGAAAAATCGACCCTCGTGCAGCCAGAAGTGGAAGGACGTGAGGACGAAGAATTTCAGCGACGTATCATTGGGCATTCAGGCATCTTTCAATTTGCACCAGGTCACTTCTTCCCATGAAGTTGATCCCCCCCCCCCATATCAGTACACCTCCACCATCATGTGGAGGAGCGTCATCAACGCTGTTCTGGGCATAGCGCTCATGGACTCTGCGGTAAACTCTTCTCCCTCTATCGTGTCTCTGGAGCACAAAAAAATGATTCATCACTAAACCAAACCCGTCTCCAGTCATTCCCAACGGTCCATTGACGATGCTGGTTCACCCACTGCAGTCGGTTCTGGCGATGCCGGTCCATAAGAACAGGACCTCTGTAGGGTTTTCTAGCCCAAAGACGAGAGTCGTGCAGCCGGTTCCTGACCGTTTGATCTGAAATTCGACGAGCTGCTGACATTGACTGGACTGTGGAGGACGCAGATGCAAGTCGATTCCTGAGGTGACGCAGCCGTATGAAGCGGTCGTCGGCAGGAGTTGTGACTCTGGATCTTCCACTGTGCGACCGGTCTGCCACTGAGCCAGTTTCTTGAAATCGCCTCCAAAGCCGACTAATGGTGCTTCTAACCGCATTAAATTGTCTGGCCACTACACTTTGTGACTGTCCAGTCTGTAAACGTCCAATAATGATGAGTCGTTGTTCTGTAGTGAGATGAGCCATACTTGCACATTGAATTTTCAACAGAATTTATTAGAGGAGCGTCAATCTTTTATAGGCATTCAATAACATGGTCAGAGAGTTTTGTGTTCAGTAAGTTTCACGGGATTCTCATGAACCTGTCACGAGTTATTGTCAAAAATGTTTTGACCTTGACCTCTTTTATGATATCAAGAATCATGAGGTGAGTACAATTCAGGTAACCACGAGAAGTTAATGACCAGGTGGACACAGTCGATAGGTTGACTGATGTCCAACCAGCGAATATCTTTTGTAAAAGTAACACCAAAAAAGTTGCGTTCCTTTTTTTGAACAGTATATGACACAGAACAGGAAGCTTTGGCGTGTTTTAGTTGAGGACCTGTGCCTTATAGGGAGTTGAAAGGTATTGGCTGATGGTTTGAATCCATTGATCATGGTTGGGTGGCCAGCTGAGCAGTGGAAGGTTTGGTAGTACATTTGAAAAAAAAATATATATATATACAGTAGAACTCCATTTATCCGAACCCCAATTATCCGAACATCCAATTATCCGAACACTTTTTCCAGAAAAAAAAAAAAAATCAGATGCCACAGTCACGTTAGACTAAAATTCTGAATCTTTTGATGCGGCAAACTTCAAATGTGTGCGAACAATTTGTAGAGAATGGGATGGCTAATGGTCGGTCGCTTACGTACAGGAAGTCAGTTAGATTATAAAGTCAGTTAATACCTGGTTTACCAATCCATTGTACGTGTGCGTTCTAGGTAGAACACTGGCTAAACAGACAGTTCAACTTAAAATAATTGTGTCTGCTACTACAGCAGAATAATTTTGGTGTACAAGTATTTCTCTGTGCGATATGGCATCTTCCAGTAGGCCTAAAGCATATAAAAGGAACCGCAATGTTTTGTCAATTGAAACGAAAACAGAAATTATCAAGAGACTAGGACAAGGTGAAACTGTGTCTTCACTTGCGAGATATTTTCAATGTTGGGAAAGCTACCGTCTCTGACATCAAAAGTAACAAGGATAAAATTATGAGTTTTGCATCGAAATTTGATAGTGAAAATGGGTCGAAGAAACGTAAAACCATGAGAAATGCGAAAGATGTGAAATTGGAAGAGGCTTTGTATATATGGTTTGAAAGGGGAACCTATCTCTGGTTCTCTGTTGTGTGAAAAGGCACTTCAGTTCAACAATCAACTTGACGGTCCTCCTGACTTTAAGGCTAGCCAGGGATGGTTAAGAAACTTTAAATCTCGTCATGGCATACGAGAATTGGAGATTCAAGGGGAATCTTTATCTAGCGATGCAACTGCCGCTAAAAATTTTAAAGAAACATTCTTGGCTTTTTTGGAAGAAGAAGGTTATTCACTCGATGATGTGTATAATGCCGATGAGACTGGCTTATACTGGAAATCATTGCCTCAAAAATCACATGCATCTCAGCGCGAAGCAGCTGCCCCTGGGTTTAAAAAGTGCAAAGAGAGAGTAACAATTTTGGTAGCCGCGAATGCCAGTGGAAGTCATCGTTTACCGGTGCTAATGATCGGCAAAGCCAAAAAACCACGTTGTTTAAAGAATGTGACATGTCTCCCATTGTGTTACAAAGCACAGAAGAGTGCTTGGATGAATAGTGAAATATTTCTTGATTGGTATACAAATCAGTTCATCCCAAATGTGAAGAGGTTGAGAGAACAAGAAAAGAAAACTGGAAAAGTAATTCTTCTACTGGACAATGCACCATCTCATCCAGAGACGGATACATTGGATGCAGTTGATGCAAATTTTAAAGTAATTTTTCTGCCTCCCAATGTAACAGCAATGATTCAACCAATGGATCAGGGTGTTATAGCAAAGCTTAAAAAGATGTACAAGAAGGAAGTCCTGCGTCGTTTATTGTTGGCTGAAGATGAAGAAAGTGTGGTGGCGTTTTCCAAAAAGCTTAATCTCAAAGACTGCTGCTATATGTTAGCTGATGCTTGGACCACCCTGTCACAAGATAATCTCAACAAGGCTTGGAGTAGATTGCTTGGGAAAAAAGGAGGAAATGAAACTACTGCAGTGGACACAAATGATGATTGTATAAATGAAGTTGTGGAACTGTTTCAAGTAATGCCCGGATTTTCGGACTGTGACAAAGATGATGCACACATGTGGCTAGAAGATGATAATGATTCTGGTTTTCAGTTTTTGAAGGACGAAGAAATTTTGTCTTTTGTTCAAGAAGAAAACCAAATACATGTAGTGACCGATGATGAAGACTCCTCAGAAGTACATGATGTACTTGTAGATTATGACGTCGACCAAGTCCTGAAGAGGCCTTTATAGCACTAGAAACAGCGATGGCTTGGTACGAGCAAGAAGATGACAGCTGTCCTACACAGCTTCTGCTGTTGAAGAGAATGTGGGACTTAGCAGCCAAAAGGAGACTATCCAGTTTGGTGCAAAAGAGGATTCCTCATTATTTTAAATAGTGGGCTACATCTGTGCAAGTACATATATACGTAAGTTGTGCCTGGTTTTGAATCGTTTGTAATGTTATTTTGAAAACATTTCTCTTTCTTAACAAAAATAATTAATACAAGTAGTACATGCACTGCAGTGTAATAAAAGATTTTGGTGATACATTGATCTAATACAGTGTGGGTATTATTATTACTATATAAGGAAAAGACGATGGTCATATATCGGTCATGTCCTACGAATGCAAAACAACAGAATACCACTACAGGCGCTCACTTGGGTTCCTGAGGGTAAGAGGAAAAAAGGAAGACCGAAAGAAACACTCAGAAGAACAATAATAAGAGAAGGAAGAACGTTGGGCCTAAATAATGTGCAAGAGCTAAGAGGAGTGGCGTCACAACGAACAACCTGGAGAGCACTGGTTTCTGCCTTATGCGCCGTGTTTGGTGCTTAAAGAATTTATTATTATTATTATTATTACAGTACAAGTAAATATGTTTTATAGTGTATTTTCCTTGTGATGGTTAATTATTTTTAGAAATATGTGTACATGTACTCGATACATTATGTAATCCAATTATCCGAACATTTGATTATCCGAATGATGCTCGGTCCCATGGGGTTCGGATAAATGGAGTTCTACTGTATATTATTCCTATTCACCAGTCTGTGTGAGTAAATTAGGTGAAACTTAGTCCATGACATGTGACCTAACAAAGGTCTGTAAAATTTACACAATGAAAGTTTCATATATTAAGATATTGAGTATGCAGTTGAGACATTAGAGTTTATGAGTGGTTTGGTTTCCCTCCCTGTAATTGAAACATGTCTTCATCCATGCCCTCAGATCTCGGTGACATGATCTGTGCAGACGTTAAACCTAGCCTTAATCTTTTCCTTGTTGGTGACATGATCTGTGCAGATGTTAAACCTAGCTTTCTTCTTTTACTTGTTGGTGACATGATCTGTACAGATGTTAAACCTAGCTTTCTTCTTTTCCTTGTTGGTGACATGATCTGTACAGATGTTAAACCTAGCTTTCTTTTCCTTGTTGGTGACATGATCTGTACAGATGTTAAACCTAGCTTTCTTCTTTTCCTTGTTGGTGACATGATCTGTACAGATGTTAAACCTAGCTTTCTTTTCCTTGTTGGTGACATGATCTGTACAGATGTTAAACCTAGCTTTCTTCTTTTCCTTGTTGGTGACATGATCTGTACAGATGTTAAACCTAGCTTTCTTCTTTTCCTTGTTGGTGACATGATCTGTGCAGATGTTAAACCTAGCCTTCATATTTTCCTTGTTGGTGACATGATCTGTACAGATGTTAAACCTAGCCTTATTTTCCTTTTATACTTCTTAAGGAGCATGGCCTCACCACTGCAGCTGGTCCCCGCAGGAAGCCTGTATCAAAGCATTAACTCTTACTATTCGGCAAACCCCGTGAAGTGGCGCGGGTTTAGTACCAAATTTACGTGCGACGGTAACGATAGCAAAACTAGCGCGTAAAAACGTGGTTTTAGCTCACCTATAGTAAGAGTTAATCGACTTTTTCAGCTGTGGTGTTAGTAGTAATGTGTTTTAGATGTTGAGGTTGCCCATCCCATGTACAGCCTTATATTATGTTATAAAAATTGCCATGGTTTTTAACACATTAACTACTGCAAGTCGTTGGGACCGGCTTATGAAATCCTATCATTTGGACCGCGAGCCGCTCAGAGCGTTCATCAATGCTTAGTAATAAAACAAATGAAAAATGTACTGAAACACTTTCTGATCTGGTTCGAGATTTTAAGTTGCCACCGGAAAACAAATTCCTAAAGCACGGTTGTTGTAGAACACTGGAAAATCGATATTATGTTCATATTTTTCCGCGTTTTGGGTTAGTTTCCAATATTTTATGGAAGTGGTTTAGGTGTGATTATGTAAGCTACCAATAGTGTTAATATTAGTCTGTATGTCTGTCCTTGGGCTTGTTATTATTGTAATTGGATATACTATGCGATAATCACCTACAGAGGTGCAGAGATCGGAAGCGATCATAACCTCTGCATAGCTAAACTTAGAATTAAACTGAAGAAGTTATACCAACCGAATAAAAATAGAAGAATAGATGTGCACAGACTGCAATCAAATGATATAAAGGAGGAATATAATGTCAAAATGAACAACTATTTCGATGCTTTAGGCAAAATTGACAACGATATCACCACCAAGACAATCGATACTAAATGGGAACAACTGAGAACAGCAATGACAGAAGCAGCTGTAGCGACCACCGGATACCTAGTACATAAAAAGAAAAAATGGATGAGAGAAGATAATAATAATAATAATAAATTCTTTAAGCACCAAACACGGCGCATAAGGCAGAAACCAGTGCTCTCCAGGTTGTTCGTTGTGACGCCACTCCTCTTAGCTCTTGCACATTATTTAGGCCCAACGTTCTTCCTTCTCTTATTATTGTTCTTCTGAGTGTTTCTTTTGGTCTTCCTTTTTTCCGCTTACCCTCAGGAACCCAAGTGAGCGCCTGTAGTGGTATTCTGTTGTTTTGCATTCGTAGGACATGACCGATATATGACCATCGTCTTTTCCTTATATAGTCGGAGACATATTTCTGCCTAGAGTCTTCTCTTATTTGTCGATTAGTCTTGAATTCTTTCCAACTGATGTTCATGAGTTTTCTAAGACATTTGTTCTCGAATGTATTCAGCTTGTTCTCCAATGATTTTGTTATTTTCCAACTCTCACAGCCGTATGTTAACACTGAGATAACATTTGAATTAAACAGACGAAGCTTGGTATGTATATTCAATGATCGTAATTTCCAAATGTTAGATAATCTATTGAAGGCGCTAGCTGCCAAAGCAATTCTAGTATGGATTTCTCTTGTTGTGTCACCATCCTGAGTCATTTTACTGCCTAAATAATTGAAACTTTCAACTTTCTGTAGTTTTTCCCCGTTCAAGATGATATCAAAGGTCTCGTTAGAAAAGTTCATAGCTTTAGTTTTAGAGGCATTTATTTGGAGACCAATTTTAACCGAGAGATGACACAAATTATTTATTGCTTCTTGGGATTGTCTTGGTGTTGAACTTAAGAATGCTACATCATCTGCGAAATCCAGGTCCCCCAGGAATTTTCCATTTGTCCATTTTATACCCAATTGTTCATTGTGGGTATAGTTTCTCATAACCCAATCAATAGCTATTCCAAAAAGTAGTGGTGACATAATACAGCCTTGTTTCACCCCTGTTTCTACTGTAAACCATTCTGTATTCCCTTTATTTGTTCTAACACAACATCTTGCATTGTCATATAGCGCTTTGATTATATTCACATATTTTGTTGGAAAACCATAGATTGTAAGTATCTTCCACAATGAGAGAAGATACTTGGGATAAAATACAAGAAAGGAAAACAGCAAAACTTAAACTACTAGCGGCAAGTACACATAGTGCAGTTGAATCTTGCAAACTAACGTACAACTTGTTAAATAAAGAAGTGAAGACAAAAACTCGAAGAGATAAAAGACATTTCATCAATGAACTGGCCGTAGAAGCTGAAAATGCTGCAAGAACTGGTAATAGTAGGTGCCTTTATCAAATTACAAAACAACTATGTCACCAGCCTACTGCTATGGAAACACCTGTTAAAGATAAATTAGGGAATTCAATACCAACAGAAAAAGAACAAATGAAGAGATGGGCTGAGCACGTCATGGAGGTGCTAAACAGACCACCACCAACAGTAACACCTGATTTTAATAATGAAACACCCACAACCACCTTGCCAATAACTTGCGATGAATTCACGCTGGACGAGATCAAAAAACAAGCCGTTAAAAGATTAAAAAATTTTAAAGCTGCTGGAGTTGATGACATTTCAGGGGAAATGATTAAAGCAGTTAATGACAACAACCTCTTGAGAATTTTAGATATTATAAATGAAGTATGGAGAGAAGAACAACCACCACAACAATGGAAAGACAGTATTATTGTAAAGTTACCGAAGAAAGGTGATCTATCAGACTGTAATAACTGGCGTGGTATATCTCTATTATCAGTACCTGGAAAATTATTATGTTGCATGATGTTAGAAAGACTTAAATTGCATGCTGACGAAAAGATCAGAGAAGAACAAGCAGGTTTCAGGCCAAAACGATCATGTATTGATCCAATATTCACACTAATAACAATTATAGAAGAATCAGTGGAAATGCAATCGCCACTTATTATCACCTTCGTCGATTTTCAAAAAGCCTTTGATAGTCTACACCGCCCATCATTGTGGAAGATACTTACAATCTATGGTTTTCCAACAAAATATGTGAATATAATCAAAGCGCTATATGACAATGCAAGATGTTGTGTTAGAACAAATAATGGGAATACAGAATGGTTTACAGTAGAAACAGGGGTGAAACAAGGCTGTATTATGTCACCACTACTTTTTGGAATAGCTATTGATTGGGTTATGAGAAACTATACCCACAATGAACAATTAGGTATAAAATGGACAAATGGAAAATTCCTGGGGGACCTGGATTTTGCAGATGATTTAGCATTCTTAAGTTCAACACCCAGACAATCCCAAGAAGCAGTAAATAATTTGTGTCATCTCTCGGTTAAAATAGGTCTCCAAATAAATGCCTCTAAAACTAAAGCTATGAACTTTTCTAACGAGACCTTTGATATCATCTTGAACGGGGAAAAACTACAGAAAGTTGAAAGTTTCAATTATTTAGGCAGTAAAATGACTCAGGATGGTGACACAACAAGAGAAATCCATACTAGAATTGCTTTGGCAGCTAGCGCCTTCAATAGATTATCTAACATTTGGAAATTACGATCATTGAATATACATACCAAGCTTCGTCTGTTTAATTCAAATGTTATCTCAGTGTTAACATACGGTTGTGAGAGTTGGAAAATAACAAAATCATTGGAGAAAAAGCTGAATACATTCGAGAACAAATGTCTTAGAAAACTCATGAACATCAGTTGGAAAGAATTCAAGACTAATCGACAAATAAGAGAAGACTCTAGGCAGAAATATGTCTCCGACTATATAAGGAAAAGACGATGGTCATATATCGGTCATGTCCTACGAATGCAAAACAACAGAATACCACTACAGGCGCTCACTTGGGTTCCTGAGGGTAAGAGGAAAAAAGGAAGACCAAAAGAAACACTCAGAAGAACAATAATAAGAGAAGGAAGAACGTTGGGCCTAAATAATGTGCAAGAGCTAAGAGGAGTGGCGTCACAACGAACAACCTGGAGAGCACTGGTTTCTGCCTTATGCGCCGTGTTTGGTGCTTAAAGAATTTATTATTATTATTATTAATCACCTACAGAAAGGCATTAACTGCCTTAGAAACAAGCAATATGTTGATATGTTGATAATGTTAAAAAAAAATTGAAACTTTGTTTGTCTTTTAATCAATTAATATTATTAATAATATTTACCATACCTGTAAACATAATTTTTGTTCTGCTTGTTTTAATAGTATTTATCTTTAAAATGACGTATAATTCATAAAAATCTGTAAGCAATTACGAAAACTACAGCTTAATTTGTGCATACACCTACAGGGTGAAAATGGGAACAAAATTTAATTACGCCACAGCGTGTTTTCCAATTCGGTAGTTAATGTGTTAATGTTATTTGTAGACCCGGGTGTTGAAAATAAAATGTCTTAATTACAAATAAAAAGCAAAGCAAACATTCTTGTGTTGTATTACACAAGTGTGTACATTTCTGTTTGTTAATACTTAGATGTTTATTACTCAGGCTTATGGCCGTGACCTTATGGAGGCCCAGGACTGGTGCAGAAAGTACCAGAGATCAGGCGTGGTCAAGGACTTGACGCAAGCCTGGGATCTCTATTATCATGTATTCAGGAGAATCTCGAAACAGCTGCCTCAGGTATTATACATGTTCATTTCGAAATTTACTGTAACAGGGTGATTAATATTTTGTTAAATATTTTTTCTGTGTCTGGCAAGCCGGAGCAAAGTGTAAACAGTTTAATGAGAGTAGAAAAATGCTAGTTATTTTTAGTTCTTGTTTTCAAAACTTACAAATAAACGTTTGGTATGATGCCTTTAATAATTGTTCTGCACAAACTCATTTATTCATCATCTCTCCTGCTCCTCATGGAGCCACCTCTGCAGCTGGCCTCCTTGCAGGAAGCCTGCTTAAAAGCTCATGGTCATGCAGCAGTGGTTTGGCTTTTGTATCAGTCTGTTTTATCTGATGAGGTTGCCAGCGCCATGTACATCCTTATATTGGTGACCTTTCATGACATGCATTAGGAGCTGTAGTCCTGGTCATTCTTGTTCGTCTCAAAGACCTCAGGAAACTGTAAGGGGCATATACCAGGCTTGATACTTGTTTGTTGGAATCTAGGAATAGATGGTGAGGAAATGTAGCAGCCCCATGGTCTGTAGTGAGTGATAATGACAAAATGCCTTGTGTAGTTCCTGAATGGGTGGGGGGGAGTTTCTGCTGAGACAAAGAACAATTTGCAAAATAGTGAAACTAATCAGAGAACTAATCAGAGAACTAATCAGAGAACTATCAGAGAACTAATCAGAGAAAATACTAGGTAGGCTATAAACATGGTCATGTAGTTCCTGTGGGCCTTTGATAAGAAAGAAAGAATTGGCCCACTGCACCTCAGGCATGTCATACAAGGCAACTAATATGAGGTTGTGCATGAGGCTGGCAACCTCATCTTGTCAAACTAATTGCTACAGAAACCACCGCTGCAGGAGCATGTGAATGCTAGGTACAGGCTTCCTGCTAAGGGACTAGCTGGAGTGGTGGCTCTGTGATCTGCAAGGAGCGCAAAGGAAAATGATGATATGAAATAGTACAAATGTCAAGATCAGAAAATAACAGATTACTTTGACTATACATGTTTAGAGAGAGGAAAAAACTATCAAATTTTAACAATATCTATCTTTTGCAACTGATGTCATTGCTTTAATGAAAGGTTCTCCAGCTGAGTAGGCAGGATTCATTTTTTAAAGTTTAATTTTGCTGAAAATGTTTCTTCCTCTTCTTCGTACACTCAGGCTATCTGCATCTCCATGGAGTTTTTTCAGGAACGGTACTATTGAGAAACACAAACCATTGAAAAACCTTGAACTGATAGCACAGAATAGAAGGTCTTGGTATAAATTTGCTGAAGGCCTGCATTCCTTGGTGAGCTAAAGGTAATGATGATTGAGAAGCATATATTGGTGGGATGTCCTTCATAGGAACCTGACCTAGTGATAATATGTTTTCCAGCTGACCTCACTTGAGCTTCAGTATGTCTCACCCAAACTTCTAAGCTGCCGAGACCTTGAACTTGCTGTACCAGGGTCATATGAGCCCAATCAGCCAGTAATCCGCATTAAGAGAGTTCAGAGTTCGCTGCAGGTTATTACATCGAAACAGAGACCAAGAAAACTGAGCATATTTGGTGAGCATGACAAATATTGTCTACTGTTCTTTGTTTTTTTATTTTTTTATTGTTGTTTTATTAATACTTAGTCTTGTGTCTTAGTGAGTGTGTTTTTCTACTGCTTGACCTGTCAGGATATTACAAGTGAGATAGACCTGCAACATATTGAGAGCTCAAGTTGTAACATAAGAAAGTTCATTAAAATCATCATCATTACATTCCAGCTCCCTGCGGCTTTAACAGATTCACGTTAAGCTGTCCAGTCCCAGTGCTATCCAGTTCGGTGCTGTCCATTCAAGGCCTTTCAGTGTCTTCTTTATTCCTGTCATATCTCTCTTATTTCCTTCACACATTGTTAGTTCTTTCGCTATTTCTCTTACCCTGTGGTAAAAACAGGTAGTCCCATAGCAGATACTGTCATAGGGGAGTGAAGTGTTAGAGACTTCACTATACTAGGTCCAGCATCGAGAAGTGGGTTGACCAGTTCCCTTCCTCGCTGCCTTTTCCTTCCCTAACTCAAGTGAAGTGCAAAGTCAGGTATCCATTTATAGCTGGGTAGATTGAACGTATCGATTCCGTGAATCGAACCCAGCACCTTTGTCGTGAGAGACCACCCCTCTGTCAGTCTGATGCAACATGGGGGTAACCCTGGGAGTTGCCTTGTAATACTATCAGCTGGTTTCCTCAGGGTATGTACTATTCAATGCCGGTGTCTTTTTCCTCGCCTCCTGCCTTTGTCAGGAGTTCTACTTTGGTGGGTCTTGTCATTCCATTTCAGTCCTTGTATTCTTCACAGTCACTAATTTATGATAGTCATTAGGGCCTTGGGAGTCCAAATCTCCAGGATGACCCAGAGTTCGTAGGAAGGACAACATCAGACAATCTCTGAAGGACTGAGGACTGGACTGGAACCAGGTCAAATGGAAGACGGCTGGTAGGATAACATGGCTCTCTCTTTGGCTAACCTCTGCACCCCAAAGTAGAAGAGGAATGTAATTAATAACCCCTTGGCTGCTGTTTTTGTTGAATAGAAGGAGCAGTTCATAAGCACTACCATAATCATTTCTCTTACTTGTATTAGTAAGTAGTTATTTTATCTGGTTTCTGGTCATAAATCACGATCATTTCATCATACCAACAGTAGAAAATGGTGATCCTTGCTTTGACTGTTATTTGTAAATAGGATCTGGTAATCTTCTCAGTGACCACTGATTGTACGTGGTGATTCCATCTCTATGACTGTATAAATGGTAGATGGTATCTGGTTGTAAGTTGTGAGCCTGTTATAACTTTTCATAATAAATGGTGATCAGCATGGTTTTTGATAAAAAAAATGGTGGTCTTCTGATGGTCAATACCTTTTTCAGTATGGTTTTTGATAACAAATGGTGGTCTTCTGATGGTGATCACCACTTTCAGCATGGTTTTTGATTTAAAAAATGGTGGTCTTCTGATGGTGGTCATATATCCAGAGAGAACAAAATCAGAATCTTTAATTCAAGTGTAAAGTCAGTCTTGCTGTATGGTTCAGAGACATGGCATGTTTCAAAGAGTATCACCTCCAAACTACAGATATTTATAAATAGATGTCTTTGACAGATCCTCCATATAAGATGGCCAGATGTAATAACAAATGTAAAGCTAAGGAAAAGATGCGGGCAGCAGCCACTACAAATGGAAATTAACCTGCAGCACGCTACATAAAAAATTTCAGAAATGTGCCCTGCAGCTGCATTCTTTTTCACAACACCCCCGTTTTTATAGTGGGTGACTTGTAACGTCAAAAGTTTCTTTGTTTCTTGTTCAATTGCTATAATTTTTGGAATGGATATAAATAAATGAATGACGAATCTAATGATATAAGTTTTGTTGGTGTATATGTTAGATGTGATAGGAAGAGAGGAATGGAAAAATGAAAAAATGGGATGAGGCACCCGCATCTTGCCCTTTCTGTTCACTAACCTGACTTCATCAAAATTATCGTCAACAACGCTAGACAAACTCCATTTTTCCCCATCTCCGCAATCACCCATATTCTGAGAACCGATATCAGCGCTAGCAATGCCAACAAATTCCTCGTCATCGGAAATCAGAATCCATGACAATTTCAGCGAATATAGCAGTTTGTACTATGCCGATTGATTTCGATTTTTAAAAATTCACAAAAAATAAACGCGAATACACCCGTCATTAAATAAAGATCAGAATTGGAAGTGAACTAAGATTAAATCTAAACATCTGGTGGTGATATCACGTGTACACATATTATAAGGCAGGAAACTGACGATATCCGAAAGTCGCAATAATGCGCCTGCAGCTGGCAGAACATAGAAAATCTATGGTGCCAATTTGCAACTCCAGCGGGATACAGGTTAAGGTAAGAAGGTGGGGATGGATAGGACATACAATGGATAGGACATACACTCAGAAGAGAACAATCAAACATAGCCAGAGGTGCCTTGACTGGAACCCACAAGGGAAAAGACGAGTGGGGAGGCCAAGGAGAACTTGGAGAAGAACTGTGGAAGAGAAGGTTAAGGAAATTGGAATGACTTGGGCACAGATGAAAAAGACAGCCCAGAATAGAAATCGATGGAGAGCAACTGTTTCAACACTGTGTTCCATGGGGAACGGAAACAATAATGATGATGATGGTGATCACCGTTTTTAGCATGGCTTTTAATAACAAATGGTGATCTTCTGTTGGTGATCATGATAGGAAACTCTTTACAGAGCGACACAACAGGAAGCAATCTGATCATCAGAAGAAGTCCCCCCATCCGACAAGTGTTTCGGCCTGATATACTCCTTTACACACATGGCTTTTGATAACAAATGGTGGTCTTCTGTTGGTGATCACCTCTCTTAGCATGGCTTTTGATAACAAATGGTGGTCTTCTGTTGGTGATCACCTCTCTTAGCATGGCTTTTGATATCAAATGGTGGTCTTCTGTTGGTGATCACCTCTCTTAGCATGGCTTTTGATAACAAATGGTGGTCTTCTTTTTTCTCTCTCTCCGGGTAAATGCTAATTGTCTCTGGCTATTGATGGCAAATAGTGAATCACACATTTTGGTATCACAAGTAGTAGCTAATGATCACACACATCCAGCGGAGATGGTCCTTAAGACCAGACTAAACTAATGATGCTCTCTGTCTTTCCTTTGCTTTCAAACTTATAACCTTCATTAACCTTCAACTGCCCAAGGAGCACAAGCCTTTAATAAGCTCAGTTGAAGGTCATCATGTCACATGACATCAGGTCAAGGTATTTCCATGTCTTGCTTATCCCTGTCATTTCTGTCTCCGGCTCTCTTCTCCGTATGTATTTTAGTCTTCCTCGACCTCTCTTACCCTGGGGATTCCAGAACAAGGACTGCCTTGTAATGCTATCAACAGCTTTCCTCAATGTGCATCTTTTCACTATTCCCAGTATCTTCTTCTCATGTCTTGTTCCACTGGTGCTTGTCTGGTTCTTGTCATCAGTTTCCCATGAATGATCTTGTCATACCATTTCAGTCCTTCTTGTCCATTCAGACTTCAGGTCATGAAGTCTGTCACTTCTTGGTTGTTGTTTTTATTTTTCTCCATGTTTCACAGCCATACAATAGAAATGACTTGATATTTGAGTTGAAGATTTTAATATTTCATAATCATGCTGTTTGTAAGTGATAGGCAGTGAATATGCCTCTCTCCCTGATCTCTCTCACTCTTTCTTTGAAAATAAAGTTCGTTCGTTCGTTCTATCTATCTATCTATCTATCTATCTATCTATCTATCTATCTATCTATCTATCTATCTATCTATCTATCTATCTATCTATCTATCTATCTATCTATCTATCTATCTATCTATCTATCTATCTATCTATCTATCTATCTATCTATCTATCTATCTATCTATCTAATTATCTATCTATCTATCTATCTATCTATCTATCTATCTATCTATCTATCTATCTATCTATCTATCTATCTATCTATCTATCTATCTATCTCTGATAATGTTTGTACTTTTCAACATATGTTATGTCATGCTTATAAGTAATTAATGTTAATATGAGTGTGCTATATTATTATTTTACTTTACAACGTTGAATTCCTTGAATTTGATATGTAAAATGCATATGAGAATAAATGAATTCAGTATGAAAGGTGAGAGAAAGGAAGGGCAGAATGTCAGACGGGCCTGCGTGCCCAATTCTCAACCCTTTGAAAATAAAGTTCGTTCGTTCGTTCGTTCGTTCTCTCTCTGATCTAATAGTGAATGTTAATTCTCTTTGTGTCTTTGATAGCCAATAGTAAACAACTTTGTAGTATCTAATAACAATCAGGATTTTCTGTTTCTGATCGTCGCTTCAACTTGTCATGACAGGCAGTGATGGAGTGGAGTACCAGTTTTTACTGAAAGGTCACGAAGACCTGCGTCAAGATGAGAGGGTCATGCAGCTGTTTGGTCTGGTCAATTCACTGCTCCGCAATAATCCAGACACCTTCAGAAGAAATCTGACGTAAGTTTTGTTTTTTCATCAACGATTTGTTTAAAAAATAATATAAGCAGGTAACTCACCTGTTCAGTGTACTGAATATATCTTTAGTTGCAGAAAAGTAGCTCTTGGGAAGTCTGAAAATGTGGCATGGAACAAAACAAAAATGCATCTTGATGATTAAAAAAAAACAAATTAAATGGATTCTTTGAATTAGCACAAATTTGTTGCCATTTGGCTCATTTTGTAAGTGTCATTAGAGCTGGGGTACTGCACGAAGTATGGCCTCCGACCGAACAAAGTGGAAGCATTTTGTTTGCCACCAGGCGTGATGGCCACTGACTGCTTTGACAGTTGGCGGCTAAGGATCAAAGAAGAAGAAGTTTGTGTCAATGTGAGAGAAAATGTGTGTTATGGTGAGAAAGATGATATGTTTATTACTCTGCGACAGAAGGACACTTATGTTACTGTTAAACAGAGAGGATACTTATGTCACTGTGAAACAGAGAGGATACTTGCATTACTGTAAAACAGAAAGGATATATGTTTTATAGTGAGACAAAAGAGAATACTTGTGTTACTATGAGACAGATGAAGGATACTTGCGTTATTGTAAAACAGAGGGGGGGGGGGGTGTGAATTAAACAATTAAATAAAGGAAAAAAGGTAATTCATCATATTAGGACAAAAGACAAAGAAAATTGCATATGTTGTGGCCATAAGGCCTTCGTCAGGGAAAGGAAAGAAAACCAGAGTTAGGAAAGAAACATGATAAAATAAATAAATATGGATATAACCTGTATGACCTGCTAGTGTACTGTGGCCTGCTTGTCAGTCAGGAATCGTGCAGCGATTTTCTTTGTCTTTTGTCCTAGTGAGATGAATTACCTCTTTTGTTAAAATTTACCCACCTTCACCATGCCTTACTGCAGTCTTTGTCATCTTCCTACACCTATGAGACATAGGATATATGTTTTTGGGTGTGACAAGAAAAGATTCATTTGTTGTTGTTAACAGTCACATGATCTTATTCTTTGATTCTTATCTGCCGACTGTCAGAGCAGTCAGTGGCCATCACACCTGGTGGCGTCTTGTAGGGCAGCAACAAACTGCTTCCACTTTGCTCGGTTGGTGGCCATCCTTCGTACAGTGCCCCAGCTCTGGTTCATTCTTTGCATCTCAGCTTCCACAGTTCTCTGCCAAGTTGTTTTTGGCCAGCCTCTATTTTGCTTTCCTTCAGGGGTCCAAAGCATAACTGTTCATGGAAAGGCAGCGGGATCACTTCTGAGGCCGTGGCCAACCTAACTCCAGCGTTTGCCAGCTATGATGGTGTGCATGTCCTCTTGGTTGCTCCAAGTAAGCAGTTCTTGGTTGGTGATGGTATTTGGCCAAAAGATTCTTAGAATTTTCCTTAGGCAGGTTGTTTTGAAAGAGGACATTTCGATATTTCCTTCTCTGTTACTCTCCAGCATTCCGTACCATAGAGAAGCACAGAAAGTACACAGCTCTCATATAATCTTAAGCCACAGGATAGTGAAAGTTAATCTGTGTCAGTGAATACTTATTTTTCTCTGAGACAAAGAGTATGAATCATACAGAACACTTGTAATAATGTGAATTTAGTCTTTTAAGATAGATGGAGGAAAAAATATGTTCAATTATGAATAAACAAATCAAGATCTTTTGTTTAATAAACCCATTTGATGCTAACCCGCCTGTAAATGAGTAAACAAAAGTGCTTGTGTCAAATGTAACAGGAACATGTTATATGATTTCAAAAGCCATTGACACACATCTCATCATCTTTCACAACCTTTACAAAGTATTTTAATTGTATCCCTCCATGAGAAACAAAAAAAAAAAAAAAAAGTTTGTACAAGGTAATTAAATAGTCTTAATTAAAAAAGAATATGGTATGGAATCAGTTTTACAAATTAATGTATAGAGAAAACACGGGATGTTTTGGGATTCATCCTTCGTCAGCCATAGTCACAAACAGGTGACACAGATAAATATAGACATGTTAATAGACAAAGACAATGGACACTGTAAATAAGTGGGAAAAAAATGAATGAAACAACAATATGATGTATGATGCAGAAAGATAAAAAATGAATGAAACAACAATATGATGTATGTTGCAGAAAGATTTTTTTTTTTTTTTCTTAACCAGCGGCACTTGGGCTTTCAGCCCTTTGACCCAATGACATGTCATTGCGAGGCTGGGGAACTTGAGGACTTTCCTTCCAACCCGGTCAGGAGCTTCACTCCTTCCCATCCACAGAGGGTTTATCACAGGAGCCGTTCAGGTTATTCAGTCAAATTTCCGGTCGTAGACATTCCTTCAAACGCTGACGCCCGGGTTTGAATCATGAACACCTGGTCGCTAGTACAACGCCGAAACCATTACACCAGCGCGGCTCCCATGCAGAAAGATAAAAACTGAATGAAACAACAATATGATATATGATGCAGAAAGATAAAAAATGAATGAAACAACAATAGGACGTATGATGCAGAAAGATAAAAAAATGAATGAAACAACAATATGACGTATGATGCAGAAAGATAAAAAAAATGAATGAAACAATAATAGGACGTATGATGCAGAAAGATAAAAAAAATGAATGAAACAACAATATGATGTATGATGCAGAAAGATAAAAAATGAATGAAACAACAATATGATGTATGATGCAGAAAGATAAAAAATGAATGAAACAGCAATATGACGTATGATGCAGAAAGATAAAAAAATGAATGAAACAACAATATGATATATGATGCAGAAAGATAAAAAATGAATGAAACAACAATAGGACGTATGATGCAGAAAGATTAAAAAATGAATGAAACAACAATATGATGTATGATGCAGAAAGATTAAAAAAAAATGAATGAAACAACAATATGATGTATGATGCAGAAAGATAAAAAATGAATGAAACAACAATATGATGTATGATGCAGAAAGATAAAAAATGAATGAAACAACAATATGATGTATGATGCAGAAAGATAAAAAATGAATGAAACAGCAATATGATGTATGATGCAGAAAGATAAAAAATGAATGAAACAACAATAAAATGTATGATGCAGAAAGATAAAAAATGAATGAAACAACAATATGATGTATGATGCAGAAAGATAAAAAAAAATGAATGAAACAACAATATGATGTATGATGCAGAAAGATAAAAAAAAATGAATGAAACAACAATATGATGTATGATGCAGAAAGATAAAAAAAAATGAATGAAACAACAATATGATGTATGATGCAGAAAGATAAAAAAAAATGAATGAAACAACAATATGATGTATGATGCAGAAAGATAAAAAATCAAAAAAACGTGGAACAAGAAAAACAGGGATTAACTCAAGATTTTAATTCTTGTAAAATGAATTGGTACAGGAAGCACCACTTCAAGAGCATGTACTTTGACATAGGCATCCTTCAAGGAGCCATCTACAGTGTTGGATCCCTGCTCCATAAGGAGTGAAAAAGATGATGGTGATGTTGATGAGGATGATGATGATGAGCTATTTAGTTCTTTTCTTGAGGTGCGCAAGGCTTTTATTTCCCATGGAAATGTGAAATGTAGGACTTTAGAAATATATATATTTAAATCTTTTAAAAAGATGTGGGGGTTGAAGATGAAGCTACAGGGCTGTCAACATTACATTAATCTGGAACTGTGTAGAAGATGCCTGCCCTGTTGCCAGTGACATCACCTACTTGTTCTCATCATGCTTGTTTATCAATGATGTCATTGTTTTTTTGTAATTATCTCTCAATCCTGCAGGATTACCCGGTTTGCTGCTATTCCTTTGTCCACCAACTCTGGCTTGATTGGGTGGGTGAGAAACTGTGATACCATTCATTCCCTCATCAGAGACTACAGGGAGAAAAGAAAGATCCTTCTCAACATTGAGCATCGAGTTATGCTTAGGGTAAGGTCTTGTTGCTTAGGGTAAGATCTTGTTGCTTAGGGTAAGATCTTGTTACTTAGCGTAAGGTCTTGTTACTTAGGGTAAGATTTTGTTGCTTAGGGTAAGGTCTTGTTAGTTAGGGTAAGATCTTGTTAGGGTAAGATTTTGTTGGTTAGTGTAAGATCTTGTTACTTAGGGTAAGATTTTGTTACTTAGGATAAGGTCTTGTTGCTTAGGGTAATGTGAGACAGAAGTGGTGATGATGATTGATACAGTACAACACTTGGTACAGGCTCACAACTAAGGGTCTAGCTCAACTCTAAAGAATCCTCAGTAACTTCTTTGATATAATATCAGGTTTTATTTAACCATTGAAGATTTTCCATATAACAGCAACATTTGTACAAATTCAGAAGTTACATTGGTTTTCAGACATAGAATCCATTTAATGTTTGATAAGTTGTCCCTTTCTTGTTTCTATCCAGCAGGGCTTATAATATTCTTTAACTTCTGTATCTTCTTCAATCTTCTCTATTGAAGGTAGACTCATATATGGCACTTTGGGTGTAAGAGCCTCTACTTGCTTTATATTTGTCAATACTGGCTTCATTCATTTTTTTACTTGATTATAGCATTTCTTAGGCATATGCTGAAATAAAAATGTTTGTACGAATCGTACTTACTTGTGTACCCCAAAGCAAGAAAATCTGTTTCATACAGAGTTTTCTTGAAAATGAAGAAAATACTTTCTTGCGTTTGCAAATAACTGGAGTAAGGAAATACACTGAGGTTCTTGTTGAATATCTCAGCGGAGGAGCCAGAACTTATGTGACAGACCGGGGGTGCGCCAAATACCTTCCCTGCACAGTTAGAATCACGTCCTATGTGCAAGACTCTTTTCTACAACTGACTTTCAGAAAATTATTTCTGAGCGTCTTTCGGTAGTGGGCGATTCTGGCCACCGTTTCATTGGACAAACTATTATTTTGTTAATTTATTTACTGGTCATTCTATCAAGCGATCTTACAGGGAGTAAGGCTATCCCCATTTACGTCACTATTTTCTATGGCAACTCCCGCCGATGTTAAAATGGCTATGCCAAGCTTGACATATTTTTAGTTACATCTTATGTCATCCTATACTCAGTGTATCTCGTGTTTATGATTCACTACGAGATGTCATAACTGCACTGTTTATTTTCTATAGTAGTAAATAGTAATTTCTATTATTTTATTATAATTAGTTTCTAGCACGAATAAATGCTATGGTAGTAGGTCATGCGGCCACACTTGTTGCTTAGGGTAAAATCTTGATGCATTAAATACACTTTATAATAATTTCTAGAAATGCTAAAGAGAACATTCATTAATGTTGTCACTGCGGTCTGCTTTAATTTCAACAGATGGCACCAGACTATGACCATCTGACCCTCATGCAGAAAGTGGAGGTGTTTGAACATGCTCTGGAGCACACTCAGGGAGATGACTTGGCCAGGATATTGTGGTACAAATCTCCTAGTTCAGAGGTTAGAGCTTTTTTTTTTTTTTTTTTTTTTTAAATTTATGTTTGCTTCCTTTGTATTTTTTACTTCAGACATTTTCCTTTATATTACTTTTTGCTTCTTCTTTTATGTCTGTGACATTATGTATCATACTTAGAATGTTATTATCTCATTTTATCAATGTTTATATTTGTATTTTATGTATCTCCTTTTGTGTGCATATTTCTTACTTGGTTTGTATAATACTTTCATATCTGCCCTTTTGTTACAAGGTGGTTTGCTCTGAACAATGTTCCATGTGATATGAATAAAACAATTATAAATTTCTGGCCATTGTTTTTTCTTTGATATGTTAGGTTTTTTTATTCAGTGATAGTGCATCGTGCCTTCGATGGAAGATTAAGCGAATGCGGGGGTGGAAGATTCCGAACAATACTTGAACCTTGGAATAAGATTGATTTGATAAGTCATTTCATTGAGTCCATACATTTAATTCACAGTTGTACACACAGGATGATCATTTCAAATAAGAGTAGAGCATAAGTCCATATAAGTCATGCATAATTTAATCAATAACGTAGACTGCTGGTTTACGTGTCAATGTCCGTTTAAGGATATAATGCAGTATTGTCTCTTCTAGGACTGACCCTGGTCCATCAAAAAATGCATATATATGGCTATATCATGCCATTGAATTGGAAGGTTAGAAAAAAACGCAGCTATTCAGCTTGGCGGTCAAGTAACAAAGGGTAGCGTTTCTTAGTTACCGACTGTGACCCAAACAACGCTATACACGTCATAGTCGATCGTGTATGGAGCGTTCAATAATTGAAACATCTATCGCAATATATTAAATGCCTTAACCTTTACAATTGCACGTCTGATAACCTTTAGCAGACGGCGTTAATATCATATACCGTAACACCTTTATTGTATGACTTTTTTTTGCATCTTGTGTGTAATTTTTTGGCAGTTTGTTATGTTTATAAATAGACATTGATGACCTTCCTTTATGTGCCATAATATATGAAGACCTCATTGGAAAAACCCGACACGTAACCAAAAAAATGAAAACTTATATTTGTCTGAAGTAATATCATTTATGCATTTCCTACAGGTGTGGTTTGATCGGCGTACTAACTATACACGGTCTCTGGCAGTCATGTCAATGGTTGGATATGTTTTGGGTCTTGGAGACAGGTAAGTGATTCAGGAAGCCTGCAGAGGTTCTTAGGATGAAGATATTGTCTTAAATTTATACCATTCATTGAAATAAAATATTAAAAAATTATGCGCTGTAATTGGTAAATAGTTGCAGACTTGTGCAGATGAATGTGGTTGAAATGGCTTTTGGGCAGGCGATGAGAAAATGTTCCAGTAAATTTTTTTTCATTTGATATTTTGGCATTTAAAGACAGACAAAAAGACAAAGGTTATGAGAATAAATGCTACAGATAACATCCAGACTGCAGCTGGAGACACATCCCTAAAAGTTTTGGAACCAAACATATCTGGGTGGTAATGTTGACAAGATTAGAGGAACAGACAATGATATCAAAATAAGAATACAAAAGTCAAGAGGAGCTTTCACTGCAGGGGGAAATATTTGGAAATGAAAAGAAGTCAAGTCCAACGCAAAATTAGAATCTTCCACTCAAATATCAAGACTGTCCTATCGTATGGGTCTAAAACTTTAAGAAAAAAAATTTACAGCCAGACAGGTATAGATCATCATTGTGAAACTGATAAAATGAACCGGGAAACGTTCCAGTAAAACAAGAGGTGAGAAGATGCTGCTGTTGGATTAGACACTCATTGAGAAAACGAGTTTATAGCACTAGAGGG
Source organism: Oreohelix idahoensis (assembly GCA_024509875.1). Taxonomy (NCBI): domain Eukaryota; kingdom Metazoa; phylum Mollusca; class Gastropoda; order Stylommatophora; family Oreohelicidae; genus Oreohelix; species Oreohelix idahoensis. Next base: position 70,592 of record JAMPIV010014709.1, on the reverse strand, counting down.
CAGTTCTTGGTTGCGGAATCCCCAGGGTAAGAGACACAAGAGGAGACCAACCAACAAACATGTAGAAGAAAATTAGGCATAGGGGATAAAGGGGATAAAGCAGAAATGGAAAGATCTTGAATGGACAGCACTGGATAGGAGGACCTGGTGTGTATTTGTTGAACGTCTGTGCTCAATGGGGAGCTGATTGGTCATGAATAAATGACTGAGTGCCATGTATGAAAAATGTATTTAGAGTTGTCTCCTTCTAATGCCTAAAACAAAGTTAGTTGTGCAAATGAAATGTGAAAACTGTCTGTAATCAGTGCCTAAAAAAGGTAAAGGCAAAAGATCCCGTTACACGCCCATTGAGGCATATTGGGAATATGGTGTTAGGCCCATATTTTCTTGACTATCGGCACACTAGGGGTGATGTGGTCAGCCTTAACCTTCCCAGAGTTGCTCTGGTACCCAATTTTTGAGGCTGGGTCGACCCCAGTGCAGTTTGTGGTGGAAAAAAATGCCACCTCAACTGGGGATCAAAACCATAGACCACCGAGCTAGGAAGCCACTGCACTACCGCGGCTCCATTAGTATAAGAGGCTGTGTGTAATTAAGGTCAAAGGTCATCATGATCAGTTTCTTTTAGCTCCCTATGGAGCATGAAGCCACTGCTGCAGTTGGTCCCTTTATGGGATGCTTGCACCAAGCATGTCACATGACATAGCTGTGGTTGTTATTTTTAAATATCATAACACTGGTTTTATACAATCACTTCCTGGTTATTTGTGTACGGACGGTGGTATTACAAGAAATCTACCCGCATCAATGGTATTACAAGAAATCTACCCGCATCAATGGTATTACAAGAAATCTACCCGCATCAATGGTATTACAAGAAATCTACCCGCATCAATGGTATTACAAGAAATCTACCCGCATCAATGGTATTACAAGAAATCTACCCGCATCAATGGTATTACAGAAATCTACCCGCATCAATGGTATTACAGAAATCTACCCGCATCAATGGTATTACAGAAATCTACCCGCATCAATGGTATTACAGAAATCTACCCGCATCAATGGTATTACAAGAAATCTACCCGCATCAATGGTATTACAGAAATCTACCCGCATCAATGGTATTACAAGAAATCTACCCGCATCAATGGTATTACAAAAAATCTACCCGCATCAATGGTATTACAGAAATCTACCCGCATCAATGGTATTACAGAAATCTACCCGCATCAATGGTATTACAAGAAATCTACCCGCATCAATGGTATTACAGAAATCTACCCGCATCAATGGTATTACAGAAATCTACCCGCATCAATGGTATTACAGAAATCTACCCGCATCAATGGTATTACAAGAAATCTACCCGCATCAGTGGTATTACAAGAAATCTACCCGCATCAATGGTATTACAGAAATCTACCCGCATCAATGGTATTACAAGAAATCTACCCGCATCAATGGTATTACAAGTAATCTACCCACATCAATGGTATTACAGAAATCTACCCGCATCAATGGTATTACAGAAATCTACCCGCATCAATGGTATTACAGAAATCTACCCGCATGTGATGCTACACTGTAATTCTGACTTTTAACAGGCCCGATTCTGTGGTTCTATTTTGAATTTTCACCAGTTTTATTTTCTTCTGATCACGCGATTTTCCGTTGTTTACGGAAATCGCTATTTTCGGGCACGCTTTTTCACCATTTTATTTCTTCTCATGTGAATATATCGTGGTTGGTATTTTTGAGTAGTAATTTTAATGGGTTCGTTTTTATGATGGTAGGTTTATTTTATTCTAGCATCAGTTTACTTTCTTCTGATTTTTCGCGATTCCCGTAGATTTCATTGTTTACGAAAATCGTCATTTTCGGGCACTCCTGTATGACGCATCAGAACCACGCGGCCATCGCGTAATGGGACGCAATTTTCAGACACGCGGGATTTGCGTAGGTTGATAGTATTGATTTTTTTTAGCGCTCCCATTGGTCCGAGCAGATACGTAGGAGTATATTTGCGTGGGTGTTTTCTCTTGTATATAATGAGACAGAAACCGCGGGCAATTGTCTCTGAAGAAATAATTGCCTGGCCGTAGGACGTCGTAATTATCGTTCTCCACTGTGGGAAAAACCAGCGATAATCGGTATGTAACTATTTTATTCATCGTTTTACTTATTAGTGGGTTTTTCAGAAATTCGCCCGTAGGTAAAGTTTAACTTTTCAGTTTTAAAATAAACGATAGTGCCATCCATTATCATTTTTTTGAAGAACGACGTAAATGCAACAGTGTGCTTATTCTTTCTATGATTTTGGCAGTAGTTAGGAGTGTGTGAAGTTGTGAGAAACACGTGTGCCCATATTTGTAGAATGTTATGTAAAAACCACCATTTATTTCTGTGTATTTACTAATGTAATTTTATGGGGAAATCCCTGGTGTGTTCGTTAATTTTTCTGAGCCTTACAATGTGAGAAATATTGTCGGAGGGTTTAGATTTACGTTGTAAGTGAATTATACTGCTTAGGGGAGGAAACTATTCCTATAGCGAGATTTAATTTAATTTTGGAGCAAGCCGGGAAACCTCAATGGGTAATGTTAAAAAAAAAAAAGGAGACCAAGGAATTTCTGACAAAGGATTTCCTAGTTTGAATGTTGACACGTGGGTAGCCATGTGTGACGGCCAAGTAGCCCGTCAGACAGGTTTGTTTATTTGGCTGGCGGATTTTAGTTGAGAGAGAGAGGAGGAGGGAGATTTAAGTGCCACGTGGAATAGAAATATTTTATCTATCGTTTTCAGAATGAGAGAAGGGGAGAAAAAGGAGAGAGATTTAAGTGCCACGTGGGTAATATTAATTTTTGTATTGTTGTACATGACAAGTGAGCCATGTGGGCAATATTATTTTATGTATTGTTGTAAATGATGAGTGAAGGGGAGTTAGGTTAGAGATGCGTTAGGTTGGAATTGTTATACAATAGACGCATCTTCTTTTAATTTCAGCGAGTCGCGGCAAGAACAGTGGGAAGCGTAAATTTGCCCATGTGCAAAATTACCCACGGCAACAGGACCTATCTTAAGGGTCAGACCTATGGTCTCTGGCAGTGAAGTCCCTATGCTTCAGCTGGACTGTGGTTTATTTATCATACAGCCGAGAGCATCGCTATTATAGTCTCTAGCAACGGCAGGTGGCCGTGAGACTGGTTTCAATTGCGTACAGCCGGAAATCAAGGCTGTGTTTTTTTTTTCCCTCTAACTCCGGAGCGGGTTAAAAGAGGGAAGCTATTCAGCAGCAGAGAAGTTTTGTCGGCAGTTCATCAAGTACCTCATGCTTGACACCAGAACTTCATCATCATCATCGCAGAATTCAGGAACAGGTGAGAGGGTTAAAATACCTGAATCTTGAAAGTAACGAGAGAAGAGCGTAACGGAGACACCGCATCATCAGTCATCGAGAGTTAGAGAGACACTGAGACCAAGAGAGAGAGAGAGATAAAGAGAGAGGAAAGGAGGGAGAAAATAGACAGGACCGGTAGGGTCTGTTCAGTATCCATTGAAGGATAGACACTGAGCCATTGTGTTACTCCAAGTCTATTATTTGTAGCATTTCCAGTGGTGTTAGATAGCGGCGCATATCGCCTAACAAGAGGAAAGCGGTGTAGACGGTTCGTTGAGGAAGAGTCAACAGGACTGAGACAGTAGCAATCTTAGTGGTATTAGAGAGTGGAAGCTTAAGTTGACAGCCCCACCAAATTAGATTGTGTAAATCACTAACCAATTTTATTGTTCCTCAGCAGGGTGACAGAAAGAGTGAATGTGAGTTGAGGTTTTTTTTTTTCTAGTGTCTATCTAATCTAAGTGGTACGTTGTTTTTTCAGGCCGTGCAACAGTGCACGCTATCGACTGACTTGATGACGTTTGATGCCATTTTATTTTTTTCTTGTATGTAAATAAATATATACATATATTATTTACTGGATCAGCTTCTATTCTATACTATACCTACATGTGGTCTGTATAGTGGTGTCTGTGGTCGTTTTATACACCTTATCTCCTTGTGTTTAAAGGTAGCTAGAGGGAGTGAGATTATAACTTTTTCTGAAGTCACGAAGCGGCAAGGGGAGAGTCAACTCCTGGTTCTATCCCTTGAGTTAATAGTCTCATCTGTCCACAGGCATGTCATTTTCATCTAAATTCTATCTTCTCAGACTTTCTCATACTAGGGTCTTGTTTTCATTCAGGCAAACTCTATAAAAGTAAAACCACTTCGTGACAAGTGGGCGGCAATCGTCCGGTGGATCATTCTGTGGAGATCAATTCTGTGATCTAGATTCATAGGTGTCTCTAGGAAGTTTTCTGAGAATAGAGTTTCTTTAAATATCCCCTAGACTTGAGCTACTAGAACTGATCCAGTTGTAAGTTTTTCCACAGGTTACAGTCTAGTAGATTGGTGGTATTTTTGATTTATATGACTAAGAGGTAATTGATGGCATACCGACATATTTTTCTTTAACAGGAAGGTAATTTAGTTTTGGTAGCTCCTTAACTGAATTTTTTTCAGGTTATTATTCAGACTTGACGCTAGTCTGAGTTCGGGTTTTTGGGACATCGGTTATAGGAGGAATACTTCCTATTACATAACAGGTAGTTCCTTCCTTTTGTTCTCCTTTCTGTCATTTTCTGTCAGTTGTGAACTTACCGCAGTTTACAGGTAAGATGGCGGATATGGCCAAGTTACGAGCTGCCTGGCGTGAATCTGCACAGGACATAGGAATGGATAAAGAGGAGACGAAAGCCTACATGATCAGAGAAAATGATAGGCATAATCAACGGGAAATTGAGGAAAGGCAGAGGATAGCCGCCGCAGAAATTGAGGAAAGGCAAAGGATAGCCGCTGCCGAAGCAGCGAAAGAGGAGAGGATAGCCGCTGCCGAAGCAGCAAAAGAGGAGAGGATAGCCGCAGCACAGGAGAGGGAGAAGGCAGCAGAGATGGAACTTCGGAAATTGGAAGCACAGGAGAGGGAGAAGGCAGCAGAGATGGAATTTCGGAAATTGGAAGCAGAGAGACAAGCAGCAGAGAAGGCAGCAGAGAGACAGCATGAACTTGCCCTGCGTTCTCTGGAACTGCAGTACCGAGCTTCGGAGGGCAGTTCAGCTAATGGTGATTCACCCGGAGCAGGAGCAACAGACACCTCAGGAAACGGAGGGCCCCGGATGGCAGCCATGAGCTTCCCATTTGACTCGTTCCCTAACGGGAATGAGAAGATTGACGTGTTTTTGGAAAAATTTCAAAGGATGGCAAAGGCATACGGGTTGGATGAGAGTCTTTGGTGCCTGAAATTATCGCAATCTTTGAAAGGTCATGCTTATGAAGTCTACAACAAGATGCTCCTAGATGACCAGAACAACTTTGAGGCACTGCGAAATGCTTTGTTGCAAAAATTTCAGTGGACACCCCGTAAATGCCAAACCATGTTCAGGGAGAGCAGGCCGGAGAAGGGAGAGAGTTTTGCTCAGTTTGCAGAGCGGGTTAGAAACTACCTTACTCGCTGGAGGGAACTGTCAGGACTGGCGAAAACTTTTGAGGGGTTGGAGGAGTTAGTTCTGTGTGAGCAGATAAAGGCTAACATGTCCCCCGACTTGAGGCGGTATCTGGCAGAGCAGGGAGCCCAGCAACTCGATCAAATTATCATGTTCGCGGAAAGGTACCAGACAGCACAGGCCGAAGTACTGGGACAGAAACGGAAAAACCCAGACCTGCCAGCCCCAGACAAAGCTTCATCATCGCAGTCAGCTACTTCACCAGCTCATCAGCAACCAGGGCCTTCTCACAAGGAGCCTCATTCTGGTTATAACTTGCGCCCCCAGCCGCATAACAGAGCACCGACAACAACCTCTCAGGAACCCGCTAGGAACAGGGGAGATCTTGAGAGGTATTGTCAGAATTGTAGAACCACTTCCCACTGGACATCTCGGTGTATGAACAAACCCCCAGCTCACCATGCAGCTTGTTTAAGACCGGTGAGATGGACTAAAGGGAATAAATGGGAACCAGTCCAGGCAGAGAAGTTGTTCTCTAACAGTGGACCAGCCGTAGTGAATGGGACGGCCACTACGTGTTTGTTTGACAGCGGGCTTACTTACCCCAGTATCATCGCTCGTCATTTGGTGAAACCAGGGCAATGGACCGGAGAAATAGTTGAGATTGGTGGCATTTTGAGAAGAGGTATCTCACAGCGTCTGCCCGTAGCCAATATTGAGGTGAAATGCAAGTTTGTGTCTGGCACCATCAAGGCAGCTGTAATGGCACAGCCAGCACATGATTTCATCCTGGGAAGCCCTTACTTAGTTTTGGGAAACCCAACCACACCGATCCTTGCTAATGCAAGGGGGACTACTACAGGCCAGAGAAGTGAAAGGGGAAAGCCCCAAATTCACGGAGCCCCACGGGAGCTCAAACATCCTTGTCTTGCGATAAGGAGGACAGAAGCCTCTAAAGACAGTGGAATGTTGATTACAGAGGCGTATTCGCCTGTCAGCCCTGTTCAGCCTAATAATCGCCAAACAGTGGTGACGCCTCTGATTCGAGAAGTACCTTCTTTTTCGTCGGGAATTAGGCCCCCAATGGTATTACATCTCTCAAGGGAGGGAAATACTGACAAGAAGGAACATGTGCACGGTTCTTCAGTCAACCGCAAACAGTTACGCCCTGTTACGACGATGTCTGGCCAAGCCAGCCAGTCTGTTTCAAAACACTGGGAGGCCGCACCATATGGTAATCATTATTTACCACGCGCCGCCAGGAAAATTCGTGGGCGAAGGAAACACATGAGAGGGAGGAGGAAGGGCGACCAGTCAAGTTGCAGTCGCCAGGAGGAAATCACCAGGCGTGACCATCACAATCCAGTGCTGGCACAGATTTTCAAGGATATGGAAATGGGCCTGTATGACAATCCTAATTATGACAGTGATTAGATCGAGATGTAGATCTAGATACGGGCCAGCATGAAACCCAGAGATTTCAGTGATTTAGCACGGTTCCCGTACTTGAAAGGGGGGACTTATGTGATGCTACACTGTAATTCTGACTTTTAACAGGCCCGATTCTGTGGTTCTATTTTGAATTTTCACCAGTTTTATTTTCTTCTGATCACGCGATTTTCCGTTGTTTACGGAAATCGCTATTTTCGGGCACGCTTTTTCACCATTTTATTTCTTCTCATGTGAATATATCGTGGTTGGTATTTTTGAGTAGTAATTTTAATGGGTTCGTTTTATGATGGTAGGTTTATTTTATTCTAGCATCAGTTTACTTTCTTCTGATTTTTCGCGATTCCCGTAGATTTCATTGTTTACGAAAATCGTCATTTTCGGGCACTCCTGTATGACGCGTCAGAACCACGCGGCCATCGCGTAATGGGACGCAATTTTCAGACACGCTGGATTTGCGTAGGTTGATAGTATTGATTTTTTTTAGTGCTCCCATTGGTCCGAGCAGATACGTAGGAGTATATTTGCGTGGGTGTTTTCTCTTGTATATAATGAGACAGAAACCGCGGGCAATTGTCTCTGAAGAAATAATTGCCTGGCCGTAGGATGTCGTAATTATCATTCTCCACTGTGGGAAAAACCAGCGATAATCGGTATGTAACTATTTTATTCATCGTTTTACTTATTAGTGGGTTTTTCAGAAATTCGCCCGTAGGTAAAGTTTAACTTTTCAGTTTTAAAATAAACGATAGTGCCATCCATTATCATTTTTTTGAAGAACGACGTAAATGCAACAGTGTGCTTATTCTTTCTATGATTTTGGCAGTAGTTAGGAGTGTGTGAAGTTGTGAGAAACACGTGTGCCCATATTTGTAGAATGTTATGTAAAAACCACCATTTATTTCTGTGTATTTACTAATGTAATTTTATGGGGAAATCCCTGGTGTGTTCGTTAATTTTTCTGAGCCTTACAATGTGAGAAATATTGTCGGAGGGTTTAGATTTACGTTGTAAGTGAATTATACTGCTTAGGGGAGGAAACTATTCCTATAGCGAGATTTAATTTAATTTTGGAGCAAGCCGGGAAACCTCAATGGGTAATGTTAAAAAAAAAAAAGGAGACCAAGGAATTTCTGACAAAGGATTTCCTAGTTTGAATGTTGACACATGGGTAGCCATGTGTGACGGCCAAGTGGCCCGTCAGACAGGTTTGTTTATTTGGCTGGCGGATTTTAGTTGAGAGAGAGAGAGGAGGAGGGAGATTTAAGTGCCACGTGGAATAGAAATATTTTATGTATCGTTTTCAGAATGAGAGAAGGGGAGAAGAAGGAGAGAGATTTAAGTGCCACGTGGGTAATATTAATTTTTGTATTGTTGTACATGACAAGTGAGCCATGTGGGCAATATTATTTTATGTATTGTTGTAAATGACGAGTGAAGGGGAGTTAGGTTAGAGATGCGTTAGGTTGGAATTGTTATACAATAGACGCATCTTCTTTTAATTTCAGCGAGTCGCGGCAAGAACAGTGGGAAGCGTAAATTTGCCCATGTGCAAAATTACCCACGGCAACAGGACCTATCTTAAGGGTCAGACCTATGGTCTCTGGCAGGGAAGTCCCTATGCTTCAGCTGGACTGTGGTTTATTTATCATACAGCCGAGAGCATCGCTATTATAGTCTCTAGCAACGGCAGGTGGCCGTGAGACTGGTTTCAATTGCGTACAGCCGGAAATCAAGGCTGTGTTTTTTTTTTTTCCTCTAACTCCGGAGCGGGTTAAAAGAGGGAAGCTATTCAGCAGCAGAGAAGGTTTGTCGGCAGTTCATCAAGTACCTCATGCTTGACACCAGAACTTCATCATCATCATCGCAGAATTCAGGAACAGGTGAGAGGGTTAAAATACCTGGATCTTGAAAGTAACGAGAGAAGAGCGTAACGGAGACGCCGCATCATCAGTCGTCGAGAGTTAGAGAGACACTGAGACCAAGAGAGAGAGAGAGAGAGAGATAAAGAGAGAGGAAAGGAGGGAGAAAATAGACAGGACCGGTAGGGTCTGTTCAGTATCCATTGAAGGATAGACACTGAGCCATTGTGTTACTCCAAGTCTATTATTTGTAGCATTTCCAGTGGTGTTAGATAGCGGCGCATATCGCCTAACAAGAGGAAAGCGGTGTAGACGGTTCGTTGAGGAAGAGTCAACAGGTAAATAAATTAAGGGGCTGCAGTAAAACTGGTAAGGAATATAAGTTTATAAACTAATAAAACGGTATTGAATCAGTTTTACTAATAACAGTTCACATGAGACAAGGGACGTTTCGGGTTTTACCCTTCGTCAGCCACAAACAGGTGACAAAGACCAAAATTACATATAGGTACTACAAAACTATACGATGATGAGAAACATACAAAAAATGGGCGATACAAGCAGATGGAAAAAGTAAATAACAATACAAGAAAACCGTAAAATCTAAAAGAAATACTGAAACAAGAAAGAAATTAATCCAACGAAACGAAAAAAAGAAGAATAAACAAAACTGTGGAACTAGTTAAAGTTAGCTTAGCTCGATGCAAAAAATCCGTGGAAGAAAGCGGTAGTCTCTTGTCACAGAATTCGCAAGGAAGTGACGCGCGATAGCGACAAAACAAGAGATATAACAAGATACGAAACGAACCAAAGCAAAAACATAAGAAGATGGATCATAAAGACAACGAATAAAGAATGAAAAAGAGAAAAGCTACCAGAATTTATGCAAAATGATGTTGTATATTTAAACCGCCGGGAGCTAGAACGCCCATTTTAAAAATAAGTCGATTCTCCAACGAAAAGCGAGTCTTGTCATTACCGGCACATGAACGCAGGGCAGTGACATGTATATCGGAATTACCTGAATGGTCAGGTCTATTGAAATGAAGGGCCACCGGTAAATGTTTGTCCTGATAGATGTCATTCAAGTGCTCACGAAACCTGTCTGCCAAACGCCTACCAGTTTCACCAATATAGGTCATGCCACATCTCTTGCAGATGATAGCATAAATCAGGTTTCTGGATTCGCACGTAAAAGACTCTCTAATGATAAATTTTCCTTTAGGAAAAGTGACTGTCTGAGTTTGGAGTACAAACGGACAGGTCTTGCATATCCGGCGTTGGCACGGTTTAGTACCAAAGTAAGATGGGCTAGAATGTCGCAAGCGACTGTGTACAAGAATATCCCTAAAATTCCTATCCCTACGATAAGCTACCAAAGGTGTATCACGAAATAACTCTTTGGTATCAGGATCAGAGTTGAGAATAGGCAGATGTCGAAACAGAATTCTCTTTACCGCCAGGCAGTGAGGATGGAAAGTTAGAACCAGTTTGAGTCTGTCAGATTGAACAGAAGGTTTAGTAGTGAGTGCCATCTGACGAGTGACGCGTGTGATACGATTAAGGGCATCAGATAACACATGTTCTGGATAAAGACGTCGGCGAAAGAACTCAAGCATCTCTTGAGCTCGCTGATAAAAATCATCGTCATCGTGACATAACCGACGCAAGCGAAGAAGTTGAGAAAAGGGAATGGAATTTTTACAGCTAAGAGGATGCGATGAAGTATAAAGAAGGAAGCCATGAGCGTCAGTAGCCTTATAATAGACAGACGTTTTAAGACCAATAGGGCTAATAGTCACAGTGATGTCGAGGAAGTTCACTGAGGTCGTAGAAATTTCAGAAGTGAATTTGATGGCAGGATTGAAATTACCAACATAGTCGATAAATCGACGGAGGTCTACCTCAGACATGTCAGTAATGCCAATACCATCATCAATGTAGCGGCGGTAAAACTCAGGTATTGGCCCATCATAATTTTGAAAGACCAAATACTCAAAGTGGCCCATAAAAAGGCAAGCGTAACTAGGGCCCATCTTAGTACCCATAGCAACGCCACTGATTTGGTTGAAGAATTGGCCATTAAACTCAAAAGAGTTGAGATTAAGAACCAACTCAGCAAGGCGAAGAAGCGGACCTGTGCTTATAGTAAGATCAGTACGCTGGTCGAGAAAAAATTGGAGTGCCTTAAGACCATCAGCATGTGGAATAGAAGTATAAAGGGAACAAACATCTAGAAGGAAAAGACGGTAAGTACGATCAGGCGTGAATCTGATAGAATCAAAGGTAGTGATAGCATGAGTAGTGTCTTTCAAATAAGAAGGCAGATTGGCGACCAAAGGCTGGAAAATACTATCAAGGAATTCAGAAATACGTTCAGTGGGACAAGAGCAGGCTGAAACAATAGGCCTACCAGGGTTAGCAATTTTATGCACCTTAGGAAGCATGTAGAAGGAAGGCTTACCAAGACTACTATCAAAAATATGGAGAGATAAAGCACCAGAAGGGAGATGATCATCATGGACAAGGCCCCGGATAGTCTCATGAACAGTAAGATTATTCCGGACTGTAGCATCACCAGAACAAGGTGAGTAAAAGGTGGTGTTACCTAGCTGTGTAACTCCTTCGTGAATGTATAAGTCCTTACGCCAAACAACCACAGCACCACCTTTGTCTGCCGGCTTGATAACAATATCATCACGGTTTTTAAGGCGTGACAATGCCCGCCATTCAGAAGACGTGAGGTTAGATCGACGGAGACGGCGTAGATTGAGCTGGTCAATGTCGTGTAAAGTATTGGCAATATATAAATCCAGAGCACGAGAAGCTCCTGGAGCTGGAGTCCAGTCTAGTTTACGTTTGCCGAAACGACGAAAGATATCATCAGTATCGGAAACCCTGGTAGAATCATTACCATTACGATGGTAATATTTGAGACGCATGCGGCGATGGAAGCTGTGAACATCCTGAAGCAGAGAATATTTGTCAAAATTAGAACGAAGAGGAACAAACTTAAGACCTTTGCTCAGGACAGACAATTCATCAGGAGACAGATGCAAATCTGGAGGAATGCAAATAACTTTAGCTTGGGTAGAAGACTGAATAGAGGACCCCAAAGGAGGTTGCGGACGGAGGCGGCGCAATTTCTCTTTTTTATGCGTGCACAAACGAGTATACAGCTCCCTATTCGTGTCATGGATTATAGTGCGAATAAGAGGGAACGCTGCCGGGCACAAAGAAGTCAGTAGACGTAGCTGTTGTGTAAGGTTGGATTTCGAAAGTTCAAACTCAGTCAGCTGGCGTTTATGTATAGCAATGACGCACCTCATACGTTGGAAGGAACATTTCTTCTCAACTTGTTGTAAGCGATGCTGGTCGGCAAGATGAGGAAGTCCCGCCGATAGATGGAAGCTAGAGACAAACCCTTTGGGAATAACTTTAGCATGGAGACAGTTCTTGAGAAAATTAATGTGACATGTACAGCGTGTCTTCTTGTATATAGTAAAGGCTAAGTCACAAGCAGTACGAGATATATCAGAAGGCATGAGAGAAAATGAATGGGTGATAAAAGAATGAAGAGAAGAAATCAAATGTTTCTGATAAGGCATAATGAACAAATGTAAAAATATGAAACAAGAGATGCACACAAAATATAGTAGTCACGAAACGGAAACAGGGTAGCAGCAATAAGTGTAGTATAGTATAAGTAAATAAATTAAGGGGCTGCAGTAAAACTGGTAAGGAATATAAGTTTATAAACTAATAAAACGGTATTGAATCAGTTTTACTAATAACAGTTCACATGAGACAAGGGACGTTTCGGGTTTTACCCTTCGTCAGCCACAAACAGGTGACAAAGACCAAAATTACATATAGGTACTACAAAACTATACGATGATGAGAAACATACAAAAAATGGGCGATACAAGCAGATGGAAAAAGTAAATAACAATACAAGAAAACCGTAAAATCTAAAAGAAATACTGAAACAAGAAAGAAATTAATCCAACGAAACGAAAAAAGAAGAATAAACAAAACTGTGGAACTAGTTAAAGTTAGCTTAGCTCGATGCAAAAAATCCGTGGAAGAAAGCGGTAGTCTCTTGTCACAGAATTCGCAAGGAAGTGACGCGCGATAGCGACAAAACAAGAGATATAAAAAGATACGAAACGAACCAAAGCAAAAACATAAGAAGATGGATCATAAAGACAACGAATAAAGAATGAAAAAGAGAAAAGCTACCAGAATTTATGCAAAATGATGTTGTATATTTAAACCGCCGGGAGCTAGAACGCCCATTTTAAAAATAAGTCGATTCTCCAACGAAAAGCGAGTCTTGTCATTACCGGCACATGAACGCAGGGCAGTGACATGTATATCGGAATTACCTGAATGGTCAGGTCTATTGAAATGAAGGGCCACCGGTAAATGTTTGTCCTGATAGATGTCACTCAAGTGCTCACGAAACCTGTCTGCCAAACGCCTACCAGTTTCACCAATATAGGTCATGCCACATCTCTTGCAGATGATAGCATAAATCAGGTTTCTGGATTCGCACGTAAAAGACTCTCTAATGATAAATTTTCCTTTAGGAAAAGTGACTGTCTGAGTTTGGAGTACAAACGGACAGGTCTTGCATATCCGGCGTTGGCACGGTTTAGTACCAAAGTAAGATGGGCTAGAATGTCGCAAGCGACTGTGTACAAGAATATCCCTAAAATTCCTATCCCTACGATAAGCTACCAAAGGTGTATCACGAAATAACTCTTTGGTATCAGGATCAGAGTTGAGAATAGGCAGATGTCGAAACAGAATTCTCTTTACCGCCAGGCAGTGAGGATGGAAAGTTAGAACCAGTTTGAGTCTGTCAGATTGAACAGAAGGTTTAGTAGTGAGTGCCATCTGACGAGTGACGCGTGTGATACGATTAAGGGCATCAGATAACACATGTTCTGGATAAAGACGTCGGCGAAAGAACTCAAGCATCTCTTGAGCTCAAGAACTGTCTCCATGCTAAAGTTATTCCCAAAGGGTTTGTCTCTAGCTTCCATCTATCGGCGGGACTTCCTCATCTTGCCGACCAGCATCGCTTACAACAAGTTGAGAAGAAATGTTCCTTCCAACGTATGAGGTGCGTCATTGCTATACATAAACGCCAGCTGACTGAGTTTGAACTTTCGAAATCCAACCTTACACAACAGCTACGTCTACTGACTTCTTTGTGCCCGGCAGCGTTCCCTCTTATTCGCACTATAATCCATGACACGAATAGGGAGCTGTATACTCGTTTGTGCACGCATAAAAAAGAGAAATTGCGCCGCCTCCGTCCGCAACCTCCTTTGGGGTCCTCTATTCAGTCTTCTACCCAAGCTAAAGTTATTTGCATTCCTCCAGATTTGCATCTGTCTCCTGATGAATTGTCTGTCCTGAGCAAAGGTCTTAAGTTTGTTCCTCTTCGTTCTAATTTTGACAAATATTCTCTGCTTCAGGATGTTCACAGCTTCCATCGCCGCATGCGTCTCAAATATTACCATCGTAATGGTAATGATTCTACCAGGGTTTCCGATACTGATGATATCTTTCGTCGTTTCGGCAAACGTAAACTAGACTGGACTCCAGCTCCAGGAGCTTCTCGTGCTCTGGATTTATATATTGCCAATACTTTACACGACATTGACCAGCTCAATCTACGCCGTCTCCGTCGATCTAACCTCACGTCTTCTGAATGGCGGGCATTGTCACGCCTTAAAAACCGTGATGATATTGTTATCAAGCCGGCAGACAAAGGTGGTGCTGTGGTTGTTTGGCGTAAGGACTTATACATTCACGAAGGAGTTACACAGCTAGGTAACACCACCTTTTACTCACCTTGTTCTGGTGATGCTACAGTCCGGAATAATCTTACTGTTCATGAGACTATCCGGGGCCTTGTCCATGATGATCATCTCCCTTCTGGTGCTTTATCTCTCCATATTTTTGATAGTAGTCTTGGTAAGCCTTCCTTCTACATGCTTCCTAAGGTGCATAAAATTGCTAACCCTGGTAGGCCTATTGTTTCAGCCTGCTCTTGTCCCACTGAACGTATTTCTGAATTCCTTGATAGTATTTTCCAGCCTTTGGTCGCCAATCTGCCTTCTTATTTGAAAGACACTACTCATGCTATCACTACCTTTGATTCTATCAGATTCACGCCTGATCGTACTTACCGTCTTTTCCTTCTAGATGTTTGTTCCCTTTATACTTCTATTCCACATGCTGATGGTCTTAAGGCACTCCAATTTTTTCTCGACCAGCGTACTGATCTTACTATAAGCACAGGTCCGCTTCTTCGCCTTGCTGAGTTGGTTCTTAATCTCAACTCTTTTGAGTTTAATGGCCAATTCTTCAACCAAATCAGTGGCGTTGCTATGGGTACTAAGATGGGCCCTAGTTACGCTTGCCTTTTTATGGGCCACTTTGAATATTTGGTCTTTCAAAATTATGATGGGCCAATACCTGAGTTTTACCGCCGCTACATTGATGATGGTATTGGCATTACTGACATGTCTGAGGTAGACCTCCGTCGATTTATCGACTATGTTGGTAATTTCAATCCTGCCATCAAATTCACTTCTGAAATTTCTACGACCTCAGTGAACTTCCTCGACATCACTGTGACTATTAGCCCTATTGGTCTTAAAACGTCTGTCTATTATAAGGCTACTGACGCTCATGGCTTCCTTCTTTATACTTCATCGCATCCTCTTAGCTGTAAAAATTCCATTCCCTTTTCTCAACTTCTTCGCTTGCGTCGGTTATGTCACGATGACGATGATTTTTATCAGCGAGCTCAAGAGATGCTTGAGTTCTTTCGCCGACGTCTTTATCCAGAACATGTGTTATCTGATGCCCTTAATCGTATCACACGCGTCACTCGTCAGATGGCACTCACTACTAAACCTTCTGTTCAATCTGACAGACTCAAACTGGTTCTAACTTTCCATCCTCACTGCCTGGCGGTAAAGAGAATTCTGTTTCGACATCTGCCTATTCTCAACTCTGATCCTGATACCAAAGAGTTATTTCGTGATACACCTTTGGTAGCTTATCGTAGGGATAGGAATTTTAGGGATATTCTTGTACACAGTCGCTTGCGACATTCTAGCCCATCTTACTTTGGTACTAAACCGTGCCAACGCCGGATATGCAAGACCTGTCCGTTTGTACTCCAAACTCAGACAGTCACTTTTCCTAAAGGAAAATTTATCATTAGAGAGTCTTTTACGTGCGAATCCAGAAACCTGATTTATGCTATCATCTGCAAGAGATGTGGCATGACCTATATTGGTGAAACTGGTAGGCGTTTGGCAGACAGGTTTCGTGAGCACTTGAATGACATCTATCAGGACAAACATTTACCGGTGGCCCTTCATTTCAATAGACCTGACCATTCAGGTAATTCCGATATACATGTCACTGCCCTGCGTTCATGTGCCGGTAATGACAAGACTCGCTTTTCGTTGGAGAATCGACTTATTTTTAAAATGGGCGTTCTAGCTCCCGGCGGTTTAAATATACAACATCATTTTGCATAAATTCTGGTAGCTTTTCTCTTTTTCATTCTTTATTCGTTGTCTTTATGATCCATCTTCTTATGTTTTTGCTTTGGTTCGTTTCGTATCTTGTTATATCTCTTGTTTTGTCGCTATCGCGCGTCACTTCCTTGCGAATTCTGTGACAAGAGACTACCGCTTTCTTCCACGGATTTTTTGCATCGAGCTAAGCTAACTTTAACTAGTTCCACAGTTTTGTTTATTCTTCTTTTTTCGTTTCGTTGGATTAATTTCTTTCTTGTTTCAGTATTTCTTTTAGATTTTACGGTTTTCTTGTATTGTTATTTACTTTTTCCATCTGCTTGTATCGCCCATTTTTTGTATGTTTCTCATCATCGTATAGTTTTGTAGTACCTATATGTAATTTTGGTCTTTGTCACCTGTTTGTGGCTGACGAAGGGTAAAACCCGAAACGTCCCTTGTCTCATGTGAACTGTTATTAGTAAAACTGATTCAATACCGTTTTATTAGTTTATAAACTTAAGAGTCAACAGGACTGAGACAGTAGCAATCTTAGTGGTATTAGAGAGTGGAGGCTTAAGTTGACAGCCCCACCAAATTAGATTGTGTAAATCACTAACCAATTTTATTGTTCCTCAGCAGGGTGACAGAAAGAGTGAATGTGACTTGAGGTTTTTTTTTTTCTAGTGTCTATCTAATCTAAGTGGTACGTTGTTTTTTCAGGCCGTGCAACAGTGCACGCTATCGACTGACTTTATGACGTTTGATGCCATTTTATGTTTTTCTTGTATGTAAATAAATATATACATATATTATTTACTGGATCAGCTTCTATTCTATACTATACCTACATGTGGTCTGTATAGTGGTGTCTGTGGTCGTTTTATACACCTTATCTCCTTGTGTTTAAAGGTAGCTAGAGGGAGTGAGACCAACGGGCTGATCACCCGTTTGCCAGTCACTCCGATTACGGAAACAACAGCAAAAGGATTGATTTGCCGTTGCCCTAAAGACGCCAATAGGTGTGATGGGAAACAATGGCAAAGAAAACCTATCTGCTGTTGCCCTAAGACGCCACTAGGCGTAATGGCCACTGACTGCTTTGACGGTCGGTGGCTAAGGACGGAAGAAGAAGAAGAAGAAGAGGGAGTGAGATTATAACTTTTTCTGAAGTCACGAAGCGGCAAGGGGAGAGTCAACTCCTGGTTCTATCCCTTGAGTTAATAGTCTCATCTGTCCACAGGCATGTCATTTTCATCTAAATTCTATCTTCTCAGATTTTCTCATTCTAGGGTCTTGTTTTCATTCAGGCAAACTCTATAAAAGTAAAACCACTTCGTGACACCGCATCAATGGTATTACAAGAAATCTACCTGCATCAATGGTATTACAGAAATCTATCCGCATCAATGGTATTACAGAAATCTACCCGCATCAATGGTATTACAGAAATCTACCCGCATCAATGGTATTACAGAAATCTACCCGCATCAATGGTATTACAGAAATCTACCCGCATCAATGGTATTACAGAAATCTACCCGCATCAATGGTATTACAGAAATCTACCCGCATCAATGGTATTACAGAAATCTACCCGCATCAATGGTATTACAAGAAATCTGCCCGCATCAATGGTATTACAGAAATCTACCCGCATCAATGGTATTACAAGAAATCTACCCGCATCAGTGGTTTGTGTAGCAATTTGTTTTACATGACGATGTTGCCCTCCCCCTGTACACAACCTCCTTTTAGTTGCCTTATATAACATGCCTGAGGGAGCAGTATTTATATTCCTTCTTTGTCTCTTCACTGACCCTCCCACCCACCCAGGGGACGGCACAGGGATAAAAATGTTATAATTGATATAAAATGTTTGCGTTTCTCATTCCTGTAGGCATCCATCAAACTTGATGTTAGACAGAGTCAGTGGTAAAATTATCCACATTGACTTTGGCGATTGTTTTGAGGTTGCCATGGTGAGAGAGAAGTACCCAGAGAAGATTCCATTCAGGCTCACTCGCATGCTTATCAATGCCATGGAGGTAATAGATTCATTTCTCTGTTGTTTTTCACTTTACAGGTGGTGCTAGTTACTTTTAACGTTTACATGACCTCCATTATAACTACAAGTAGTAGTCCTGTTGTACTTGTCTTTGTTGTTGCAGACTTTACCGTTATCATCGTTTCTGTGACAATTTGTTTTATGTGATGAGGTTTCCAGCCGCTAGCACAACCTCACATTAGTCACCTTGTACAATACGTGTGAGATGCGTAGTACTATTCTGTCTTTCTTGGTCTCTTCAGAGACCCCCCAGGGAACAATACGGGGCCTTAATGATTATGATTCATGCTTTATGTTTATTTCTGCCATTTGCATGTTTGGTCCTTCTAGTATTTCAATAACTTATGTTTTTTTTCTTTTCAGTCTTGTAAGGTTTTTCAAATATGAAAGTGTTTCATTAAAACATCTATTGTCTGTTTGTGTGCATTGATTTGTTTGTTGTTGTTGTTTAACTAGTGCTGCATAGCTTCTTGCTCTTTTGCAGCCAATGCAAAGTTGAAGAATCCTTGGTATTATCTACACTGTACGTCTAGGCTTTTCCTGTGGCTTTTCTGATATTCTGAAACATGGTGAGTTGAAGCCATGAGCTCCAGTTTCTCCAGCTGCTTCTTCTTTTTCTTTGATCCTTAGCCACCACAGTCAAAGCAGTCAGTGGCCATCACGCCTGGTACATCTTGTAGTTCAGCAACTAATTGATTCCACTTTGCTCGGTCGGTGGCCATCCTTCGTACAGTGCCCCAACTCTGGTTCATTTTTTGCGTCTCAGCCTCCACAGTCCTTCGCCAAATTGTTGTTTTTGGTCGGCCTCTCTTTCAGTTTCCTTCAGGGGTCCATAGCATAGCTGTTCTTGTGATGGCATCTGGGTCTCTTCTGAGGACATGGCCAACCCAACTCCAGCATCTGCCAGCTGTGATGGTGTGCATGTCCTCTTGCTTGCTCCAAGTAAGCAGATCTTGGTTGGTGATGGTATTCGGCCAAAAGATTCAGAGTATCTTTCTTAGGTAGGTGTTGTGGAAAGAGGACAATTTCGACATTTCCTTCTCTGTAACTCTCCAGCTCTCCGCGCCATAGAGAAGCACAGAAAGCACACAGCTCTGATATAATCTTAATTTTGTGCTTGTGCTGTACTGAGAGGACTTCCAGATGTTGTTTAGAATAAAAAAGGCTGTTCTTGCTTTGTTCATTCTGTTGTTGATGTCTTTGCTTGCTCCACCATCTGGTGTTACTATGCATCCTAGGTATGTGAAGGTGTCTGTCTGTTCCAGTTGTTGATTCCTTACTGTTATGGGCTCGGGGTTGCTCACATTGAGTGTCATGACCTCTGTCTTCTTTAGATTTATGTTCAAGCCCACCTGCTGACTATACTTATTAAGTCTATCCGTTTTTTCCTGGATGTGTTGATGTGAATGTGCTAGTAGTGCAATGGCATCTGCATATTCCAGATCTTCCAATGTAGAAAATGTAGTCCATCTTATTCCTCTTGGACTGCCCTCTTTTGTCTGGCGCATCACCCAGTCTATGACTGTTAAAATTAGAGTGGTTGATAAGGGGCATCCCTGTCGTACTCCTGTCTTCACCTCAAAGTTTAGGTTGCTCTGCCCAACGCTACACGTAAAGTTGGCATAGAGGCTTTTTATGATTGACACTATGCAGCTTGGAATTCCATAAGCCCTCAGTATTTTCCATAAACTGTCCCTATGTATACTGTCAAAAGCCTTTTCAAAATCAACAAAGTTAATGTACAGCTGTCTCTGCCATTCTGAGCACTGTTCTATAATGTTCCTGAGGGTAAATATATGATCTGCACATCTTCTGTTCTTTCTAAATCCTGCTTGTTCTTTCCTCAGTTTGTGGTCTACTGCTTTTGAAATTCTCTGTATAATTATCCTGCCTAGTATTTTGCTGGGGACTGAGAGAAGAGTAATTCCTCTCCAATTATTGCAGTCTGCAAGGTCTCCCTTCTTGGGCACTTTGACAATTATTACTTTGTTCCACTCTGTTGGTGTTGTCCCTGTTTTCCAGACTTGTGCAAATAGTGGTTATAGTAGTTCTGCTGCTAGCTCAGGGTCTGCCTTAAAAAGCTCTGCATTTAAGTCATCATGCCCAGGAGCTTTTCCATTCTTTAACCCTTTGATTGCCGTGATGATTTCTTCCTTCCGTGGAATGTCAGTATTAACATCCAGATGGTTTTCAGCCTCAGGAACACTCAACTGTGTCTCTGATGGTTCCGTGTTCAGAGTTTCTCTGAAATGCTCTGCCCATCTTGTTTCCTGTCCCTTTGCTGTCGTGATGAGATTTCCTTGCTTATCTCTTACTAATGTAATATTGTTTGCACCTCGTTTTCCGCTGATGGTTTTAGTGATTTTGTATACTGTGCTTTGTTCATTTCTCAGTGCTACAATCTTCTTCCTGTCTTGCAAGATTGTCTTGGAAATTCCTTTTGTTGGCTCGGGTTTGGTGTTTACCTTCCTTATCCAGCTGACTGAACTGTTCGTTATATAGTTGCTTTAACCTGGGGGACTTCGCTTCTGTTTTCTTTCTTTTCATTTCCTTTCTTACCGCTATGGTGTTTAATGTTTCTGGTGTTATCCAGTCTTGCTTCTTCCTTTCCTGGAATCCCAAGCATGATTTGCTGCTTTCCTTATATATTGTTGAAATGGTGTTGGATTTCTGGTCTATATCATCAGTCGATGTCTTTTCCTGACTTTTGGCAATTTGATATTGTTTCTTTATGTCAGCCGCAAAAGCTTTTCTTGTAAGGGGGTTCTTCAATTTGCTGATGTCAAACCTTTTCTGTGTAGTTACAGTTGGTCCAGCAGTTCTGATTTTCACCTTCAGTTTTGCTACGACTAAATGGTGGTCACTTCCCACATCTGCACCTCTTCTTACCTTCACATCTTGTAATGCATGTCTCCATCTACCATTAATCATCATGTGGTCTATCTGGTTTCTGTCCTGGCCATTTGGTGATTCCCATGTTAATTTGTGAATTTCTTTGTGTGGGAAAAGTGTTCCTCCAATGACCAGGTTGTTAATGCTACAGAAACTTATTAATTTATCCCCATTTTTCTTTGCTGTTCCGCTGCCGCATTTCCCCATTACTCTTTCATTATATGTATTGTGTGTTCCAACTTGGCTGACATTTAAAGTATCATCACATCTGGTCCCAAGCTAGGAGGAAGAAGTGCATGGCATACTCTGCATTCTCATTCTATCCGTGGGACTCTCCAAAAACAGATATGCCTCCATGCATTGTGTGCATTGATAACATTGACAAATATGTCATTTTTCCCTTTTATACCTGCTTGACATAAGTATTTTTAAATATTTGTTTTTATTTTGAGGAAACATTATCAGTCCTTGACATGAAAGTAAGTGTTGTATGAGGTATGACAGTAGAGTTACAGGACCATTGTCATATAATAGAATGTTAAAAAAAAAATTTTGGAGGCAATAATGTATCTAACATATGTAGTGATGGAAGATCAAATAAAGAAATCAAGACAAGACTTGAGATGGCCTCAGCTGCCATGGCAAGGTTGAATGTGATCTGGAAAAGTAACATCAGTTTTCCTGTGAAGATCAAATTATACAAATCACTTGTATTATCTATTCTCTTGTATGGGTGTGAGGGCTGGACACTCACTGCAGATACGGAGCGAAGGATTCAGGCTTTTGAGCATAAATGTTATAGAAGAATTTTGCGCATTTGCTATAAAGAGCACAAAACAAATGTCTATGTTAGAGAGAAGATAAACACCTATGCAGGCCATCAAGAACCACTTTTGTCAATAGTGAAACGTCGAAAGCTTGCCTGGTTTGGGCATGTAACTCGTCATGACTCCCTTTCGAAAACGATCCTCCAGGGAACAGTCGAAGGTAAACGGAGAAGAGGAAGGCAAAGAAAATCCTGGGCTGATAACATCAAAGAATGGGCAGGACACGGTTTCTCCACACTTGTACGCATTGCTGAGAATAGAGAGCAGTGGAGGACCCTGTCTGCTGATGCTTCCACCATGGCACCCCTACGACCCATGACGGGTTATGGGTTGAGATGATGATGAATGTATCTATTTTCTCTGAAAGGATTTTGACTGCCACAAACTTTTAACATAATAAAAATTGTGAACATTTTGAAATGTCAGAATCTGGATTCCTGGTCATGAGCCAGGAAAGTAGACAAGCTGTTGGAAGTACTAAGAGCATTCACATTTCACTGATTAGGCTTGAGATCATATGAAGAGTTTCCTATTTTACTGCAGTTTGTTTTTCACATGGTCCACACACATTTTCTAATTGAAAGACTACTGTGAACACCCTTGAATGTCAGCTGGAGTATGCTTGAAGAAAGCAGTGGTCCACATCATGTCACTGACATCATCATAGAGCTTGTCTTGCCCTGTGTAGTTCCCAATGGTCTCTGAAGAAACAGAAAAAGGGCTACTGTCCCCTCAGGCATGTCGTACAAAGTGACTAATATGAGGTTGTCATACAAAGTGACTAATATGAGGTTGTACATGGAACTGACAACCTCATCTTGTAAAACATATTACCACAGAAACCACCACTGCAAGAGCATGTGATTACTTGATGCAGGGACCAGCTCAAGTGGTGGCTGCATGCTTCATAAGGAGCGCAAAGGGTGATGATGATAGAGCTTGTCTTGGGCTGGTACCAGTTGTGGCCATGGGCACTTTCTCTTGCCCACAAATGTTAGGCTGTCCTGTAGCAGATGTTCAGCAGCCAAAGAACAATGCTACTGGCACACTCTTTGGTAGTTCTTGTCGTTAGGTTATTGAACAGACGATATCTCAGTCTTTTATGGCCTCAGTAGATTCTGAAGATTATTACTGGTTCTCTCCTGTTTAGCTATTCTTTGACATTTTTAATGGTAGCTTGGATGCCCTGTCTGCCATTTATTCATCAGTCTGCTGTCATTAAGTCTTTTGTTCTGTCCATATTTTATGCTTGTATTGTTTTGAAGTTGTTTTCCCCACTTATTTGCCAATCAGTTTTTTATTCCATGAGATATTGCATTGAAATGTCTGGCAAAAGTAGCGACTGACCCCAACCTGGCACGTCTACAGGTGCCAGATCGTGGAACGACCTCCAGATATGGCGTGTCAGCTGCAAATTAAGACAGATTATTACTGGACGGATAAACAGCCGCAGACCAAATAGCGATCTTTTCCCAGCAGGACAGGGAGGGTTAACAGGCGGCACGGCTACCCCTGCTGAAATCCCCTTATGTCCTATGACGGGTGCATCAAGCGAGTAAGAGCCGCTATAAGCTCTAGCCATGGGGAAGGTAAACCTCGGTAACCAGACCAATCTGCTGCCTTGCAGCTACCACAAGGAGATGGAAAGGCTATGGGAGGCAACCCTGAACAACAAACGTAACCTGGCCTGCTACGGTGCAGACACCGGGAAAAATTAGGGCACACACGCATTTGCACTTCGTAGTCATTTGAAGAAAATCGCTGACCTGTAACAGACTGTGGACTTTGTCTTGGCGGCAGGCCTGCAGATTTAGCATGACTACAAACTGAATGCAGAAGAAGAAGACGAAGCATTGAAATGGAATCCACTGTGTTGCAACTGTTTCGAATTGCTGATGTAGTTGGCAGCAATACTTTTAGGATTTCGTAGTCTAAATCACGTGACAAAATGAATTTGAGTATTTTATGGTTTTTTTTGTAATTTGTCA
Organism: Oreohelix idahoensis; assembly: GCA_024509875.1. NCBI lineage: Eukaryota > Metazoa > Mollusca > Gastropoda > Stylommatophora > Oreohelicidae > Oreohelix > Oreohelix idahoensis. The sequence continues at coordinate 46,409 of JAMPIV010014709.1, read as the reverse complement.
CTTTATATTAAGTACAGTGCTTAAAACTTCTATAGGTGACAGGTATTGATGGCAACTACAGAGAAACATGCCAGAAGGTAATGTCTGTATTGAGGGAGAACAAGGAATCATTGATGGCCGTGCTGGAAGCTTTTGTGTATGACCCCTTGCTCAGCTGGAGACTGGTGGATGCCCACAAGACCAAGGCTGGTGGGGGTGGTGGAAAAGCTGGAAAATCTGGTGGGTCCATCACTGAAAGCACAGATGCATCTAGTAAGTATAGTTCTTTTTATTTCCTTCCAAATTTTATTGTTACGCAGTAGGATCTTTCTGGATGTCTGAGTGCTTACTCACTTGGTCGTTCCTCTTCTACCTTGGGGTGTAGAGGTTTTGGCTGAGTATTCACAACAAGTAAATACTTACTGAAACGAGGAACAATTGGTAATATCTTCGACACACACAAAAGAGGATGAAAAGTATGAAACATAACATTAAAATAATTAATAATTAATAAATAAGTTGAAAATGAGACTAATCACATTACATGTATCTGTACTATTGATTTTTTTTTTTTTTTTTTGGTCATGCAGATGACATTGCACTACTCGCACATTCACAGCAATGCATCCAAGAAAAAACACTGATAAAGTATAGCCAGCAGGTGGGTCTGAACATCATTCTAAAGAAGACAGAGGTCATGACACTCAATGTGGGCGGTTTTGAGCTCGTAACAATAAAGAACCAGAAGCTGGAACAGACAAACACATTTACATACCCAGGATGCATAGTAACACCAGACGGTGGAACAAGCAAAGACTTCAGCAACAGAATGAATAAAGTGAGAACAGCCTTTGCTAGTCTCAACAACATCTGGAGTCCTCTCAGTGCAGCACAAACACCAGATTAAGATTATATGAGAGCTGTGTACTTTCTGTGCTTCTCTATGGTGCAGAATGCTGGAGAGTAACAGAGAAGGAAATATAGAAATGTCCTCTTTCCACACAATCTGCCTAAGGGAAATTCTCCAAATCACAAACCAAGGAAATACAGGGAAAAAAAGGGGTCCTGGAGAGCTTGAAATAAAAAAGAAATATTGAAAGAGATCAAATTCAGTCAGACAAGATATTTAAGACATGTAATGAAACGTAACTGTTTAAAACCATAAAAGAAAAACTGAAAGCAAAGGGTCCAGATAATTATAGATTGATGGCAAGTGCTATCAAAGTATACCACCAAGTCAAAATGAGACAGAAAGTGTTAGATAAACCAGCAGAGCCAACTTTCATTGCAGTGATATCACCTGACCTGATCCAGAAAATATTAAACAAGTCTAGAGGAGCATAGAAGTGGCAAGATGTGCTACTCAGCAATATGGGATAGGTGCTAATGCCCATTGAAATAATAGGTGGTAAAATCATCCTGTATGAAGGTAGTGTTCGGTGAAATAAAACAGTGAAGGGAAGGAACAGTTTACACCTTCACAAGAATAAAATCAGCTAGAAGCTTCAAGCATACTGAAGAAATGTCTGCTTCAGGTCTTCAAGATAAATGACATGGGTGGCTCTTTTGGCCTAGCAGAACTTTTTGTCATTTCACTTGGCGTTATTATCCTTAGCTCTCTTTACTGAGCATGGAGCCACCATCAGCTGGTCCACGTGCTGGAAATCCAGCACCAAGTATTCATGGGCTCTTACAGTGGTGCTTTCTGTTATGATTTTATTACATGATGAGACCATACATGCCACACCTCGGAGATGAAAAACCTGTACAAAAAATCCAAAACCCTGTACAAAGACCCCCAAAATCTGTACAAAGACTGAAAAAAACATATCAAAAGAGTTAATTTGTGTAAAAATATTTTCAATTACAGTGGGCTGTATTATAAATGAGGCATGGGAACTTTGCCTTTTAAAGCAGGTCTTCACTTATTTTAAAACCCAAACAATAAATGTCTGAGTTTATTTTACACTGTAAAGATAATGTAATGATGTCATCATTTAGTCTATTTCTGTGCTTAATTATCACTTAACAGACTGGAAAATCCTGTGTTCAATAGGACCTTATAAAAGAACTCTGAGACACAGTAATAAGGGGAATGGGTTAGAAAACCTGTACAGAAATTATGTACAGGGTGTACACATCTGAAAATGCAAACACCTTGTACAGATTATGGGTAAACCATAGCATGTGGCATGTATGGATGAGACTGCCTTCCTCATGCACGACTTCCATATTAGTTGCCTTGTGCCTGAGGGAGAAGTAAACGTCTGCTTTATTTGTCTCATCAGAGACCCCAGGGCGACTACATGCATGTATATATATATATATATATTATTATCCTGCAATATGAAAGACTTGTACATTCTTATGAAAGTATTATGTTTTCTAGCCTCTGCAGATCTTTTGGAGACCTTGGAGGGTGCTCAGTCCAGCAGTACTAGCAAAAAGCCAAATGCAGAAGCAGGGGATGGTGGGGAAGAAATGGGTGCTGCACTAGAGGTTACCAGCAAGAAAGCCATCAGTATTGTCAACCGTGTCCGAGATAAACTCACTGGTAAGTAAGACATAAATATGTGTAAAGAGGTCAATTGATACTGAGAGCTCTTCTCCACCATTTTGCACCTTGTTGAATGTACAGTTTTAGCCAGATCTGACCCAAGCTTTCAGGTCCTGGGCAGTTTGTTTCATTTTTTGCCATGGCTTCTTTGCCCTTGTTATTTGTATTTCAGTTTCTCTTGGAGGTATTCCTGTGTCCACAGCAATGACGTCTTGGTGTTGCTAGCTAGTAATGTCCTGAAAGTGTGTCCAAATGATCAGTAAACAGTTTTCCCGTACCTCTTTTTTTCACTGATAAGTTCGAAACTGGTGATCTTGTTGTGCACTTTAGACCTGATCTACACAAAGGCCCATTTATGACCTTTTACCTTTGTGAGGAATAAAAACAGAACAGTGTGAAAGATACCTATCAATATTTAGAACTTTCATGAGTTTAAAAGTAATATGTACATGGTTGGGTAGAAGTGACTGTGAAGACAAGATAGCATTGAAGGTAGCAAAAAAAGAAAAGAAAAGGGTATATGGAAAAATAAAAATAATTAGAGTATTTGATGACTCCTGGTGACATAGAAAATATTAAAAACAAGATCAATGGTACGGAAGTCAGGTTTATGAATCAACAACATGATAGAAACATGTGATATTTTGGCATAACCCATTGTCAGGCACATTCCATGTCCTGTGTTTCTGTTGTATCATTTATTCATAAAAATGACTACCATGCCATGTTTGGTTGGTTTTTTTTTCTGTAATCTGTTGTACCATGCAGCACTATTTATTTATACATGTGGTATAGAAGAACATTGATAGACAAAACTTAATTAATCCCTTGACTGCGGGGCTCAAAGGCATACCTGTCAAGCTATATGTATTTCCCATACAATGTACATTTTTTTACACTTAGCTGTGTACGCCCGTTCAAAGGTTTTTGTACAGATTTTCTCAAGAAATCTAAAAATATTTTCTAACCCAGGTTAATCAGAAAATATTTAATAGCTCAGGTTTTTAAAAAACCATTTGTTTAAATCCCAAAGTTTCTCAGTGTAATTTTTTTTTAATGAGATCTCTCCCAGCAACCAGTCAAATCCTTTTATACCCAACAATTTTGGCAGTAAGTTTGAAAAAAGAATAAAACATTTTGGGGCTCTTAGGGTGACAAGACGTATTTTGAAAGGTATTTATTATCGACTATGCTTGCGGGTAACCCTAGACGCCATTTTTAAAAAAGCTAAGTATTATATACGAGGGACGGTCAAAAAGTAATGCCTCGTAATTTTTAATTTCATTCAATAGGCAAGAAAACAGATAAAATTCACATTGAAATGTAGCCCCAAGTCTGAACTTCAAAAATGTATTTCTCAATGTAGTCTCCGTTATTTGTTACAGTTTTTCTCCATCTTCTCACAAGGGCATGTATCCCCGCACGGTAAAAATTTGTGTCCTTTTTCCTAACCCAGTGGCATACAGCGCGTTTAAGGGTCTCAGTGTCCTCAAAGTGATGTCCGCGAAGATCTTCTTTCAGTGGTCCGAACAGATGGAAGTCAGAAGGTGCAAGATCGGGACTGTAAGGGGGATGTGGTAATAATGTCCAGCCAAATTCTGCAATACCAACGGGCTGATCACCCGTTTGCCAGTCACTTCGATTACGGAAACAACAGCAAATGGATTGATTTGCCGTTGCCCTAAAGACGCCAATAGGCGTGATGGGAAACAATGGCAAAGAAAACCTATCTGCTGTTGCCCTAAGACGCCACTAGGCGTAATGGCCACTGACTGCTTTGACGGTCAGTGGCTAAGGACGGAAGAAGAAGAAGAAGAAATTCTGCAATCGCATCAATGGTGCGTTTAGCGGTGTGTGGCGTGGCATTATCGTGCAACAGTAGTGCAGTTCTCTGATCTTTTAATGGGTAAAGTCGCCGAAGACGACCTCTAAGCTTCTTCAAAGTTTCAATGTAACGGTCTGCACTCACTGTGTGTCCCTGTTCCAAGAAGTCAAGAAGAATCACACCCTTCTCATCCCAAAACACGGAGGCCATAACTTTCCCTACAGATGGTGAACTTTTGAACTTCTTTCTTGTCGGCGATGTTGTGTGATGCCATTCCATTGACTGCCTCTTGGATTCTTGTTAAAAAAAATGAACCCAAGTCTCATCACCTGTCACAATATTCGATAACAACTCTTCTCCTTCAGTTTCGTAACGGTGCAGGAGGTTGGTGGCTATGGTTTTCCTTGTTTCTTTATGTTTGTCTGTCAACATTCTGGGTACCCACCGTGCACAAACTTTTGAATAACCCAGGTCTTTAATGATGTTCTGGACACTGCCTTTACTAATGGACAACATGGAAGAAAGTTCATCCAGTGTTACCCAACGGTCACCACGAATGATGCCATCAACTCGATGAATGTTGTGTGGAGTCACTGCTGTAGACGGACGGCCAGTCCGCTTTGCGTCAGCCATTGAGGATTGACCTACTTCAGCTTCGTCACAACGATGTACCCAACGTTGGACAGTACTAACATCCACTGTTGAATCTCCACAAACAATCTTCAAACGTTCGTGGATGCGAATTGGGGTCTCGCCTTCAGCATTGAGGAATTCTATGACATAATGTTGTTTTAACCGAACGTCTTTGGCAGCCATTTTTAAACTGTTACAGTGGTGCCACCTGTTACTGAAACAGGTTGGTAATGCTATACAGTGCAGAAGAGTGTTTGAGGAATCCTGCTAAATTTACAAATTGCACACCGATGCAGTATTTACATACATAAAAAATAGGAGGCATTACATTTTGACCTTCCCTCGTATATATAAATATATAAATATAAATAAATATATATATATATATATATATATATATATATATATATATATATATATATATTTATATATATATATATATATATATATATGTATGTATGTATGTATGTATGTATGTATGTATATATATATATATATATATATATATATATATATATATATATATATATATATATATATATATATATATATATATATATATATATATATATATATATATATATATATATATATATATATATATATATATATATACACATATATATATAAAATAGTGTAATATTTACACATGCAGTATATTAATATATATTCATGCAGTATATTAATATATTCTTTGCGCAAGGTTTTTTTGGGTGTTTGTAAGGTTTTTACTGGTCCGGCGTACGGGTTTTCGTCTCAGGTGGTTGACAGGTATGCAAAGGTGTTCATTACTGTGACAAGATTACCAAAGAAACTATTAATGCAGTACATGTATAAAGAAAAACTGTGCTTATTCACAACTCTCTTTCTGTCCAACCAGGTCGTGATTTTGGTCAAGAGGACCCTGTAGATGTGAATAGGCAGGTGGAACTTCTGATTCAGCAGGCAACTTCACATGAAAACTTGTGTCAATGTTACATTGGCTGGTGTCCATTTTGGTAGATCCTTGCTTTGGGATGTCAGTGCTGGAGTGACTGTTATTGCTATTTGTTGCTTCATTTATTATCAATGTTGTCATGTCAGCCGTCATTGCCAACTGTCACATTGTCTTTTATTATCACTGTTACTTAGATGAATTTTTGTCCTTATTGAACAGTATCACTATTTTTATTTTGGTGACTTTCATCGCTGTTACCTCAGGCATAACACTTTTGTCATCTTCTTTGTTTTCACCCCTGTCATCTCATCTTCACTGTTTGCCTTCCAGAGTGAAAAAAGGGATAAGAAGACATTTTGACTATTACTCACATTTTTACTTGGATAATTTTCACAGCTTATCATTTCCACAAATGTTAAATTGATGAAATTCATCATCTATCATTTCTCTTAATGTCCCCGTCATGGCTTTATCATTTCTCTTAATTTAATGTCCCCTTGATGGCTTTAATCTTCTATCATTTCTGTTAAATGTCCCCTTGATGACATTATAATTTCTCTTAATGTCCCCTTGATGGCTTATCATTTCACTTAATGTCCCCTTGATGGCTTTCACCACCTGTCATTTCTTTAATGTCCCCGTGTTGGATTTCCGCATCTACCAATTTTCTTAATTTCCCCTTGATGGCTTTCATAATCAGTCACTTCTCTTAATTCAATGTCCTCATTGATGGCTTTCACCACTTATCATTTTCTTAATGTCCCCTTGATAACTTTAATCTTCTATCATTAATCTTAAATAATGTCCCCTTGATGACGTTAATCTTCTGTCATTAATCTTAAATAATGTCCCCTCGATGACTTTAATCTTCTATCATTAATCTTAAATAATGTTTCCTTGATGACTCATCATTTCTCTAAATGTCCCCTTGATGACTTTCATCATTTGTCATTTCTCTAAATGTGCCCTTGATGACTTTCATCATTTCTGTCATTTCTCAAAATGTCCCCTTGATGACTTTCATCATTTCTGTCATTTCTCTAAATGTCCCCTTGATTACTTTCATCATTTCTGTCATTTCTCTAAATGTCCCCTTGATGACTTTCATCATTTCTGTCATTTCTCTAAAATGACTCATCATTTCTATAAATGTCCCCTTGATGACTTTCATCACATCCCCAATGTTTACCCCACAAAAAAGAAGTTCAGACCCTTCATGTTGTTTCAACCATAAGATAGGAATACTAATAATACCAGTCATGCTATGAAACATTTAAACTGTGTCGGTGTATGTTGTTCACGTACATTTTTTAAATGAGCTATGTGTGTTTGTATATTTTTGTAGTTATGTTTCTGTAACTGGTGATTACATATTTATGTTTATTGGCACAGTGTTTACATATTTATGTTTCTGGGGTGTTTTTAATTATGATTACATGAAAGTGTTTGCAGATTTATTTATCAATTTTTCTTTTTTCTGTGTATAGTTCTTGTAAAGTTTTTTTTATTTATTTTTATCCTAGAAAGTCTTCTAATAATTGTATTTTCATCAGGGCAGACGAATTCAGCATTTTAAAAACGGATACTTCATCAAAGCAACCTTGTCATGCATGTGGTTTGTATTCTATTTAATTTGTTTATAAACAGAATACTTTTTCAGACTTTATCTGTGGGACGGTTCTGTAGTAGTATTCACAGTCGTCTGCTGTTATGAGCATGTGACTACAGCTATAAATGGTAAAGGTAGGCCCATAGCAGATACTACCATAGGAGTGAAGTGTTAGACATTTCACTATATTAGGTCTTAACTTTATGAGGTGAGTTGACCAGTAACCTTCCTCATTGCCTTTATCTTCCCTGAGTCAGGTACCCATTTTTACACGTGAATAGGCTGGATCATGATGCAACCTGTTTTCGAACCAAATTCCTTTGTTTCTAGAAGCAAGCACTCTAACCGCTCATGGCACCTTTTGTCAAGCTTGAAACTTAGTGATGTGCTGCCTGGTTCACATCAACAATGTGCTTTGACTCACAGTTGGGAAGCTCTGCTTTAAAGGGGATGGCATACTTAGGTCATCGGTGGGGGGAGGGCAGGAAGGGCGCAGACATGAGATCTGCACTCACAATATTTTTCTTTTGTCTGATTTGTTATTTGAATTCTACCTACTCTGCTTTTTCTGTAGACTTGTCAGTGGCGTGACAAGAGGTCAGCTGAGATTGGGCATGTGTTTTATATTATTTGTCTGTCAGTTTATTAAAATGACTTGCTGATATCTTTGTTAATATTTTGTCAGGATTTGTGTAATACTTTAAGATGATATATTGTATTGCTGAATATTGCACAGCTGTGTTAATTACTGTGTTTATGGCCACTGCATAATTTGTTGTAAACTGTGTTTGTTGGTGCATTTATGATGGGTCAGTAAAATACACCTGGTGCACAATGTAAAATTTAAGAATTTTTTATGTTTAGTTTGTGTCCATGAGATAGAGAGGTCATTTGTTTGAATTAATATGAGACAGGATAATGATTTATGTTATTGTGCAACATGTCATATGGCACTAGTTTGTGATATGGAGATGACATTTATGTTTGTAGTTTAGAGACAGAACTTTTGTTTGTTAATGTGAAGCAGAAATAATATGTATGTTGGAATGTAACAGCGAGTACTTTCTTTTGTGGTGTCGTGAAACAACTATTACTGTTGTGTGTTTCTGTGATGTAAGATGGGTTTTATATATATTATGAGAGTTTTCTCACTATGAGCCAGAAGGATTTCTTGGTCAAGCAATACCCTTTAGCTCCCCGAGGAGCATAGGCCTTCAACAAACACATGCCAAGTCTTCCTGTCCTGTGCCATCCGCTCAAGTTCTTTCCATATTTTCTTCATCATTTTCACCTCTGTATCCAGCTCTCTTCTCCATGTGTTTTTTGGTCTACCTCTGCCTCTCTTTCCCTGTGGATTCCAGAACAAGGACTGTCTTGTAATGCTATCAACAGGTTTCCTCAATGTGTGTCCTATCCGTTTACTTTCAGTACTGCTGTTTAACTGTTTTCCTTTCTCTGCTGCTGTTAAAACTGATTTTCCTTTCTGCGTTGCTGTGAAAACCAGTCTGATTTCTTTTCTGTATTGTTGGTAAAACCTGCTTAATTACCTTTCTGTATTGCTGTTAAAACATGCTTGTTGTCCTTTCTGTATTGCTGTTAAAACCAGTTTCCTTTTTTGTATTGTAGGTGAAATAAGCTTGTTTTTCTTTCTGTGTTTTTATTAGACACGGTCTTTCATACTGTGCTGTTTTTAAGCAATTACATATTTTTCTGTGAGTTTTTATAATATTAATAATATTTCAGCTGTAATTCTTTCTGTGGTGTTGTTAAGTAGTAATTCTTTCTATGCTATATTTACACAATAGTTCTGTCTATGCTGTTGTTACACTGTAATCCTTTCTGTGCTGCTGTAACACTGTAATTCCTTATGTTCCATTGTTACACAGTAATTCTTTCTGTACTGTTCTTATACGGTAATACTTTCTGTGCTGCTATTACACAGTAATTATTTCTGTGTTGTTGTTACATAGTAATTCTTTCTGAGCTGTTGATATACAGTAATTCTTTCGGTGCTGTTGTTAGACAGTAATTCTTTTTTGTGCTTCTGTTACACTGTAATTATTTCTGTGCTGTTATTAGACAGTAATTCTTTCTGTGCTGTTGTCACACAGTAATTCTTTCTGTGCCATTGTTATTCAGTAATTCTTTCTGTGCCATTGTTACACAGTAATTCTTTTGGTGCAGTTGTGACCCAGTAATTCTTTCAGTGCCATTGTGACACAGTAATTCTTTCTGGGCCATTGTTATAAGTAATTCTTTCAGTGCCATTGTACACAGTAATTTTTTCTGTGCCATTCTTACACAGTAATTCTTTTTTGTGCTGTTGTTACACAGTAAATCTTTCTGTGCCATTGTTACACAGTAATTCTTTTGGTGCCGTTGTTACAGTAATTCTTTTTTGTGCTGCTGTTACACAGTAATTCTTTTTTGTGCTGCTGTTACACTGTAATTATTTCTGTGTTGTTATTAGATAGTAATTCTTTCTGCGCTGTTGTCACACAGTAATTATTTCTGTGCCATTGTATTCAGTAATTCTTTCTGTGCCATTGTTACATAGTAATTCTATTGGTGCAGACCCCAGAACACATTCTCATTCTTTTTTTTACACAGCAAGTAACCATAATCTTTCTGTGCCATTGTTACACAGTAATTCTTTCTGGGCCATTGTTACACAGTAATTCTTTTTTGTGCTGTTGTTACACAGTAATTCTTTTTGTGCCATTGTTATATAGTAATTCTTTCTGTGCCATTGTTACACAGTAATTCTTTCTGTACCATTGTTACACAGTAATTCTTTCGGCACAGTTGTTACCCATTAATTCTTTAGGTGCCATTGTTACACAGTAATTCTTTTTGTAGCCATTGTTACACAGTAATTCTTTCTGGGCCATTGTTATAAGTAATTCTTTCAGTGCCATTCTTAAACAGTAATTATTATGTGCCATTGTTAGATAGTAATTCCTTCTGTGCCATTATTACACAATAATTCCTTCTGTGCCATTGTTACACAGGAATTCTTTTTGTGCTGTTTTTACACAGCAAGTCTTTCTGGGCTCTTGTTGTCACACAATAATTCTTTCTGTGCCATTGTTACACAGTAATTCTTTTGGTGCAGTTGTTACCCAGTATTTCTTTCTGTGCCATTGTTACACAGTAATTATTTCGGTGCTGTTGTGACACATTAATTCTTTCTGTGCTTTTGTTACACAGTAACTCTGCGTATGGCATTGATAAACATCATTCTCTGTGTGCTGTTGTTTGATAAACAGGACCATTCTGTGTGTGCTGTCAATCATATGATTGCTTCTGTGCTGTTGATAAATACTGATATTCTCACAATGATGTTGACAAACAAGTAAAATTATATCTACTTTGTTAATAAACAGCAACATTTCCTTCAGGTGTAGATAACAGCTTCATTTTTCTGTGGTATAGGTAAAAATCACCCCATCTGTTTCCCGGGGAGGTCTCTAATGGGACAAAGAAATAATAGAACTAATGGTCCCTCGTACATTGCAAACAAGGTGACTAATATGAGGTTGTGTTTGGGGCTGGCAACATGATGATGTAAACTTACTTACTTAGTCGTTCCCCTTCTACCGTGAGGTGTAGAGGTTGATGATGTAAAACAAACTGTTATATAACCCACCACTGCAAGACCTTGTGAATGTTTGGTGCAGACTTCCTGCATGGGGACCAGATGCAGTGGTGAGTGCAAGCTGCTTAAGGAGCAAAAAAGGAAAATGATAGATTTAAAAAGTGGCATACAGTCAGCTTTCTGAAACAAAACTTACACTTCTTGTCACCTGATCACCCCCTCCACCCAAAACTTAAAGTTTAGCACGGCAGTGAGCCCCATGTAGTTCCCTGTGGTCACTGAAGAGACAAATAATAGGACTACTGCATCCTCGGGCATGTCGTACATGGCAACTAAGATGAGGTTGTGTATGGGGCTGGCAACATCATCATGTCAAATAAGTTGCCACAGACACCACTGCAGCAAGGTCATGTGACTTTGATGCAGGTTTCTTGCAAGGGGACCATCTGTAGTTGTGGCTCCATGCTCTGTAAGGAACGCAAAGAAAAAAAAGAAAAAAATGATGATGAATGTGAGTGACTTGTCCTGCCATGGGTGGATCCTATCACTGTCCTGCCACGCGTGGATCCTATCACTGTCCTGTTTCTTTCTTCTTTGGTTCTGCCATGTGGTGAAGCGCAGTGGGGCACTGAAATGTCCGTTCTTGAGCTAAGTGTGTTGCAAGCTGTTGTAGGATTACTGTTGTAGGATTGCTGTTGTAGGATTACTGTAATACGTTCTGTCCATCTGCCTCATGGTCTTCCTCGTGCCATAAAAACCAGATCTACTGCTCAGTGTAGTTGTGTAAAAGTAAAGGGCAAGGTCGTCGCTGAAAAAAAAGTGGAACTTGCATGACAACAACCTCCAGTATTACAATGGAGATAGAGGCATCTACTGCAGCCCTGAGATTATTCTCAAACTCATCAACCAAGGCTATTATTGTGTCAGATTCTCAGTCCATGCTTCGGACGGTTCAAAGTGGATGGCTTCAGCATGAATTGAAAATATCTGTAGAAGCCTCGAATCTTCAATAACTTTTTTGGATCTACTGTCCTGGTCGTGCCGGGGTATGCGGCAGTGAAAGAGCTGACAGACTAGCTTCAAGGGCACCCATAGTGTGCACATTGGATATGGATAAGGGAGAGATACTGAGGACAATTAATGATCATCTCTTAGAGAATGACACTGCAATCAATGAATCATTAATGCTAAGATTGCTGGAATTTGGCATCAAACGTAAGACTAGCAGAGATGGATGTATGAGACAATGCATTCATCGTGTATTCAACCAGCATGCGGCACGAACAGTTCGCATTCATACCCTTCGGCATTTGCTGAGGGAGACAGAGCACCTATGGGTTTGCCCGGAGTGCAATGAGGTCGATTCTGATCAACAATAACAATAAAACAACAACGGTAATCTTTACCTTTAGTGCCGTCGAGTATGTATAATATGTGTATTGAGTTAGGGTTAGGGGTGGGCTTAGGGTTAGGGTTAATCCCAACCCTAACTCTAAATGGTACGAAAATAAACATATTATAATACTTGACGGCACTGAAGGTAAAGATTACCACAACTTAAAGGTGGCAAAAAGTACAATCATACAGAAAAAAATATAAGTGTTCCAGTGTAAACAACAAAAGTATATTTTTTAATATTATCTAACATTTTAAAACATGAAATGAAAGTGTTACAGAAAAAATTTTTTGGCAAGTCGACTCGGTGTTCAAGGGGTGTTTCAGCTTTCACAACATTTGAAAGAACAAACAGTTTAGTTGTTGTCATTTCTAGCATTTTTCGTCTTGCTCTTAGAGTCCAGAGTGTTAACAGCACCACCATCAGCATCGTTTTCAGCAGGTTGAGCAATCATGTTCTGAAGTTGTAACTGACCTATGCCTCCGAAAGCTGTACTCTGACCTTGGAGCGGGGTTTGACCAAAGTACACGCTTTGACCTTGTGGTGCAGTGGAAAGCGCCCCTCCATACTGACTTGGGCCAGCAGGGAGTTGACCTTGTAGAGTTTGAACCTGTGGAAACAGACCCCAATAAAAAAATGAGATGCTTACTGTAAGTGTCACGTACAATTCTTCTTGTCCTTTTCTCTCCTTATGGAGCATGAAACCACCACTACAGCTGGTCCCCTTGCAGGAAACCTGCATCTAAAGAATTCTTATGCTTATACAGTGGTGGTCTCTGTAGCTGTTAGTCTTACATGATGAGATCATCAACCGTATGCATATCCTTATATTATTATTGCTAGTGTAAAAGCCCGTCATAAGACGGGAATTAAATTCAAAAGCACCAATACCTAACGGCAATTTTACTTATTCAAAAGTATTTAAAAAAACCAAAATATTTGTTTTACATCTGATGTTAAAGTCTGAACATGACAAAAGAGCATCTTGATTTTCTGTTGTTTTAATTTGGTACAACTTAAACCATGGATCTCCGCATCTTCCTGTCTCCAGTTCATGTACTATTTATCAGTTGTGTTGTTGACTTTTGTCGATACAGTATAATCAAACTGTTCATGCACACAGTAATTTGCGCATTCTTCTATGGTAAGTGTTACTATTACATATAAGGGAAACAATACAATTAATGTCTAACTTTCAACCAAAGTTGCATCCCTTAGCGTTACGCACTGACAGAAAAAGCTGGGATTTTATATATATAGGATAAAAAGCAGTCAAGAGTATCGTTTTGAGCATCTTCTTTCTTACATACAAAGTGAGCCACGCCAGATGTAAGCAAAGGGACCCATGAATCTGTCTGGATCTGGTAAACCTTACGAGATGCCTGAGAGAGATGTAGTTCTATTCTTTGACTTAAGAATAGTTACGGTAACGTTTGTTGTTTCAAAAAAATGATATACCTATAACTTTTGTTCATTTCACAATGTTCAATAAAATATTGATTTCCTCAGTGGCGGTTTTAGGGTGTGCGAGGACCTAGGCAAGCGTGAACTTACAGGGCCCCCTTTTAAATAAATTCATGTTGTATCGACAAGCACATACATGGTGAATAAGAAATTTAACACTTTCAAAAATGTAGTACTCTGTAACCGGGTTTCATAGGAACATGTAGTCTAATTTGTGAAGGAACTATCACAGCTATTTTCATAATCATACAAGTGCTCATTAATTACTCCTCATGACACAGGTTACATGTCACACGGCACATGTCACACATCAATCTTGTAGTCTTATTCATCACAGACCCTTTGTAGCATTATGAAAATAACTGTTCGCACCTTTACAAATTGGTTGACTACATGTCTATATGAAATCTAGTTTTTAAGTAATAAATTGCTGAAAGTATTCAATTCTTTTTTAATCACTTTGTATTTGTGGTCCATGTAAAAGAAGAGTTGGGTGACCACAGCTGAGGTTCAAAGATGTGTGCAAGAGAGACATGAGGACACTGGACATAAATCCAGCAACCTGGGAGGATGAAGTTGCCGATTGCACCAAGTGGCGATGCTCTCTACATCGCCACCTCAGATTGGGCGAAAAGAAGCTCTCACAGCAAGCAGAAGAGAGGGGGAAACGTCGAAAGGAACACCAGAAAAATAAGCAGCTGAGGGCTGTCAACTCAGGGGCGCATTCCCATAGTCAGTTATGACTGAAGGGGCTCCTGGCTCCTAACGCACGAGGCTCCAGCTAGGCTGTAACGGTAATCTTTACCTGTAGACTGGTAAATTATAGTAACCTCTCCTTCGAGTGATAGACCGTAACGTTTAAAATTATTAAGACAAACATTACTAGTGGAGGTTATTAGCGTTACCACTCTGAGTTTTGAAAAAACAAAACCTAGGACTTGGGCGATTATTGGGCTACTTTGCGCGGTTTTTGGCGAAATTTAGGTGGCGTTTTTCAACTAGGCCTAATGAAGGAAAATGACACCTAGACGGGACCAAAAAAAACTATATCTAGGTGAATCTACCTAGGAGTGGCAACGCTAGAGGTTACCCTAAATAAAAAACCTGGGTTGCCTATGCCTAAAACCGTCACTGGATTTATCCCCCCCTGCTTTTATTCACACTTGAACTCACTTGAGGTACAAGAACATATGTTTTTCCATCAGCCAATGTTAATCCCGTTCCCTGGCTAATTCCTGCGTTGTCGGGAATGTAGTTGCCCACAGGCTGCTGCCAGTTTGGGACATTAATCTGGCCAACTGGCAACACGGCGTTAGCTGGGTAGAATGGTATTGGTCCTGGACCAGGTGCCGGTGCTTGTTGATTTACTGCATTCTGAATGGAAAGATGGATCTGATTATCTGTCTATTTATTTGTCTACATCTCTGCCCGCCCATCCATCCATTCAGTCATTCTTTCGTCTATTCTGTCTGCTTGTCTGTCTTTGTTACCAGGAAAGTAACACAACCACGCAATGTCGTAAAAGTGAACTTGGCCGTGGGGCGGCTACTTCACTCAAGAGTAGTGGTATTCAACCTGGGGTACTCATACCCTTAAGGGTACGAGAAGACATCTAAGGGGATACGTGAACAAAAATCTGCCTATGCACTGTCAGAGAGTTTTCTTGTTTTTCATTATTTTAAGTAAATTACTGAAAACTTTTTTTTTGGAAAAGATAACCTGTTGAGGCAATAAAATTTTTTTTTTTTTTTATATTTCTATCTTATTTCTCTTTTATTTTATTTTGAAGCAATAGTCTGGTTGTTTACTCTGATACGCGTCTCAATCCTGTCTTACTCCCTCCCCGCTTCTAACTCCCTGCCTCTCGTAATAAGTGAGTGTTGTGGTGCGAGTGAGAGCGGTACAGCGAGAGTCAAGTTAAAGGCTTATAGTGGTGCAGCAGCTTGGCGAGATTATTTGGCGCAAGAGGGACCACTAGTTTGTGTAATATATTGATGTTATGTCATATTAATGTCTCAATGTCCACATGTGTGTAAATTACTTTATTTAAGATTAATTTGGACTAGTATTATCATTATTCATTTGTTTCGTTGATTGTAGTTAACATTAGCAAATTAGTTTTGAACCATTTATGCACCAATAATCTTGAGGATACATGATTAAAGATAAATTATATCTGAGGATACGCGGACAAAAAAAGGTTGAGTACCATTGCTCTAGAGAAATTTAAAGACACAACAAACGTCAACAGAACGACATGGACATTCTCAACTAAAGAAAATAATTTGATTTAGCCACCCAAGACAGAAGACATCGCTCTGGTAAAGAGGCGAATGACGCGATCTGGGTAGCTTTTTTTTTCTTCTAGGAAAATCTCCAGAACCAAAGAACACACGGAGAAGAGAACTGGAGATAGACATGAAGGGAATGAAGAAGTCATAGAATACCTTGAGCTGATGGCTCGGGATAGGAAGACTTGGCATAAATGTGTTGAAGGTTTATGCCACGTGGTGAGGTGAAGAGTGTATGATGATAATGATACTATCTATCTATCTATCTATCTATCTATCTATCTATCTATCTATCTATCTATCTATCTATCTATCTATCTATCTATCTATCTATCTATCTATCTATCTATCTGAATGTCTTTTTGTATATCTATCTATCTATCTATCTATCTATCTATCTATCTATCTATCTATCTATCTATCTATCTATCTATCTATCTATCTATCTATCTATCTATCTATCTATCTATCTATATGAATGTCTTCTTGATAGTCTTTTATTGAACAAACAAGGACCAGGTTTTACCCGCTTGTTTAGCAAAGCTGACATCACTAACAAAGAAGCTAAGCTGTTGCTTCCATTCTGACCGTCGCCATCTCCGGCGCCCAGTTGGCTCAACAGAGTGAGTAGCCCACCATCAGGAAGACCTGCTCCAAGCTGACCACCGGCAAGACCACCTAGGCCGCCCAGTCCAGCCAATCCTCCATTTCCAGCAAATGTCCCGACTCCGCTACCTAACCCACCAAGTCCTGTAGTTGCGACTGGAGCAGCAAACACCTGCAGCTGACTGTAAATATAAATGTATTCATAGAAAATTTCTGACACTGTTACGTATACTAAAAAGATAAAGGAAGTCCCACAGCAGATACTGCCTTAGGGAAGTGAATTGTTAGAGACTTCACTATACTAGGTCCAGCTTCGAGAAATGGGGTGACCAGTTCTATTCATCGCTGCCTTTGCTTTTCCTAACTGAACAGCAGAGTCGTGATCCCGTTTACAGCTATGTAGACTGGAGCATGACGCCACCGTGTTTCGAACCGATACCTTTGCCACGAAGGGCCAGCGCTCTAACCACTCTGCCAATAGTTGCGTATACTACTGCTGCAACAGGATCTATATGAGAATAAATATAAAAGTTAAAGGTAGGTCCATAGCAGATACTGTCGTAGGGAAGTCCAGTGTTAGAGATTTCACCATACTAGGTCCAGCTTTATTATGAGGTGGGTTGATCGTTTCCCTTCCCTGCTGCCTTTGCCTTCCCTAACTCAAGAGCATAGACAGGTACACATTTACAGCTGGGTAGACTGGAGCGAGACGCCACAAGGTTTCGACCCCAGAACCCAGCAACTTTAGCTAGAGGAAAGCACTCTAACCACTGAACCATTCGGAAGCTTAGAATGAATATAGCGACAAATATTTGATAAGTTAATTAGGTTATTGGGTAATTTCCTATTACTTGTACCTTTCTGCTCCGCAGTGAATATGTGTAGTTAAGTGATCTTTCGTAGCAGTTAGGGTTAGGGTTAGTGTTAACCCTAATCCTAACCCTAATACTAAACCTAACCCTAACTCCTACGAAACTGGACATAACAACACATATTCACTGCGGAGCAGAAAGGTACGAGTAATAGGAAATTACCGGTTATTGTTACTGTTGATTAGAATCGACGGCATCCGGGCATACCTATAGGTGCTCAGTCTAACTGGTATGTAGATAATTAGGTTACAAACACTTGACAGTCATGTATAGCCGGTGTCCGCTGACCACCGAGGTAAGGGCAGCGTTGGCGTAGTTGGCAGTACTTTTCAAAACAAGCCCTTTTCAAGGCTTCACTATGATGTTGTTTTTTTTCCTCGCATACATTAATATAATTATTATCATCATCAATTTTAATACAATCTCATTTTTTTGTTAGGGGTTTTGCTTTTTGTTTCTTTTCCCTGCTTAGTATTTACGCTCTTATACCCGGAAGTGGAAGCAATTTTATATATAAACACACGGTGGCCACTTCAGCCGGGTAATATTCGTCTTCTTCTTTAATCCTTAGCCGACGACTGTCAAAGCAATCAGTGGCCATCACACCTGGTGGCGTCTTGTAGGGCAGCAACAAACTGCTTCCATTTTGCTCGGTGGAAACCGGGTAATATACTTTTTTTTTATTATTTATTTTCTTATATCTCTTACTTAGTTCTCACGTTCATTCCTTTCCCAAATGAAGGCCTTGTTTCTGCAATGTAGGCATTTTCTTTGTCTTTTGTCCTAGTAAGAAGTATACCTTGTTCTTCATTATTATTATTTTTTTCAATAAACACTCCCTAGCACGGCATTTCTCAACATTTTTTATCCGGGAGGAACCCTTGAAATAATTTTCAGGAATCCCCAGCGAAAAAAAATATTAGATCTACAGCTCATGGTACCTTAGCGTGATCAGTAAGTTGTTTATATCTACAGCTCATGGTACCTTAGCGTGATCAGTAAGTTGTTATATCTACAGCTCATGGTACCTTAGCGTGATCAGTAAGTTGTAAATATAATAATCTAATAATAATTGTCAATGCTCGTTTGAGTTGAGAATGAAGTTTTTTTTGGTGGATCTGTTTATTTTGTCCAACTTATTAGCCTACTTTAGTTGTGTGGTTCCGCCTCTCAACAAAGAATCTCAACTCTGATGCGAGTCAGTAGTCTAGGCAGAAGAAACTTCACTATTTTCTTTTTTATATTTCCTACTTGATTTTTTTTTTTTTTAACCTTATTCAAGTAGGCCTAACAGTCTTATCACAAACTTCTACAATACAAGATGCTAATGAAATATGATATGTGCAAGAGAGAACACGATCCTATTGCATCCTGCCATAAGTGGCTGCTCACTACTGCGAGCGCTAACATTGTCCGGCGTGCAAAGTAAAAAAAAAATAATAATAAATAAACATTTTTTTGTTTCCAATCCAATCTCTCGCGGAACCTATAGTGACCTCTCGCAGAACCTTAGGGTTGAGAACCCTGCCCTGCAGATACATACTGTACAGTCCTTTTCAGGACTAATTATCTTTCGATATACTCTAGTTAACAGAGTTCGCCTATTGTTGAATGGCAAATTGCACTCTGATATAACCAACGGACTTAAGTCTGAGTTGGAAAGGCGTGCCTCGCCACAAGAAGGCAAAACCTGAAGTGTAATCTGGTTAAGCGGAGTCCGCTTGTGTCATCTAAAACACTTCGGCTTATCCGAAATTCTGCTTATCAGGAGTTTTTACCAAAGAAGACTTCTGGTCGGGACCTGCAAAATTGATTCGACTTAACCGAAATTCAGCTTAAGCGAGATCCGCTTATCCGGACTGCACTGTATATTCTTCAAGATTACAGTACCGACAGCAGTACAGACCTCCCTGGACAACTTTTCCCCCTTTTAAACTACCAGCTCTTTAGCTATGGAAGGTAAAGGCAGCAAGGAAGGGAACCGATCATCTTACCTCATAAAGCTATGCATAATATAATAAAATCTCTAACACTTAACACTCCCCTACAGCAAAATCTGCGGCAGGATTACCTTTATTGTTATCTATTTACTAACTAAGACCCAAGAATAAATGCGTTCGGCGAAGCAGTCAGTATCTGTTCCATCAATAACAATAATCTACACCACAACTTAAACAACAACACACCACCGACAACAATACAAACAACACACCACAAACAACACACCATTAAAAACAATAACGCTGATGGCGGTTTTAGGTTATAAGAGGACCTAGATTGACAAGCGTGAACGTGCTAGGCCCCTTTAGAATACATTCCTGTTGTACCGACAAGCATATATTTGTGCACGAAGCGCCTAAAAGTGCGAGGCGCTACGCTAAAATTTAGGTTGCGTTAGCCTTGAACCTCTACTGAATAACAACTACGCTAACTGTCCAACAACAAAAATAAAAACTTAGGTAACAACCATTGAAGACTTACTTATTGCAATCCACCAATCGCTGCTGTCGGCAAATCCTGAATAAAAAATCGAATCGTTGATTGGCTGGACATCTGAGGAGCGCGGGATTACCCTGAACACAACGAAAGAACGTAGTACATCTTTCACTACTGGGATTAGGGAAATCCCCATTAGGAGCCGGGCAAAGTCCGATCTGCGCCGAAGCTAGTGCAAGAATTGATGCTGCGGATTGACACGGTTAATTGTGAGATCAGTCAACACCAACTGACGTAATCATCTGATTTATTAAACTGACCAATATAAACTTAAACAAAGATTTGATTCATCATTATCAATATCAAGTGCTTGCTGAGTGGCGCAGACGATCAGTTTACACCTTAACCCCCTTTTTTCTGGTGTTGTCTATGTATTCGGCCGACGACTTCCTACCATGCCGTGCTGTCATTTCATCTAGCATGTTCTGTCTCCGTCTATTTCCTCCTTCAGTCCTTTCCGTTGTTTATCGTGTGTTACAGTTGGTATGTTTGCATAGTATTCGCCGTAAATATGATTGTATTCTTCGTATCTCCGCATTATGTCCCTTTGTCTAAACCTCTGACTATTTGAATGGCTTAGATTACAGAGTATTTACTGGAATAGACAGACGACTGTAGGTATGTCATACATACATAGGAGGAAGATGAGAGGATTGGGCTATGACGTGGTGTAGGGTGGATGGATATCCACACACACAAAAAGTGATTCGTCTTTCTCGGACAAAAGTCACAGAAAATAGCCAACGTTGCGCCCACAGAGCCTTCGCCAGGGAAAAGAAAGAGTTACATACGTGCAAATTGTATACAAAAGGTCGAGTTTTCACAGATCGTCAAGAGTGCGCCGAATGCCATCTATTCATAATTTCCATGTGGGCTCCCCGTGGAGCACGGAACCATCGCTGTAGCAGGTCCACTTGCAGGAACTCTATACCTAAACCTTCATATGCTCTTTGAAGTGGTAGTTAATGTGGCAATTTGTTTACATGAATGGCCACTTTCATGTCCAACCTCATATTAATTGCCTCTTACGGCAGGCTGAGGCATCGGTACGCCTATTCTTTATTTGTCTCTCCAGAGACTCCTAGAGAACCAGTATTTGCTCAACGGTAAACGAGAGAATTTTGCTGATGACTTGGCTCTTCTGTCCCATAAACGTAATCAGATGCAGGACAAATTGAAAACACTCGGTGAGAGGTCACAGCTATTGGGTCTGAAAAATACGCAGGGAAAAGACAAAAATAATGAGAATAAATGCAGGTAATGATAACAGGGTTGAACTGGAAGAAACACCAATACAAGATGTAGAATCGTACACATATCTTGGCAGCAATATAGACAAAGTTGGAGGGACAGACAGTGATATCAAAGTAAGAATACAAAAAGCAAGAGGAGCTTTCATTGCATTGGGAAATATATCGAGATCAAGAGAAATCGGATCCAACACGAAAATAAGAATCTTCAACTCAAATGTGAAGTCAGTCCTATTGTATGGCTCTGAAACATGGAGAACAACAAAGACAACAACCAAAAAGCTAGACTTTCATAAATGGGTGCTTGCGTAGAATAGATGGATTAAAATGGTATGACAAGGTTACCAACGTGGAACTGAGGACAAGAACCAGACAAGTGCCAGTGGAACAAGAGATGAGAAGAAGACGATGGCGATGGATTGGACACACACTGAGGAAACCTGTTGATAACATTACAAGGCAGTCCTTTTTCTGGAACCCCCAGGGAAAGAGAGGCAGAGGTAGACCAAGAAGCACATGGAGAAGAGAGCTGGAAACAGAGGTGAAAATGATGAGGAGAACGTGGAAAGAACTTGAGATGATGGCACTTGACAGGAGGACTTGGCATGTGTTTGTTGAAGGCCTATGCTTCTTTGGGAGTGGAGGGTTATGAATGAATATGAAACTAGGGAAACTAGTAGATATAAAACTTACCTGCCACCGCGGCAAAGAACATTGTAGCCATATCTAAAATAGTTATATTTTGTGAAAATATAAACCTTCAGTGGAAGCTCTACTCAATTATGTTTCACGACCTCATCTTATATTACACCCAAGAACAAACACATTTATTGAATATATAAAATTTATGAGAAAGACAAATACAAGAGACGTGTTTTGAACATTTAAACGAAACAAAACGAACTCTTTTTGCTTGTGTTTTCATGAAATTCAAACAATGAATATAGGCTACACACAAAGAGACATATTTTCCAAGCCAGTAAAATATTACGACCAAAATGTGATTCGGGAGAAACAATGGCTTTTTATTTTGCTTTGGTTTAGTTTATTTTAGCTTCGCGTGACCGAAGTTCACATTCTGAGCTTATTGACACAATGAGGATTTTCGACATAGTACATCGGTCGTGCGGCCTGACCTACTTAAAAAGATACCTTTTTTTCTCTCTCTCCTATTTATCAATGTAAATCTAGTTAGCAATGTACATTATTTTTTGTTTTGTTTCGTAAGTAGACCGTTGACATCTATCCGAAAATGTATTAATAACATTCGCTCTAGCACGACCATTGCAAAAATACATAGTAATACATAATACAAACAGATAAGTACATTTAACATTCATACATACACATACATTCATATAATATATGCGTTGCGTTACATATCATACGTACATATATACACGCTCATAAATTTATATATACATAATTAAAAACATGCCCACATTCGTTCATACATATATGCTTACATACATGCCCTTCTAAATAAATATGAACCCTAATAAGTAAATACATATATAAATATATAGAAGCACACGTGAATGCATAATTGTATGGATATACACATGCATACATAATTATATACATACATACTTACATAACAGGACTACTATTTTCCCTCCCCCCCCCCCCCCTTCTCTCTCACCCCCCCCCCCTTTCCAGGCGTCTCGTACAAGGTGAATAACATCATGTTGTGCATGGGACAGGGCACCTCATAGTGTAAAACAAATTGCCATAGAAACCATTACAGCAGAAACATGTGAACGATCAGTGCAGGCTTGCTGCAAGGGACCAACTGCGGTACTGGCTGCGCATGCTCAGTAGGAAGCGCAAAGGAAAATAATGATAATGCAGAAGTGATTGCGTCTATAATTAGTCTGGGTCGTCCGTTGGTACATATCCGGGTTACGTGGAGGGATCGTGCTAGACCTCTGTCCACGAAGCACTAATTTTGTGGTCCTTAGCTGGCAGCGAGGATAGTAACGATTCACTCCCGTAGCTAGGCGGTGGTGTCGTAAGGAAGGCCCTGGGTTCGATTTCCGATAAGCCTATCACTTCTGTTGTTTTTCTGTTGTCTAGTCCAGAGGTTTTCAAACTGTGCGTCGCGGCTCCCAGGGGCGTCGCGGCCCTCGGCTAAGGACGTCGCGGTGGTTTGGAAAAAGTGTTGGGCTCGATATTATGAGCCAAGGTCCATCAATAAATATAGATCTTCGTAGTATAGAGAGGAGCCGCGGTGACTTATGCACAGGTCAAGGGAGCCGCGGACCAAAAAAGTTTGAAAACCTCTGGTCTAGTCTTCTACTTTTTTATTTCTCACGAGTGCCTGAAACAAACCTTTGTGTATTATTTATTTATATACAGCTACCCAGACATTTACATGCAACTAATATAAAGCATACATCATACACACACATATTGTGAGCAGACATTAGTAAGTACCATGCTGGATGGCTTAAGTAAATAAGGAGGGGAATCCCGAAGCCTGTAAACAGTAAATAAATAACACACATAAAGGTATGTTTCATGCACTGGTGAGGAATAAAGAAGTAGAAGACTAGACAAAAGAAAAACATCAGAAGGGATAGGTTTACCTGAGACTCGAACCCAAGACTACAAAAGGCACTACAAAAATAGTACTTCGTGGGCAACAGAAGGGATTGCGTCTATTGTGGCCGTGTACGGACTTGTCACGTGCGCCAATTATAAGATGTGGCCAAAGATGATAGTTTGTCTATTATTTTTCCTACGTCTATATTTTGTTTAACGTATAGGTTCATATCTCTGCCCTAAACAGTAGGCTGTTTGTTTAAGGTAACAAAACTTCTTTCTCTCAGACGATAACGTTACTCATACCAACAGTTGATGAATGATTTTACGATGACAGCAAGCTTCAAATTCAACGTAGAACTTTATTTACATGAGTCGTCAAAAATGAAAAATAATATGCCCAACCTTCCATCTGAAGTTGGCAGACTTGTACAACAAGATTCAGTAGGTAAAATTTCAGTGTCTCTCTCTCTCTCTCTCTCTCTCTCTCTCTCTCTCTCTCTCTCTCTCTCTCTCTCTCTCTCTCTCTCTCTCTCTCTCTCTCTCTCTCTCTCTCTCAGTTATTCTAACTGTCTCTAGGGTTATTGGGATCACACCTTGAGAACTACTGTTGCTAGTTCTTTATTCTCCACTGTATTCAATATTCTACTGTCTATCTCCCTTTGTTCTCATATACAAGGGGATTGACATAAGTCTTGGGCCTGACCATGAAGGACATGTCACAGAGAGCAGAAATTTTGTATAGTGTTTATTCCTTTTCAGTATAGCCACCGTCTGAATTGACACACTTCTGCCATCTCTGCTTGACCTTGAAAAGATCTTGGGAGTAGAACACCCTATTTTTCAACCTAAACCAGTCATCACATGCCAGTATAACCTCTTCATCGCTGTCAAAATTATTTCTCTTTAGCTGTTTTTTTAAGATTTGGGAATAGAAAAAAGTCTGATGGAGCCAAATCTGGAGAATATGTGGGTGTGGAAGAATTTCAATATTCAAATCGTTGGCTGCTAGCTGCACAAGCCGTGCTTTGTGAGAGGGTGCGTTGTCTTGAAGCAAAAGAAGATTTTGAGTGCGCGTTATCCCTCGTTTCCTGGTCACAACCTTTCTTAGTGTTGTGAGAAGATCTGCATAGTACTGTGCATTAACTGTGTTGCCACGGGGCAGATAATCTTTCAAAAGGACACCTTTGCCGTCCCAAAAACAGTCAGATCACTTTTCTTGCAGATTTCTGCGCCCTCGGCTTGACAGGTGTTGGGGAGCCCGGGGTTTTCCATTGCATGCTGGCATATTTGGATTCGGGGTCATAATGGTGTACCCAAGTCTCATCTACTGTCACCATGGTCTCCAAACATTTTTTTAACTGACACTTTTTGAGCAACTGTTGACAGCAATTTACCCTCGTTTGCTTCTGTTCACGTGTCAACAGTCGCGGAACCCAGCGTGCACACACTTTTCTCATGTTCAGTCTGTTGTGTAAAATTCTATAAACTGTTCTTTCATTTAGTTTTACTCTACTAGCTATCTCCACAATTGTCATTTTTCGATCCTGGTCAATGATTTTCTTCACTCTTGTTGCATTTTCATCGTTGCACTCTGAGGCTGGTCTACCAGATCTTGGCAGATCAGCAACATTTGAGCGGCCGCACTTAAACTGTTGACACCAGTTTTTTTACCGAAGTATATGAAGGACAAGAATCACGAAACACTGGTTCCATCTCCCTGTGTATTTCTGTAGGTGTTTTTCCCTGAAACATCAGAAATTTTATCACAGCTCTGACCTCCTTCTTTTCCATCGTTTTTTCAAATCTTTGGAGCAGCAAATCCGGTCAATAGGGTACATTGCGCCGTGCACCGAAGCGGGAAAACCCATTGAAGAAACAAACGCGTACTTTACACATTCAGTGCAAATATGATGAACTTTAAATGTGCCAAGTTTCATCTTCCTCCTGTGACTCCTTCATGGTCAGGCCCAAGACTTATGTCAATCTTCTTGTATTTATCTGCAGTTATTCTTGGCGTATCTGGTTGAGGAAACTGGCCTAACCGCCAGGGATATGCTGTCGTGAAATATTCTAATCCACATATATAAATTATCAGGTAAATATAAAGCCTAACAAATAAATTTAATAAAAGGAAGAAGAATGGTAAAGAACAGTGCTGTCACAATGACAGTACTCGAAATCCCCTTTGTTTTATGCTTCGTCTGCAGATTGTAACGTTTCCACGTTAAATATAAGCCACTGCATAAATACAAGCGTTTCCACAACACATTAAAACGGGTATTGCATTTCTAAGAAAAACATTGAGAGGCACACTGCGTAATGACCTAAATTAATCCTAACATTAATTATACTACGTTACCAAAACGAACGAACAGATGGACTCAAATAGAAAGAGAGAGGGGCGAATGAAAACAAGGACACATGCAACACTAAACTCGCGTCGCGCGATACACAATTACTACTATCACGCGTGTAAGGCCACATGCACTAACTTTTTTTTCAGACGGACAGTGATAAAAACACTAACCTTCCCAGAGTTAGGTTTTAAAATCCTGAAAAACGCTTATTAGAAAAGATGACATTAGATGGGTTTACGTTTGAAAACATTACAGTACCCAGACAGCACATCTTCGAAACAGGAGGTAGAAGAAATTGCATATTTTGAACGCAGCCACTTAGCTCTTTTAAATTTGTATATTTGGGTTCCTTAGGGCTTGCTGACAAAGAATATGTAAAACGTTACGCAAATAGTCTAGGAATTACCAAATTATAACCAAAATAAAATAGTGGGGGTGCCTGACAGCATGAAATCATTTCTGCTCATAAAATTTTTTTATAACGTGTTTGAAAAAACCTTACGTTACGGAAATAGCCTACCATGTTAACTCCAAATTGATTGGAGCGCAACAAATATAAGACTAAACACGATTGGTCGGGCTATAAATACTATCTTGTGTTGTTATGGGAAACGAATAGAAGGGGTACTTTTTGAAAAGATGGTTAGACGTGGTTTCATTGGGTAGAGCTGCGAATATACTTGATTCAGAGCGTCTGTTCATTGCCACATCTTGTAATAAACCTACTAAGAAGCAGTACGTTGAGCACCAGTGTATATTTTATATAAAATAAAGCCTGGAACATCGGCAGATCGGAGTTGTGCTATATCCATTGCCAGTCAACGAAACTGTTTATTATTCTATGAATTGTGGTAAGCTTGAAATATTCAATATCTTTTAATGAAAATTGAATGTAAATTGTTAATTTATGCCTGTATATATGTGTAGTTCAGTAGCAAACATGATGTAAAGCCTATAATGCTCCAGCCTGAACAGAAGGTGTCGGAGGAAAGTAAAACGGCATGGAATGGCCAAACAGTACACTGACACCTAGATTATTGATTAGATAGAAATAATGCTGGAATTGCAGAGGCGTAGTAACCATTAGGGAGGGAAATACTGGTATAAAGTATTTCAGATGAAGCTGACAGTTGGCCTAACGCTCTGAACTCAATGTTTGTGATGTATTGTGCTCAGTGTAGAAAGAGAGTATAAATTAGTTATGACGTAGAAGGTACATCCTTCTTGTTTTCAGGGACCGTGGTCTTAAAGTTATTGAGCAGCACCTGGTCAGAGCTTTGCTGAATCCAGAGTCGGACAGCATACTCCTTGGTCCATTTAGCTATCAGTGAGGTGTCTCCAGAGCCCAGGGGAGAAATCGAGCAGAGGAGTCTTTTCCTGCCGCCATCACGCAAGATAAGCTGATGTGGCCAGCTGAGCTCAACATTATGTACCCCCATCTTAAAATGACAGTGTAAAATACAATTAAGAGGGGAATTTAATTGTTTTAATATCAGGAACTGAGAACATCTCCAATACTAGTTCCAATAAAGACAAACTATTGAAGTCATGATGACAAATACCAACAGAGCTTGAACAAAACAAAACCAGTATTACCTCATACTACTACTACACAACTAACACACATAGGATACTATTAAAAATAGATGTCACTACAAGATTCATATTAATAAATTCTGTACATATAACTTGTAATTAAAATTGATTGTGATTCCTGGTTCCTTTGTATTTGAATCAGGACACATATACATTCATGACAGCAATGAATACATATTGTTATTTGAAAAGTTATCAGTGACTCCTTTAAGATATCCTTGTAGAGTGTTTTATGTATGTGAGTGTCACAGTGTTGTCAAGTGTAGTGGAATAAATTAAATTGTTTATCTATCTGTTGTTGTTATGACTTACACTTCATCATACACATACCCTAGACATATAACGTAGTCATCACACTATTCCAGAATAATTCTGACTGAGGTATACATATGTGGCAGCAAGTAAGGTTATATATAATACACTACTCTTATTAGATATATATATACCTTCACAGCTGATCTCCGTCAGTACACTAAGTCCCCTATAAATATTTATAACATCCCACTTCACCACATATATTGGGGGCTCGTCCGGGATTTTGAATCTTTACCTATTAAAAATATTGGGGGTAATTCACTTCAGGGAATAATAAGAATTAAAAAGGTATCCTTGGGTGGAATTAAATAAGGTTGAGCTCTCGGTGCCTGTGTTGTCCATTAGATATATATTTAGAGATTGAATTGTTAGTTAGACATTTATAAACTTACCTGATAGACAATGGCGGACCTAGCCAAATTTCGATCTGCTGCTGTTCAGACTGCAAAAGAGTTAGGATTAGATGGGCAAGTTATGGTTGCCTATGTCACTACTGAATGTGACAAATTTATTGAACGCGAAGAAAGAAGGTTTGAAGCCGAAAGAAAGTTAGAGGCTGAAAGGGAAATTAAGAAGTTACAATTTGAGGCTGAGGCTGAGGCTAAGAAATTGGAAGCAGAGGAAAGAAGACAGGCTGCAGAAAGAGAAGAGAAGAAATTAGAAGAAATTAGCTGCAGAAGAAAGAAGATTGACTGCAGAGAGGGAAGCAGAAAAGGAGGAGAAGAGATTACAAAGGGAACATGAGTTACGACTAAGGGAGTTTGAGTTTCAAGGCCATGCTCCTGAAAATGGTGCCAGTCCCTTTGCCTCTGATGCCACTGCTAGCCAGGGAGCCTCAACCTCAGCTATGAATTTTCATTTAGATCATTTTGTTGAGAAAGACGATGATATAGAGAGCTATCTAAATAGGTATGAACTATTAGCTACCACGTATGGGTTAGAGAGAGAAAGGTGGAGCTTAAAGTTATCTCAAGGACTTCGTGGGGCAGCTTATGAAGTTTTTGCAAAAATGAGCAGAGGTGATCAGGAAAATTATGACATGCTAAAGCAGGCTCTTTTGTTAAGGTATGAAAAGAATGCAGAATTTTATAGGAAAAAAATTTAGGAATGCTAAACTACTGTCAGGTGAAACCTATCACCAGTTCTCTGCACGAATAGAGACATACTTGGAGAAATGGACTTCTCTGGGGAAAACCCAAGATCTTAAGGAAATGGTCCTTATAGAGCAATTAAGAGAGTCCATGGCTCCAGACCTGAGAAAGTTTCTCATGGAACAAGGTGCAGAGAGGCTGGGTGAGTTGCTAAATGTTGCTGAAAGGTATCAAGCAGCTCAAGCAGAGGTAACAGGTAATAAAAAGAAACAAGTGGATAACTTTAGGGCACCACAGAACTTTAATAAATTTGATCCTAGGGATCAAAACAAAGGTAAGCACCAGTTTGATAGGCCACGGTATGAAAATAAAAATAAATTCCCACAATTCAATGAAAGGAAATATGATGAAAGAAAATCTTTCAACCAAGGAAAAAGGTGGTGTAAGAATTGTCAGATGGACAATCATGACACTGACCGTTGCAGAAGGAAACCTGTGTATATGGCAACCCTTCAGGTCAGGTCGACCTCAAGACAGGAGGAGGATATTATGTTGGATACCACTCCAGAAGAGATGAGGAAGGCACAGGCTGGGGATAAAACACTCAAGCCTTGTTTCAGAAAATTGTCAACTTGTCATACAACTCCAGGCAAGGGAGATTTTTACATGAAAAACAAGTTGATGTATAGGAAGACTGGAGCTAGATCCAAAGGTCAGGGACAGCTGGTACTTCCTAAAAGATATAGGGCAGACTTAATAAGGAGCCTACATGTGAAACCAGATGGGGACCATGAGAAGATAGGTACCATCATTCAAAAGGTGGCTCACAATTATTATTGGCCCAAAGCAAGATGGGACATTGAGAATTTTGTAGAAAGGTGTAGCATAGCACATGAGGGAACACCCACAAGTGGGAACATTGATCAGGACCTGGACACGCCACGGGGCAAAATTAGGCCTGATAATAAAAAGAAAATAAATTTGATAAAGTGGACCAAATGGAATGGGAAGCCCCTTTTCACGGACAAGCTTCACTTAACTGCTTTACAATGGCCACTATGCGGAGAGTGCAAAAAGATGTCTTACCCCAGGATAAGCCGAAAATCCCTCAATCGGACTTAAACAAACTGGAGGAAGAGGATGTAGAGAGGAAATCTCTCATCAAGAATTTTAAGTGGGGAGACAGCCCCAAAAGAAAAATTGGTAGCGGTCGTTTTGTGAATGATAATTCTGGGAGGAAAAAATCATCACTATAAAGCTTCGAGTGGAAGAGACCATACCGGTGCATGGACAAATAGGTCCACAAAATTAAAGGTCCATATGTAGCTTTGTTAAGAACGTGGACTGATGAAAAGGCAGAGGAAAACATTACATCTTCATACCAATATGTGAATGAGCTGACCACTCGTTTAAAAAACTGGCTGGAAACTTGCCAATGAAAATTTGAAACAAGCCAGGAAGAAACATGCTGCCTATTATAACAGGAAGGCGAAAGACAGAGATTTGGCTGTGGGAGAGAAGGTACTGCTTCTTCTCCCCGGGAGTCAGAATAAGTTACAAATTGGATGGCAGGGTCCATATACAGTTCTAGAGAAGGTGTCTAGAACAAATTATAAGATAGATAAGAAGGGGAAAGAAAAAATCTATCATGTGAATCTCCTGAAGAAATATTTGGAGAGAGAACATCAGGAAGAGACACACTTGTTGACCTTGTCCATCGCCATGGAGATGAAAAAGGAACCACTTTCATCATTTGAATATCCATTACACCCCTGTGAGACAGCAGCACAGGTGAAAATCAGTACACATTTAACGAAAACTCAGAAAGAGAGAGTGCAACAGGTTCTAAATAATCATGCAGAGGTGTTAACAGACCGACCAGGGCATACAAACCTATTATAATATGATATGAAACTGATAGACCCCACACCTGTCTGTATGAAACCATATTCGATTCCGTTTGCTAAGGAGAAAGCTTTGAAGGAAGAGATAGACTATCTGTTGAAGGAAGGAATTATTTCGCACAGTGAATCTTCGTATAGTTCCGGTGTTGTACTCTTAAGGAAGCCCTCTGGAGAACATAGACTCTGTATAGATTACAGGAGACTGAATGCTATTACAGAAGGACAGGTGGATCCATTGCCGGATACAAATCAGCTGTTTGCCAGACTAAATAAAGCTAAATATTTCTCAAAAGTGGATCTGAGTAAAGGATACTATCAGATTCCAGTAAAGCCTGAGGTTAGACCATACCTAGCTTTTAGTACCTCAGAAGGACACTATGAGTTTAATAGATTGCCATTTGGATTGAAGAATGCGCCTAGTGTCTTCTCTAGAATGATGAGAAAATTGTTGGATGTAAACATTTCGGAGGAACGTAATGAATCCCTGAGTTGCCTCTTTGATTGAGGATATTCCGAATGTTTCATACAGGATAATAAGAAGATTATGGGATCCACTACGAAAACTCTGCTATCACCAGGTATATGTTATCTCCTCATAACGTACATTTTGAGGGAAATATAATGTTCTCTGGACATGTCATTGCGCAGACTCAGAGAAGAGAAATGGTGAATACGGGTTGCGAAGCAGCATTAAGACAAGCACTCACACTTGCGGCTGTTCAGTAACATAACCGAAATATATTATTGGTTGTAGAAGTCTGAGGCAGATTTCATGAGTAGTGCCTACTCTGAATGGACCCAACTACATAAAACCATGATAGCACCACAGCAGAGTAAAGTCAAGTTGACTTACATTTATCTATGTGTATATAGAATAAAGGACTGACATGGGATGTCTGTTTTAAGAGGGGAGGTGTCGTGAAATATTCTAATCCACATATATAAATTATCAGGTAAATATAAAGCCTAACAAATAAATTTAATAAAAGGAAGAAGAATGGTAAAGAACAGTGCTGTCACAATGACAGTACTCGAAATCCCCTTTGTTTTATGCTTCGTCTGCAGATTGTAACGTTTCCACGTTAAATATAAGCCACTGCATAAATACAAGCGTTTCCACAACACATTAATTAAAACGGGTATTGCATTTCTAAGAAAAACATTGAGAGGCACACTGCGTAATGACCTAAATTAATCCTAACATTAATTATACTACGTTACCAAAACGAACGAACAGATGGACTCAAATAGAAAGAGAGAGGGGCGAATGAAAACAAGGACACATGCAACACTAAACTCGCGTCGCGCGATACACAATTACTACTATCACGCGTGTAAGGCCACATGCACTAACTTTTTTTTTCAGACGGACAGTGATAAAAACACTAACCTTCCCAGAGTTAGGTTTTAAAATCCTGAAAAACGCTTATTAGAAAAGATGACATTAGATGGGTTTACGTTTGAAAACATTACAGTACCCAGACAGCACATCTTCGAAACAGGAGGTAGAAGAAATTGCATATTTTGAACGCAGCCACTTAGCTCTTTTAAATTTGTATATTTGGGTTCCTTAGGGCTTGCTGACAAAGAATATGTAAAACGTTACGCAAATAGTCTAGGAATTACCAAATTATAACCAAAATAAAATAGTGGGGGTGCCTGACAGCATGAAATCATTTCTGCTCATAAAATTTTTTTATAACGTGTTTGAAAAAACCTTACGTTACGGAAATAGCCTACCATGTTAACTCCAAATTGATTGGAGCGCAACAAATATAAGACTAAACACGATTGGTCGGGCTATAAATACTATCTTGTGTTGTTATGGGAAACGAATAGAAGGGGTACTTTTTTGAAAAGATGGTTAGACGTGGTTTCATTGGGTAGAGCTGCGAATATACTTGATTCAGAGCGTCTGTTCATTGCCACATCTTGTAATAAACTACTAAGAAGCAGTACGTTGAGCACCAGTGTATATTTTATATAAAATAAAGCCTGGAACATCGG
Source organism: Oreohelix idahoensis (assembly GCA_024509875.1). Taxonomy (NCBI): domain Eukaryota; kingdom Metazoa; phylum Mollusca; class Gastropoda; order Stylommatophora; family Oreohelicidae; genus Oreohelix; species Oreohelix idahoensis. The sequence continues at coordinate 13,079 of JAMPIV010014709.1, read as the reverse complement.
CAGATCGGAGTTGTGCTATATTCATTGCCAGTCAACGAAACTGTTTATTATTCTATGAATTGTGGTAAGCTTGAAATATTCAATATCTTTTAATGAAAATTGAATGTAAATTGTTAATTTATGCCTGTATATATGTGTAGTTCAGTAGCGAACATGATGTAAAGCCTATAATGCTCCAGCCTGAACAGAAGGTGTCGGAGGAAAGTAAAACTGCATGGAATGGCCAAACAGTACACTGACACCTAGATTATTGATTAGACAGAAATAATGCTGGAATTGCAGAGGCGTAGTAACCATTAGGGAGGGAAATACTGGTATAAAGTATTTCAGATGAAGCTGACAGTTGGCCTAACGCTCTGAACTCAATGTTTGTGATGTATTGTGCTCAGTGTAGAAAGAGAGTATAAATTAGTTATGACGTAGAAGGTACATCCTTCTTGTTTTCAGGGACCGTGGTCTTAAAGTTATTGAGCAGCACCTGGTCAGAGCTTTGCTGAATCCAGAGTCGGACAGCATACTCCTTGGTCCATTTAGCTATCAGTGAGGTGTCTCCAGAGCCCAGGGGAGAAATCGAGCAGAGGAGTCTTTTCCTGCCGCCATCACGCAAGATAAGCTGATGTGGCCAGCTGAGCTCAACATTATGTACCCCCATCTTAAAATGACAGTGTAAAATACAATTAAGAGGGGAATTTAATTGTTTTAATATCAGGAACTGAGAACATCTCCAATACTAGTTCCAATAAAGACAAACTATTGAAGTCATGATGACAAATACCAACAGAGCTTGAACAAAACAAAACCAGTATTACCTCATATTACTACTACACAACTAACACACATAGGATACTATTAAAAATAGATGTCACTACAAGATTCATATTAATAAATTCTGTACATATAACTTGTAATTAAAATTGATTGTGATTCCTGGTTCCTTTGTATTTGAATCAGGACACATATACATTCATGACAGCAATGAATACATATTGTTATATGAAAAGTTATCAGTGACTCCTTTAAGATATCCTTGTAGAGTGTTTTATGTATGTGAGTGTCACAGTGTTGTCAAGTGTAGTGGAATAAATTAAATTGTTTATCTGTCTGTTGTTGTTATGACTTACACTTCATCATACACATACCCTAGACATATAACGTAGTCATCACACTATTCCAGAATAATTCTGACTGAGGTATACATATGTGGCAGCAAGTAAGGTTATATATAATACACTACTCTTATTAGATATATATATATAGTCTGGATCTTTGGCTCTTTGTTTCCCATGCTTGTCATGGTAGCCGATCTTCTCCCATTCTGCAGACATGGCCAAACCATCTTAGTTGGGACTGTTCTACTTGGGTCTGTAGGGGGTGGGATTTTAGGCCTTGACGTATCGTCTGGTTGCGTACCATGTCTCTTCTTGTTACTTCAACCACCTTCCTCAGATACCTCATTTCTGAGGTTTGGATCTGGCTTTTATGGGTTGTAGTCATTGCCCATGACTCGCATCCATATGTCAAGACTGGGACATAGGTGGAGCGGTATACAGCCATCTTCGTTTTCTTACCAACCTCTCTCTTGCTGAGGAATCCTCGATTTATGGCCTGAAAAAGTCTCCCAGCTGCTGCTTTTCGAGTGGCCAACTCTTCTTTGATGCCTCCCTTTCGGTCTATAATAGCTCCGAGGTATTTAAAGTGGTCGACCTGCTCCAGGACCTGTTCTCCCAGCTTAATCTGATGTCTTCTTTCTTCTCGTGATATCACCATGGATTTTGTTTTAGAGCTGCTTATGACCATCCCTCTCTTCTCCAGCTCTTCCTTCCAGACTTGCAGGTTGGATTGGAGATGTGCCTCTGATTTAGCAATCAGGGCAACATCATCAGCAAATGCCAGCTCTGAAATATAGACCTGTCTCATCTTCCAGTACCCCACTGAATACTTTCTTGTTCTCTCCTTACATGCCTTGATGACATCGTCCATAAGGAGTATGAAGAGGTAAGGTGATAGGATATCACCTTGTCTTACACCAGTGGTGGTCCTGAACTCTTCTGACTTATGGTTTGCTGTCCTCACATAATTTCTGCAAGACTTGTAGAAGCTCTGTATAGCATGAATCAGAGGTGCTGGAATATTCTTCCTTGCCAAACAGTCCCAAAGTTTGCTCCAAGGGACCCTGTCAAACGCCTTTTCCAGATCTATGAAACAAAGATGGATCTCACTCTTATACTCAAGGGCCTTTTCACTCAGCTGTCTGAGTGTGAAGATTAGGTCTTGAGTACTTCGGTTTGCTCGGAATCCGCACTGGACCTCATCCAATTGTGGCTCAGCTAGGCGTCGGAGTCTCTGCTCTAGGATTCTAGAGTAGATTTTTCCAGGGACACTGAGAAGGGATATGCCTCTATGGTTTCCACACTGTCGATTGTCACCCTTTTTGAAAATTGGTGTTATGATGGCGATCTCCCAATCCTTTGGTATGGTCTTGTTGCACCATGCTGCCTGTAGGACCCTTAAGAGTAACAGGTCGCCTGATGCTCCCATGTACTTAACCATTTCTGGTGTTATACCATCATGCCCTGCTGCTTTGCCCATCTTGATTTTCTCCAGTGCTGCCTTCAGTTCTTCCATCTTTATGTCATCTTCATCACCATTGGTTTCCTCTTCTGTGCTAGTGGTTATCATTTCTGATGTTTGACCTTGCTCACCATCAAGGAGTTCTGAGAAATATTCTTTCCATCTTTCCATTACTTCCTTCGGGGCAGTAAGCAATTTGCCTTGCTTGTCCTTTATAAATTTGAGAGGGCATTGTTTTTCCTTCCTCATGTTCTTTAGGGTCTTATAGAACAATTTCTGGTTTTCTTGTGCATCTTTTTCTAGCTTTTCTCCAAATTCTTCCCAGGACTTCTGTTTTGCTGCTAGCACTTTGTTCTTTACTTCTGTTCTGAGTGTCACATATTCTCTATATTTTTTCCATTTGTCCTGTTGTGTTTTTAGCTCCTAAGTATTGTTTCCATGCCATTTTCTTCTCTCTTATTTTCTCTTTGACTTCCTCTGTCCACCAAGGTGTCCTCTTTCTCTGGTTCCCAAGTCGGACTTCACCACATGCTTCTGCAGCAGCTGTCTTTATGATATCCTTGAATTTAATCCAGAGGGTTTCCAAGTCATCAGGTTGTTCTTCTGTGTTGCTCACCGCTGCAGCAACAAGCCCCTGATATCTGGTCTTAATTTCTGGCTCTCTCAGCTTGTAGGTCCTAATGCTCATTTCTCCTGCTCGTTTACTTGGTTTCTTGCGTGATGTTGAGCAGTTCCTAGGCTGAGCAACTCTTTCAGTTGTTCGTTTGATTGTTAGGAGGTAGTGATCACTTCCAATCTCTGGCCCCCTCCAGACTCTTGCATCTCGGACATATTTGAATGAGCTTCTCCGAACAATGGCATAGTCGATCACTGACTTCTCATTCTTTGTTGGTTCACATCTAGTGTATGCATGTATGCGCTTATGGGGGAACTTTGTGTTTGTAATGATCAGATTCTGCTCACTGCAGAATCTAAGGAGTCGCTTTCCATTGTCATTGAGAGTATCTTCTCCATATCTTCCGATAACTCCACCCCATCTAGCATGGTCATTTCCAACTCTGGCATTAAAATCTCCGAGCATGATAATTTCATCTAGGCAGTCATCCACTGTCCTTTGAAGCAGCTCGAAGAATTCATCCTTGACCTCTGCTCTCTCATCCTCATTTGGCCCATACACTATGACCAGGTTGACTATGGTTTCTCCTTCTTTTAGTTTCACAACCATAATGCGCTCTGAGACAAAGTTCCACCCCTTGATACTATCTTTTTGATTTTGGGCCACAATGCAACCCACACCCCCTTTAGCTCTTTCGGATATGGGTACACCACTGTAGAGCAGCGTGTTGCCATTGAGATTCATGACTCCTTGTCCTTTTTTCTTTGTTTCCGTTATAGCCAGGATTTCTAGTTTTGCTTTCCTCATCTCTTCCACCAGCTCCTCTTCCTTCCCATTTATACTTCTTGTGTTCCATGTTCCATAAGTCGTAGTCCGTAGTCCGTTCCAGTTCGTCGCCTTTAGAATCAGTCCGGTTTTCTCTCTTGTGTTACTCGTAATCGTGGTTTAAAGCAAACAGGTGATTGGCCTGTTGTGCCTTTGCATGGTGGAGGGGCTGCCTCCTTACGGCCTCCATGCAGGCCGCCCTCCTCCTTTTTCATCCGGGCTTGGGACCGGCATAGGCGGAGTTCACCGCAGAATCAACCAAAACATTTATTGGCTTTCACTCGATGGAACTTCTACTCGCTACCACATCTAGAAACTAACTCTATCTTAGCTGGGAGCAAACTTGCTGATAACTCTATCACATCTCAAAGCAGACTGATGCTAACTCTAGCACATCTCGGAGCTGACTGATTTAATCTAAGACGTCGATTTACAACGACAACTATTTTTGAATACTCCAGAACACTTTGTCTCACAAACAACTCACCCGTTCATACAAAACACGTGGATTGCGATCACGTAGCCGAGCTCACCTTGACAAAAACTAAACACAGCAAACCTCGCCCCAGGGACGTAAGCACTACTCTTGACCCCTTCTTCTCGTTCTATCGATTATTCCCCTTAGACTATAATTAAAACTCAGTTAATCTCCGTTATAAAAATTCATCTCGTAGGAAATACTTCTAACCAAATTTTCCCTCTTAACCACTCTAACGGTTACACTATAATTAGTCTAGATCGTTCCTAAGTCCATATCCGGAGTTACGTAGGGAGATCGTGTTAATGACTCCTGTCCATGAGGCACTATTTTTGAGGTTCCTAGCTGGATAGTAACGATTCATTCCCGTAGCGATGCGGTGTTATCGTCTGGGTTCGACTCTCCGGTAAGCCTATAACTTGTGATGTTTTTCTGGTGTCTATTTTTCTATTTCTTTATTTCTCACGAGTGTCTGAAACATACCATTATGTATTATTTGTGCTGTAAGTGACCATGTTTCTCCACCACTTCTTGCCCCTAGTACTGTTTACCAAATATGATGACTGCTTTCCATGTTATGCTGTCAAATTGTCCAGCATCTGTTCTCTTTGTCATCCTCTATTTAATGTTGTCTTCAACTTTCCTGTTGTCACAATATATTCTAGCTTTCTTGTCCTTAATAACCAGACCATGCGGCCTTTTATATTTGGACATGCGCCCTAATATAACTAACCTACACCAACAGGAGGCAAAATTTTATTTAAACAAAAAAAAAAAAAACTTTCTTTTTCTCAGAACACACTCAACGAAAGTGGGTTTCTTCAATTTAATGTGAGTTGATTGTTGTTGTTGTTGTTTAACTAGGGTTACTGAGCAGTCAATGCCGAGTTGAAGAATGGGAATGTGTCACAGAATTGGATCGTTCTTTTTTTCGTATTTTTTTTCTCTCTCTCTCTCTCTCTCTCTCTCTCTCTCTCTCTCTCTCTCTCTCTCTCTCTCTCTCTCTCTCTCTCTCTCCCATTCTCTATTTCTCATTTTCGGAGCCCAGAAATCCGTGCTACGGTCACTGTTTACATTTTGACACTTCGATTTATGTCAGGTCAAGGCGTAATTGACCATCCCGAAAGATTAATTGAACCACTAAACGTGATAATAACCAGATTGACTCCAGGTAAGACGACCTTGAAATACGGGTTTAGTTGCATAACCATGTCTGTCTAGACGGGCAAATGGATTTGTATTGGTCCAGCCTTAAGGCAAGCGATCGGGAGTGTCTGATAACCTATGTACTCAGACCTCCGAAAATACCTGTGATAATAAGTAAGATATTCTCAATCTTGGGAGACATGTAAAGAAGTGAGTTAAAAGTGTGATAATGGTGAACACGACCGATAATCTACGGAAATAACAACTCCTTATATGGAAAGTGACTGTTTGAATTTCACAAACGTATGAGTCATGCAGAAAATTCCATAAGGAAAGCTATCATAACACGCACTTTTTAATGCTATTGATTGACATTTGTGATGCAAATATGCATTTGTAACTCCGCCTAGGCCGGTCCCAAGCCCAGCTGAAAAAGTAGGAGGGTGGCCTGCATGGAGCCCGTAAGGAGGCAGCCCCTCCACCATGCAAAAACACAACAGGCCAATCACCTGTTTGCTTTAAACTTTTGATTGTGAGAACTACAAGAGAGAAAACCGGACTGATTCTAAAGGCGACGAACTGGAACAGACTACGGACTACGATTTATGGAACTTGGAACACAAGAAGTATAAAAGGGAAAGAAGAGAAGCTGGTGGAAGAGATGAGGAAAGCAAAACTAGAAATCCTGGCTATAACGGAAACAAAGAAAAAAGGACAAGGATACATGGATCTCGATGGCAACACGCTGCTCTACAGTGGTGTATTTACATCTGAAAGAGCTAAAGAGGGCGTGGGTTGCATTGTGGCCAAAAACCAAAAAGATAGTATCAAGGGATGGAACTTTGCCTCAGTGCGCATTATGGTTGTAAAACTAAAAGAAGGAGAAACCATAGTCAACCTGGTCATAGTGTATGGGCCAAATGAGGATGAGAGAGCAGAGGTCAAGGAGGAATTCTTCGAGCTGCTTCAAAGGACAGTGGATGACTGCCTAGATGAAATTATCATGCTCGGAGGTTTCAATGCCAGAGTTGGAAATGACCATGCTAGATGGGGTGGAGTTATCGGAAGATATGGAGAAGATACTCTCAGTGACAATGGAAAGCGACTCCTTAGATTCTGCAGTGATCAGAATCTGATCATTACAAACACAAAGTTTCCCCATAAGCGCATACATGCATACACTAGTTGTGAACCAACAAAGAATGAGAAGTCAGTGATCGACTATGTCATTGTTAGGAGGAGCTCATTCAAATATGTCCGGGATGCTAGAGTCTGGAGGGGGCCAGAGATTGGAAGTGATCATTACCTGCTTATAATCAAAAGAGCAAATGAAAGAGTTGCTCAGCCTAGGAACTGCTCAACATCACGCAAGAAACTAAGTAAACGAACGGGAGAAATGAGCATTAAGACCTACAAGCTGAGAGAGCCAGAAATTAAGACCAGATATCAGGGTCTTATTGCTGCAGCGGTGAGCAACACAGAAGAACAACCTGATGACTTGGAAACCCTGTGGCTTAAATTCAAGGACATCATAAAGACAGCTGCTGCAGAAGCATGTGGTGAAGTCCGACTTGGGAACAAGAGAAAGAGGACACCTTGGTGGACAGAGGAAGTCAAAGAGAAAATAAGAGAGAAGAAAATGGCATGGAAACAATACTTAGGAGCTAAAAACACAACAGGACAAATGGAGAAATATAGAAAATATGTGATACTCAGAACAGAAACAAAGAACAAGGTGCTAGCAGCAAAACAGAAGTCCTGGGAAGAATTTGGAGAAAAGCTAGAAATAGATGCGCAAGAAAACCAGAAATTGTTCTATAAGACCCTAAAGAACACGTTTAAGGAAAAACAATGCCCTCTCAAATTTATAAAGGACAAGCAAGGCAAATAGCTTACTGCCCCGAAGGAAGTAATGGAAAGATGGAAAGAATATTTCTCAGAACTTCTGGATGGTGAAGCATCAGAAATGATAACCACTAGCACAGAAGAGAAAACCAATGATGGTGAAGATGACATAAAGATGGAAGAACTGAAGGCAGCACTGGAGAAAATCAAGATGGACAAAGCAGCAGGGCATGATGGTATAACACCAGTGTAGCAAAGTTAAATTTTGCTGGAGAGGTTATGATGGTAAAAGATAATGAATGTTGTTATGTATGTGTCAACCGTGTGAGGTCAAGCTATGTAAGACCTTGAGTCTAATAGATGATGTTGATAAATTCCCAAGGGACCTAACGCTACCTCTCTAGATCTCACACGGTGCTGTATGTTATTACTAATATGTGGTGTTTGATGTGGCTAGTGTCTAGGGTATGCAATGAAATGATGGTACATAAAAACAACACAATATAACTCACTATAAGGAACTTAATAAGTCTGTGGTTTAAGTTTGAATTTAGAATATTTTTTGTACAATTTTATTGTGCCTGTCCTTCTCTTTCTTTGGACAGGTCTTTAAAACTGAAGAAAATATATGTTACACTAATAGTGAACTAAAAACAAGGACTCTGGGTCCAACAATAATAATATTAATATTAAAATGTTCCTTCAGTTGTTTTCACAGACTATTATTTACTAAGTATTGATGTGAGTCAGTTATTGGAGGAGCTGGTGTTGTCATCATCCCCCTGAGTTATATTTTATTTGTAGGGAATCAATTTAACTCCAGATAAATTGTCAGAGTGCCCAGACTGTGGCACATCACCTTTAATTTCCCACGTGAAGATTCAACTCGATGGTATGTCTCTGCAAAGAACTGCTGCTTTCAGAGATTCACTTGATAATAATATACAGAATACGCTGTACTGGAGACGTTACTGGTAACAGGAAATAAAACCCTGCAACATAAAAGACACCCTTGCTTTTTCATATCTGGTGTATATTTCACTTACTCTCTACATGGTATGATTTTGGGGTCAGCCTCGTGTGCAAACAAAGTGCACCAGCCCCTAAATTATATGAACTCACATCCTACTATGACCACACCTCAGGTCCACATGGCAGATACGCCACTGTCATTTTTCCATAGTTCTCTTTAACACAATTTAATAGGAGTATGTTCATCTCCTTCTATATGATTTTTCTTCTATTTCTATATATATATATATATATATAGATATCTATATATAGATATATATATATATATATATATATATATATATATATATATAAACGCTCTAGGCATGTTAATAAGTGTTCCTCGAACACTGAGGCTTGCTATTCTATCTTGGTCTTACAATAATTGTCAATTACAACAATGCAATATTCAAACATAAATCAAACGAGAATACCCAAACTGTCTCTTTAGGCATGTCATACACTTTCCCAATTGGCAGTATCAAACTTTTGCCTTTTCAAATAAAACATAATAATAATTCAATTCCCCTTACCACAATTCAGTGAAATAAAACCACAGGTACGATGACTGGCACACATTCAGTTCTGCCGCTGGCTAGACTGTGACTATTTTTTATTTTATTAGTTTCAGTTTTAACAACAAAGTCACACTTCTTATCTCCACGTCCTTAGTCTGGAAATGATTCTATACAAATGGCGACAAGCCTTGGAAGCTTGGGATATTATAAAAGAGGCTGGCCAATGAAGATAGCTAACAATTTCTACCTCTCCCTATCCTCCTAGCGTATAACGCTCAATCATAAATTTGAATTGACCACCTCTCAATGCATCTTTTTCAAAATCCGCGTCCCAAAATGTTACCAAATAAATGTTTGGCCAAGAGCGATCGTTCTGTTTGTCAGTCACGTGTCCAAAAATATATAGTATTTTTGGCTATATGCTTGTGTATTACTCGTGCGATTTTGATATAGAAACATATTATTTATCAGACGTACTTATCAGTCTATATAAGTTTTATTGTCAATCTTTCATTGCCGTTCTCATTTCAGTATTTTTCCTTGGCATTTTGGTTTTCTTTTTTCTGAACCAAAATGGTGTGGGGGGGAACTCTTGGTGGGTGGGTTGGGATCTGGGGGATCGGGGCGTAAATTATTATACGCCTAGGGGCACCGATTGAGAGAGGGGGGCTTTCGGTTATAATAGTGGAAGGGGTAATACACCTTAATTTTGGGTAGTTCACCCCCAACCATCCTTGGGATAAGAACAACCGTGTATATGGGGGGACGAAAGTCATTTTGTGTTCCACTTTTCAATATCGTGAACCCCCCTTTTTTGCCCTTTAATATTATGTTATATTTCGTGGGGACCATCGGTATGTTGTAAGCTGTCTTAGCCCGAAGTAATTTATGGAAAGATTCGGACGGTTGCTTTCGACGTATACAGAATGAGTGTGCCTGGGCGGGCTGGGGAACAAATATGTGCGGGTGGTCAGTGGATGGTTACGTCCTCGCTTAGCAAAGTATATATTGAATATAAGTAAATGATATTTGTGAGAGGATTTATGGATAAAAGTAGGGGATCCAGATTAACACGCATATCACAAGACTTTTTAAATCTGAGTAAGGGATATATTAATTTGGGCGGTAAAAAAGTAGATTAATTAGGGAATAAGATACTAGAAGTGTAACTAAGAAGTAAAAAAAAAAACAAAAAGTTATGAGCTATTCTATATTGGTGACAAAAGATTAATGTTAAAAAACAAACACTCTGCTGGGTAGGGGCCTTGGTAATTGTTCTTTTGTATGTCTGAGACTATATCTGGTCGTTGTTGTTAAGTCGTGCATAAGCGACATGGGAGAGCGTACCGATGTCTGATGGATATCTTTTGGTTGAGATCGACATCTTTAATGTAAAACGATTGCCTTATGTATGGTGTGGCCATTTTTTTTATATTGGGATTTTTTTTTTGTAAGGCCGTGTTGGTAATCCTTGGACTGTATGCCTATCAAATGGGATATATTTTACGAATACCTTGGCGAGATGTGGGAGTATTTTCGGGGTGGAAGTCTGTTTTTATTTTTTTGGGGTGGAATGGTTCAGCTGGTGTCCCTGGAAGCTCTCTTAGAGGTGATTGTGAGGTTTGATCATAATTAGTGTATCTGGGGGTATGAGAACACACTTCCAGGAGCCTCCAATACAGATAGCTTTGTGTCGAGCTTTTCTTTGGTCAGGATATCGACCTTCACACATTACTAGAGCATGGCGGGGACTTTTTTACTAGTAGGTCTAATATTATGGCGTCCAGCCCCTACAGTGCGCAGACGCCAGGCTCAATATATACTATGCGGGGCTATGGGGGTGGATTGGCGGTTGTCTTGTGCGATACCATGGTCGGGGTTAATACGCTTAGAGGCTTCATGTCTTTCAAGGGTCAGCTGTTTTTAATATTACTACTTGTAGTTTTATTCAGCTGTTAATTACTGACGTTAAAGGCAATTGACGGGAATCTACGTGCTGTGATCCCTCGAGTGGAGGAGGTTATGGGTGCCATTGGCGACGCGCGATAGGATAGGCGACTATTTCACGGGCCTCGTCGGGTAGCTTCTCTTCCCGTTGGAGGATGATTCGCTGTATCATGACAGCTAAGTTCCCCCGGTAGGGTGTTGGATGGTTTATGGAAAAGGGATGGTTGTGTTGCTTCTGGTGTTGTTGGGGTTAAGCAACGCTTGGGCCGGTGTTTCGTCTTCATTGGTTACTCAGGCCGTACACGGCTCTGCTGGCTGTTTGTTGTTTACGGGGTGTGTGTTGTCGTGGCGGGTATTTGGTGGGCTTGTGATGGTTGTAAGTTATGGAATGATCAGCATCGGTGGAACTTGCTAGTTTTTGTAAAAGAGGATATTGAGAATAAGTGAAAGTATAAGTTAGTTGGCACGGGGTTATATGATTATAAATCGCCTGGATGTTTTTTTTTGGGACACACCTATTAGAATTTGTACTCTGAGATTGTGATATGTCGTGAGGTGATCTAAAGATCTACGTCTAGGGGGGGTATCGGTGGCTTTACGGGGTTGGGTAAGTGATGGGGGGTATGTAGTTCGTGGATGGGGGGTTTGTGTGGTTGGTTGTGGGGGTGGTGATTAAGTTGGGGGGGGGGGGTGGGGGTGGGATGGGGGTAGTGGTTTTACCACCCCCCCCCCTGGAACCAACATGAGGTAGGGACCCCCCCCCCCCACACGACCCATTGGGAACCAGACAGACACCTAACCACCCAAACAAACATATCTACAACAACAAAAAACACCAAACAAAACACCCAACAAACCAACACACACAAAAAATGAAGTTGGTTTTAGATTATGGGTCACAACTAGGGTTTGGGACAAGGTAATTTGTTGTGGGAAGTGTCAAACAACGTAACCCAAAACCAAAACACCAACACTTTTTGTGCCACCCCAAGTAGGGTTTTCTGTCCCAATTTTACTTTTTATATTAATTATACTAATTATTTCGATATTATAATTGACGCTTTTATGTTGTGGTTTATATTGTATTATATAGGGTTGTGAGGTATATTATATATTAAAATTATGGACTAGCGTAACTAATTTTAGATGCGTATTTAGGGTATATGTAATATTAAATTATAAATATTTTTTTATTATTTATTAAAATAATATTTATTTATATATTTATTTATCTTCTTTTAATTTTAAAAAAAAAGGTGAAGTGGGAGAAGAGGTATTGGAGGGAGGTTATGTAAGAGGCGGGTGGGGTTTTTTGTAGTTTGGATGTTTTGTAATATAATTTTATGGTTATAAGTGTGGGTAATATATTTATGTTTTATTTTGTGTTTTTTTGTTGCTAGGATTTTTTGTTGTTTATTTGCATTTGGTTTGTATATTAGTTGTATGTTTATTCATTCAGTAGTGGAATAGGTTTGGAGTTAACTGTCTTGGTATTGGTTTTTTCGGTGGGTGTGGAGTGTTCACTTGTATTTTTTTGTTGTCCATATTTCTCACCCCCCTTAGGTTATGCCCCCTCCTGGTTTTATGGAGTATTTGAATTGGTATTGTTTTCGTTAGTTATTTTCTGGAGATGGGGTTTAGTCGATGTTTGGCCGTAAAGTGTTTTTTTGTGTTAGGTTTTGGTTGGTTGGGCCCACAACACTCTGCGTGATTTATTTCATGTAGGAATCATGTGGTTAGTGTTTTTTTGTTTGAATTGTAGGGTTTAATAACAGCAATCCTCTTTGGCCCCCCCCCCCCCCCCCCCAGTTAACACTGTGGGGGGGCTGGGCGTCCTATAGGTAAATTATTCAGCCTCGTGATTATACGATAGAGAGGGCACACACACATCCTTTGTTTCAGTTGGAACCCGCGTGGGGGCGCCCCCCCCCCCCCTATGCCCCTCCGAGGTGGGGCTTGAGTTGGGTGTTCGATGTCGGGCGAAGAGTGGCTGTCCCGAGGTTGGAGTAAGGGACAAATAGTTCTTCCCAACTTTATATTTAACGTGGGAATTCTCTGACTGCCTTATTCCAAACTGAAAGTCTAGAGGGTGTGGGTATAATGCCCCCCGGAATAAACAAAA